>CM057341.1:46894073-47456650 GCA_030015575.1 Agapanthus africanus
GGAAGAATGCTGTGGTGACATCTCATCTGCTGTATTGAGACGACCTTCGAAGTGGTGACCACTCCGCGTTGGTGCGAGATGATCTCCGATTGTCTTTCAGGCTTTATATGAGTTGTCGTCAAGACCGTGAAGCTAGGCATTTAGCCTTTGCTTCATTTGCTTTGGTGCGTCTGAATCCTGCTGGGGGAAGAACGCTGTGGTGACATTTCGTCTGCTATATCGAGACGAATGCTGATGTGGAGTTGGGATTTTGCCATCACTCCGCTTTGTTTCGACCGTAAGGTCTTCTATCGGCGTTGTATCCGTATCCTGCTGGACTGCGAAGGAACGCCATTGCTAATTCTTAGGCTGTAGATATTACCGTTAAGATTTGGAACTAGGGACTATGTCGTGGCTCCGTTTCGTTGCGACTCCGAGGTTGGTTGTTGACGTCATGTCTGCATCTGGTTGGAATGAGGAGAAACGCCGTTGGTGATCTCTAAGTTGTCGATGTTGACGTCGAGACCCTGAAGCCAGGGATCTTCCTTTGCTTCGTTTGTTGACATTGTGTATGCAATATTGCGATAAATATCGCGGTTTTCTCTAGGTTGTCTATGAACCGTCGAGATTTGGCTTCGCTTTCTGATGGAGCCTGGTGGGGAGGTATGGTTCCCTCTTTCTTTGTGCCCCTGGATTGTATACAGGGATCAATGTGATCTCACCTGCAGGGCAAAAAGTTTCATTCTTTTAATAAATTTTTTTATTCTTTCCGCGATGCTCTATCATTTCAGCTTTTTATATCGCGAAAATCGCGATTGCCCAATCATTTCGGCTATTTTTAGCGGTGCCCAATCATTTCGGCTATTTATTTTATTTTCACTCGCTGCTTTTTATTGCGAGTTGCCCAATCGTTTCGGCTATTTTGCATGCATACATTTTTACTTGCTGATTTTGTTGCAAGTTGCCCCATCATTTCGGCTATTTCGTATGCATGTTTAGCTCGCTGATTTTTATCGCGAGTGTAGAATTTGGAATCTGGTGCCAATCTCAGTATCAGCATCGCTACAACTGGAATATGGCCAGGAGCGAATCATCATTTGCCATGAAAGGACTTAGAATTTGATACCGGTTTAGGCATCAACATCGCTACAACTGGGATATTGCCAGGAGCGAATCATCATTTGCCTTTGTCGATGTCGAACAAAGGTGGCTTAATAAATAGGGTTAGGATTCTGTCGACTAAGGCTTTTGACTTCATGAGCCGTAAGAGTCTCACAAAGGTATTTCTCCCTGCGAGTCGTGATGATCTCGTAGGTGTGTTTTCTCCTTAGAAATCGTGAGGATTCTTAAGTGTATATTCCCCTGTAAGTCGTAAGGATCTTACTAAAGGATTTTCTCCTTATAAGTCGAGATGACTTACAAGGGTCGTTCACCATATGTACATATCCCTAGCCACGGGTGGGACTTGGTTAGGGAAATGTTTATTCGTGCCCATGGATTGTATACAAGGGTCAGTATTGAGCCGCTTGTAGGGCAATATCGAAGGTTGTGGGGGTTGCTTAAGAACAGGTTCAGGTCTCTGTAACTTAAGACTTTCAAATCTTATGAGCCACAAGGGTCCCATAAGAGAGTTCTCCTTACGAGTCGTGAGGATCTCGCAAGTGTAATTTCTCCTTAGGAATCGTGAGGATCCCTAAGTGTGTTGCTCCCTTGTGAGTCGTAAGGATCTCACGTAGGTGGTTTCTCCTTACAAGGTCGAGAGGACCCTGTAAGTGTCTTTTAACGAGATTGCGCCCTTTCGGGTTTTCACAAACACTCGCCGATAGCCCTGCTGTTTTTACTCACGGAGCCCTTTCGGGTTTTCATCCGTGCCCATTTTGCTTATGGACATACCGTCTTCTTTTTTTTATTCTCTTTTTTTATCTTTTTTTTTCCTAACGAGGTTGCGCCCTTTCGGGTTTTCACAAACACTCGCCGGTAGCCCTGCTGTTTTTACTCACGGAGCCCTTTCGGGTTTTCATCCGTGCCCATTTTGCTTATGGACATACCGTCTTCTTTTTTTTTATTCTCTTTTTTTTTCTTTTTTTTTCTAACGAGATTGCGCCCTTTCGGGTTTTCACAAACACTCGCTGGTAGCCCTGCTGTTTTTACTCACGGAGCCCTTTCAGGTTTTCATCCGTGCCCATTTTGCTTATGGACATACCGTTTTTATTTTTTTTATTTTTTTTTATTTTTTTTACGTCAGCTTGAGGATGCTGCGGTAGTAGTTTAAAGACATTTCGGTCATTTGCAAGTTTTAGGACATTACGGTCCGCCGTTGCCGTATTTGAGGCGAATTTCTAGTTTACGGACTTTTCGGTCTATGGGGCTTTCCCTGAACATGATGCCCCCGGCATATCCATCTTTCTCAGAGCATGTGGTTGTGTCGGGCTCACCTTCCAGTTTTCGGACAGAGCGAACTTGCCCTGTTGGTATTAGTCTTCAACCCACTTTTTGAAGACGCAGCAGTTATCGATCGGATGCCCCAATACTTGGTGGTAAGGGCAGTAATTAGAATTGTTGACATCATTCAGTTGTAGCTGGTGTTTTGGCTCCGATAGAGTGATAAGCCTGTTGCGCACTGCTAGTTCGAACAGCCTCCTTGTTTCATCCCGGGTAAATGAGTAAGGACGTTTCAACTTCTCATAGAGGGGTTGCCGCTTGTTGCTTTGGCGAACAACCGGTTTAGGGTCACTCGATTGTTGTTGAGCGTTGGCGACAAAGGCTGTTCTTCCCTTCCCTTTATCCTTTTTGTTCGATTCCTTGTTTGCGGGTCCGAGATTCTTTCCGGGTAGCATGCGATTGCACGGCTGAATGTTCTCGCAACTCCTTAATTCTTTCGTTTCAAAGATGGATTCCTTGAAGAGGGGACCGTGGGCTACTTTTTCGTCGGAGTCGCTCCCGAAGGTGAGAACTCGCGATCCCCGGGATTAACCCTATGACAATTGCCGACAATTCTTTTACGCTCATCTGTCGCATTTTCCCACTGTCTACGAGCTTCACGTTTTGTCCTGTTGAAATGTTGCCTGTGAGCGACATACCCTTGCCACCAACACTTAAAGGAGTTGCAGTCTTCAGTAGGATGTGCGATCTTCTGATGATATAAGCAGAAGTTAGGATGTACGTCCGCTTCATCAAGATGTATACCGCCAGGAGAATTTTCTCTGAAAGAGGGCAGCCTCATCCCCATCGATATGGCTTTGGCGAATCACTTCCTTGTCTTGATCCAGCTTTCATTTACGGCGGATGTACTTTGATCTGGTGGGAGTGTTTTGACCCTTTTGTCCAGTCGCCGGCGTTTGGCCTTTTCAAATATGGCCATCTCACGCTCCCGATCGGCTTTGCTTTTCAGATGAATTTGACTCAGGAAGGCGTCGATCATTTCGTCTGACGGCCATAGAACTTCTGGTTCAGGACCTGCCCCCCGTCTCTCGGTGCAAGGAGCTTCTTTATCGTCTATCGACGAGTGAGAGATCATATGGCAGCTAGCCACATAATCCTCAGGTTCATTCGACGAGTCTCTGTCATCATCTCCGTCCTCAAGGACGTGGCTGAGGAATTCTCGGAGTGTGACTGGGGTCCGCGCCTTCTGATTATATTCTTCCAGTGCGTCAATATGTTTTTGCAGATCCGTGCGCTTGTCATCTAACTTCGCGAGCTTTTGGGTCTTCTCCTTCTTCTTCGAAGACTTTGACAGCTGGGTGTGAGCGCTTTGACCATCACCACAGGATTTTATAGTTGGGCGCGGTTTCAGCATTCCCTCGACGACCTCAGGTTCCAGTGAATTTTTCCACCTGATTGCCGGGCACGTTTGGAGATCCTTCAGCATTCTTTTCGTCTTGGCTGAAAGAGCGACCTCCCATGGAGCTTCTTCGACAAAAGAACAAGTTGCCCCCGGCGTGCCCATCTTCTTTGGAGTGTGCGGCCGTAGTGGGTTTACTTTCCACTTTTCAAACAGCGCAAACTTGCCCTGTTGGTACTGATCTTCGATCCATCCCTTAAAGACGAAGCAATCTTCGATTGGATGGCTTACCGCTTGGTGGTAAGGGCAGTAATTAAGATCGTTGACATCGCCTGGCTGCAACGGACGTTTTGGACTCGGCAGATTGATGAGTCTGTTGCGCACTGCCAGCTCGAACAGTCTCCTTGTTTTATTCTTAAGAAACGAGTAAGGACGTCCTAACCTCTCCTCGAGGGATAGGCGTGGATGCATATTGTTTTGACGGACAACCGGCTTCAAGTTGCTCGGCTGTTGTTGAGTATTGGCGACGACGATCGCTTTTCATTTCCCCTTCTCATTTCGAGAGTCCGGCTTTGGAGGAGACGGTCTATGGCCCATTTGGTCCAATTGAGCTAGCTTGTCGATCAGGGCCTGGAACGTGGTTGGTTTAAAGAACATCATGAACTGCGAAATAGTTGCATAAGGATCTAAGGTGCCCACGAACATGCCTACTACTGGTGCTTCTTCGATGCGCTATTCGCACTTCGACCACAAGTTCCGCCATCGGATTGCATATTGAACCCACGTTTCGCCTGGCCATACCCAGGTATTAATCAGTGTTGTTATCGGGGTGCGTTCACTAGCACTCGCGAATTTTTGTGTAAACAGTAGCTCCATCTCCGCAAATGTTTTGACAGAGTCGTTAGGTAGCTCCGAATACTATTCAAAGGCTATTTCTGCTAGGCTGCCGACGAATTGGCGAAGCAACAGTTTGTCATCGCCTCCAGTGTTGCAGTATAAGGCCCTGAATTGAGCGACATGCTAATGTGGATTCCCCGTTCCTTTATATATGTGGAACTTAGGGATCGTATATCCCGGCGGGTAACTGATTTGGTCATACCAGCCCGGATAGGGTCGTCCAGTTCTAACAATTTGCCCAGCCGCTTCATTCGCCTGATGAACTCGTATTTGCTGAGCTATATAGTCATCTAGTGCAGCTTTGGAAATGGTTTCCTCTTTGGCTGCTGAAAGAGCTGGAGGTGGATTAGATGTCTCCTCTCTATCGTCTTCAATAATGACCGGAGGGTCTTCAGCTGGAGAGTCCGGCTGTAACATCATCCCTACCATATCTTGGAAGAGAAGCACTATTTGCTTTATGTTAGCTGCTTGCTCTGCGGCTTCTTTGTCCTTCTTTTCGAGGACTCTGCGTAAGAAGTCAGCGTCAGTTTCTTGTTCGTGACACTGTTCTGATGATGCTTCCGGGCTTTCTTTCGGCCCGGTAAGTGCGGCCATTGCAGTCATCATTTCCTGAAGCTTCTGCTGTTGCTCCTGGGCTTTTGTCACGGATCCGGTGAGCGGTCGGTGACCCGTCGAAGCACGGCTTTCCTCCTTCCCGAATGCCATGTAAACAGTATGCACCACTATGCCCCCAGACTTGGGGCGTTTAGATTCAGTGTTTTTACGGCTCGCCATGTTCACAGGGGCTTTTTGCGGCCTCCTTTTCTTTTGAGTGATTGACGTTGAGGGAGCCGTTGCAGCAGGCACCCAGCCAGCTGTTGCTTTTTCTGGCTTGACAGAGTAGTCCTTCTCCTGCCGAACCTTCATCTTTTTCTGTCGGTGGAGATAGTCTTGATCCATTACGAAGTCTTGAACTTGACACCAGACCTTGTAAATTTCAGAGGACAGCCGTTGAGGGGGCTGCTCCAGCTTCACCTTTGGGGCATTATCCACAGGTGTAGGAGATCTTTTCAATACGGCAGTTGGCGAGTTTTTGCGCACCCTTCTTAGCGGTTCAAAGCTATTCCCGGTCGGAACAGCAGCATTGATTTCCACCATCGGAGCTGGCGGAGTTATCCCAGAGAGGGAGTTGCCCCCAGCTTTCCTTACCCGGCGCCAGTGACGACGGCGAGCATGTCGCGCGATTGGAGTTGGTTTAGCCGTAGGGGTGACCTCCTCATGCTCCCTGTGTTGGTCAGAATTTGCTGGTATCAGCCTTTTAAAGACTGATGTCCGTTGAATGGGGACGGCCAACCTATCAAAAGCAGACTTCCGAGTAGAGAAAGCAACGTTGGTGATTTCGCCTGGAATGGGAGCAGGGATGGCTATCCGCTTCGGGATAACGCCTTCTGGTGTTGCAGGCTTCTTCATGGGCCCGTTGGAGCTCTGGCCTAGTCTGTTAAAAACTGAGGCAGTGGAGTTGGGCGACCCGTTGAGAGGGGCCGCAGCAGTAGTAAGTCGATCGAACACCGACTTCTTCGGAGCTTCTAGTATTGGTACAGGAGCATTGAAGCTCATCGGTGGGAGCATGGTCCCAAAGAACAGTCCAGTGGTGGCCTGAGTCACATGTTCCACCGGCATATCAAAGATGGAGGCCGCTTGAGGCCCATAAGTCACTCCTCTGAACGGGACGGAGTGAGAGTTGCAGTTGCAGTTTGTGCAGTTTGAAGCCATTGATCTTCTGTTTTCTGCATGGAGCATGACACCAAATCTTAGTACCTCGAATCCACAGGCAACCACAGCAAACCGCGATTCGTTCGCGAACACGACATACGAAGTGTGGAGTGGAAAGAGGAAGAGGTCCCACCGGGCGTGCCAGAATCTGTTCCCCTCCTAATGGCGGCCAAGACAGGAGACGTCTTGCCTGAGATTCGGGAAAGATGCTATTTGGTTTTATCCGTCCACCTCTCCGAAGATGCCAAGTTGATTTATGGCACAGTGTATCGGAGGTTTAGATGGATGCGGCCAATGTAGCAGATTTCGTCAGATTCCCCCCCGCTTGAGGGGTTTTTGATTGTGGGGACGCTCTTCCCTGCAGGCGCAAGTCCCTGCAGTTAATTATGCTACCGCATCACGCTAACAAGTTTCTCCTTCTCCAGAATTTCACTTCGTGTCGTGGGTGTTTGTTTTGTTTGTGGTTGCCCGTAGATTGTATACGGAGACTAATTTATGTCGTCGCCCGTAGGACGTGGATTAGTCCAAATCCGTATTTTCTTAGATTTGGGTTTGGGGTTTTGGTTTAAGGATACGTTAGCCATATTTGAGGCTAAGAACAACTTAAACGTTTGTTAAGGATACGTTAGTCCAATTTGAGACTAAGATCAACTTAACGGGATCGTTGGTATCCGACAAAAGAGCATTTGGGGGCTCGATTGTTCCAGTTTAGGGACATAGTGGTCCATTGCCAGTTTAGGGACATGGTGGTCCATTGCCAGTTTAGGGACATGGTGGTCCAACATTCCCATTTTGGGGACGAATGTTGGTTTAAGGACGCATTAGTCCATGAGTTTAAGGACCCCACAGTCCGTGTCACCAGTTTAGGGACATGGTGGTCCATCATTCCCATTTTGGGGACTAATATTGGTTTAAGGACGCATTAGTCTATGAGTTTAAGGACCCCACAGTCCGTATTGCCCGTTTAGGGACATGGTGGTCCAACATTCCCATTTTGGGGACGAATATTGGTTTAAGGACGCATTAGTCCATGAGTTTAAGGACCCCACAGTCCGTATTGCCAGTTTAGGGACATGGTGGTCCATCATTCCCATTTTGGGGACGAATATTGGTTTAAGGACGCATTAGTCCATGAGTTTAAGGACCCCACAGTCCGTATTATGTATGGTTGTCGGGACCCGTCACCTCTCTGACGACGTTGAAGGATTACAACGACAAATATCAGAGGAGTTCAGAGATGTACCCTTGAACCGGGTGTAAATTGATTTGATAGAGCAGTTGTGCTCCGTTCAATTTAATTTGAGGACTTACGGCCAGAATTGGGTTAAGTCCATTTCAAAATGTTTAACATTTTATTTGTGTCTGGCCTGTTAGGCCTTTACTTGGGCTCTGCCCTCTTTTATTATAATGCATTGCATTTTTTTTTGGTCTGATAGACCTTTTAATTGGGCTCTGCCCTTGTTTAATAATGCACTGCATTCAATGGTCTGACAGCGCGCCACGTGGCCTGTCAGGCGCTCTGCGCCGATTAAAGAGCGCAAGGCGCAAACTGATGTGGAGGTGACACGTGTCACACTGTGGTGAGCGCAAGCGCAGTGCGCTGCGCTAGTGCGCTGTGACACGTGGCGCGCTCTGATGCAGTGCGCCAATCCAAGAGCGCAGCGCTCTGTTTTTAGGAGCGCAAGACGCAGATTGACACGTGACGCTCTCTGGTGACTTGAGCCAATCCAGGGAGCGCAACAGCGTAAATCAAAAATGCAAGGCACTGTATAGTAGCGCAGAGCGCATCTTGATCACATTTAGATCAAGGAAACAAGTTTTTCTTGTTCCAAAGAGGTTCTACCTCAAATTTCAAGAACCAGTGGTTCATCAAAAGGCAATGCCTTTATACAGATCAAAAGATCTAGTCATGAAGCAGATTACTTCTTTCTTATTATTTTTTTTTTATTAAAGATCTTGATCTTGTTCTTAGATCATTGATCTTTTTAGAAGAAATTCTTCATTTTTTCTAAAGGTTTTACCTTTTTTCTTTCTCTCTGAATTCTTCTCATAGTTTTAGAGGAGGTCTCTGTATATCTCTATCTCTGTATATGTTTTAGACTTGGAGTCTAGGGGCCTTTATATAGTGCCAATTAATTTGTTAAATCAGTTAAAGAGATCTTTCTCTGAGTGATTTAGGGATGTTTCCCTACCGTTGGATCTTTGATCCAAGGGCTTCTGTTTTACAGAAGAGAATCTTCTTGTTTTAACAAGATTGGAAAGATCTTTCTGAAATTTTAATTCTGTTTTAGTGCTGGCACAGTTGGCGCAAGCGCACCTGCGCTTGACACGTGTCGCGCAGCGCAACTGCGCTGACACGTGTCGCGCAGCGCAGAGCGCAAGTCAGCTGAAGCGTTGCTTCCTTTATTATTATTTGAATTTTTAACACAAAGCATTGCTCTGATTGGGGGAAACAGAAGTATTGCTTCATTTTCTGCTTTGGAATTTGAACAGAGTTTTGCTCTGATTGGGGGAAACATCTACACGTGCATAACTCATAAAAACAAAAAGTCACATATAAACAAACCGACCCACGAGCTACACCAATAGACATAGGACACGTGGCAGCGAGGATCGGCGCGACTCGGCCGGCGCCGCCGGCCGAACTCGCGAGAATCGGGTTGGTCCATTCTTGACTCCGGTGTATTTTTGTATCCCCATAACCCCTGTCATGTTTAATTTTCCTGAATTATTACAGAGAATTAAAAATCTCATTAAAATTCTTTTTAATACAAAATTAAATACATTTTTCTCACACCCCTTCATTTAACCCTAACCCTAATCTTTTCCTATAAATACCACTCCATTCCACACCCTCTCGCTCATAAATTCTGTCCAAACACTCAAGAAATTCTTCTAGAACTTTTGTATACAATTGGAGTTAACGAAGGACGGAACTCCGACGAAATTCCGACGACGACCCTAGGAGCTCCCGGCGACGAAACGACGCACCGGAACATACTTCCACTCTCTCTTCCTCTCCTCTAAACCAAAATCCAGTAAGTCCCTCCTCCCTCTCCTCTTTTCTATTCTTAAAACACGTATTTCTAAAACCCGACGGAATCGGAGTTAATCCGACTTCCGATTCGGTTTTTCTTAAAATTCCATCTTTTCTTAAATATAAATATACCAAACCCTTACATGTTGACTATTGAATATTAACAAAATATCATGAACAAGTTTCATAACAAAATATTTCATATTGCAAATTTTATCGTACCTTTTCAGTAAAATACCATGTAGTTTAGTTTCGACATTAAAACATCATAATTCTTGCTATAGATCGCGAGGTAATGACCTACCTCCTCACAACACCAATATGCAATATAACACGATACCTTTCGGGAACATAGAATACGGGAATACGAAATTACAATTAAATACTTTTCACTTATAAAAAACCATTTTCTACAAAATTACGTATTTTTAAACAAATCTTTGCAAAGCGCCGCTACAACCCATTTGGGGAACCCGTTCGGGATGGTGCGGATTATCGCACATCCTCGAGCTTAGTAGTGCGAGATGCAGACCTCCGCAAGGAGCATTCGGTCTCGAAACATTTAAAATACAAATATCTTAAGAAAATATGATTTTTAGATAAATAATAAATTTAATTATTTTATAAATATTTATATATGTATTATCAAAATATCTATTTTTTGATATATTATTAATATTCCAACCTTTCTAAATCAAAAAGAATCATTTTACATGAAAATACTATGCAATTCCATACAAATTCAACACTATACAATTAAATAGCATGTATTATGAAAAATAGATTTATTCACTAGAAATGTCACAATGATAAAATCTACATCTATGAAAACTTTAAAGACGATAATAAAATACTTGAGGTGTATTTTGAAAATTATACAAAACTATTTTTACGTAAAACCCCCTCAAATTTTATAAATTACAATAAGAACCCTAGTAAATATAGGTTTAAGCGGGACCAGTCTCTTGAGCCTCAGGGAGCCGTAGATATAGGTACTGTAATACCCAGTTCTTTTTGTAATCCAATATCCGAATTTTTTTTATAAAAAGGGATATTTACAAATTTACTTATTGACATTTATAAATAGTTTAAGTATCCTAATTCGTTTATTCTATTTTCCCTACTTAAATTCTTTTTATTTTTCCCTTCATTATTTTTCTTTCCTACCCAACCCAATCCCGACTCTTACTTCCCTTTCCCTTATTATTTCCCATTTCCTATTTTCCAAGCCCGTTTCCCTTTTTGCTCCTAACCTAAACCCAAACCTTATTCCTTTTATTCCCTTAGCCCGTGCCCCAATTTTCTCAGCCCAGCCGAATAAAAAAAACACAATTCTTTAATTATTTCTCCCCATTTTAAAAACCCAGCCCAAACCATAAATTAAAACCAACAATATATATATTTCTCCAAGCCCATTTCAAAACTATATATATATTTTTAAACCCCCATTCTCCTCAGCCCATTTCCCTTTTATTTAAACTAAACCCTTAAATCGCTGGCCCAGCCCACTCCCCTATATTTTCCCCTCAATTTTCTCTCCTCACCGGCCCGGCCCACACCCATCCAACCCGCCCCGACTCGCTTGTAAACACCTCTTCTCCCCAACGTAAACCTTCTTTTTCCCGCTCATTTTTTGCGCCGACCTATCGCCTCACGTCGCCGCGCCATCGCCCCACGTCCCCGCGACCCCGACCACGTTCGCGCTCCCCCTCAACCTCCTCGTCTCCCCTTACTCCTCTCTCCCTCGCACTCTCGTACCAACTCCTCTCTCTCTCTCTCAACCGCGACTCCTCCCCTCCTCTCTTTCTCGAAAACTGCCAGCTCCCTCAACCGCCGACGCCGCCGACGACAACGACGACGAGGAAGACCTCGACTCTCCCCTTCCTTCCTTCCTCCTCCTCCTCCATCGACAGAGCTCCTTCACTATCCCATTCCCTTAACCCACCGAGCCCTCAACCCCGCTCGCCTCCCCGATGACGACAACCTCCTCATCGACTCCCATCTCTTCTCCTCCATTCACCTCCACCTCTCCCCTCACTTCCTCATCGAGTCTCCTCTACACCTCCACATCACCGCAACCACCACCCAACACCCCAAACCCACCAGGCTTCCCTGCACCCAAGCTCGGCCACCACTTGCACTCGACGCCGGCGAGCCTCCATTGCCCTGAACCACCTCGTCAACACCCTTGCATCCTCAACATCATCGCCTTACCTCCTAGCCCAAGCCCCGCTACCTTTTGCTCTCTCTCCAAAAACACCAACCCACACCAACCATCATTCGAACCTCACTGCTGCCCATCGTCGGAGCATCACCGCCGACCATCGTCGACCCCAGCACATCCCCGGAGATCCACAGAGCATCCCCCTCCGCTTCCAGCGAACACGAGCTACCCCCGGACAACTCCGACGACAAACCGGAAACGCGAGCCGAGGCCGTGAATCCAAACCGCGCCGTTTGTCGCGCGTTCGTACCACTGCCGCTGCCATGCATCGTCAAAGCATCTCCAGGCAAGTGCCCTACTTGCTGCATGCTATATTATATCCGTTACATTTCATAATACTATAAATTCCACGTTTACGTTTCGTGAAACCTTATATAACATAAGTGTTCGATGCAAGATCTGAATGAAAACCTTCATTTAATTTGACGGAACTTGATTTCATATTTTGGCCCGTGTGGCAATGAGTACGGTGTAGAAATTTCACTGAAAAATATGACTGTTAACCACGTAAACGAACACCCCCAAATACACCCGTAAAAACTGGGAATTTCCCGCACCTGAAACTTTCTTAAATCACAATAAATTGTGTACATATTGAAATGAGGGGTTCGAGGGCTCAAATCGAAGACGACTCAACGAACTGTAACCCTGTACAAGTTCTTAATTATTTCTGTACTGAAATTATGACGAGAATTGGTTCGGAGAGCGGCTCTGGACTGCAGTCCAGAGCAACTCTGGTTATTGTTTTCTGTCCCGTAATGTTTACTACATTGTTTCCTGAACTCGTATGAAGAGGAACCCTACACATTATTGAATATGAATCTGTTATCTAAATAACTCAAGTAATTTCACCCTTTTTCATCGCCGTTTACTATTTAAAATGCAATTTTAAAGATCGGGACGTATAGCAGCCTCAAACAGAACCAGAACTGATACTCTAGGGTTGAACAGTGCATAACTTCTGACGTGCAGATACGATTGAGAATCCGTCTATTGCGTTGAAAACCTTATTGAAAACCCTAAATTTCATTCAACTGTAGAGTCCCTAAATTCTGATCCCAAATGGGATTAAAATGTATTGCGAAACGGACTTCCGATTCTGAAACCGGATTTCCAGCAGTGAACGCTTAAAATGAAATGGCCATATCTAGTGATCCCGAAATCCGATTGATGTGAAATCAAATTTTCTGATTAGACAATCAAACATACTACTTATCCCCTGTTCATAGTTTCGCTAAATTGTGCTTACCTGATTTATGATAAATTATGCAAGTAGTAGGATATCGACTTATGACATCTTAATCATGCCTTACATACTGTTTTCTCATCACATCATATATATGTCATTGCATCGGTAACCTAGTGATCATGTGCATTACCCAGTGTTAGGTATTAGTGGTGATTGTGGTAAGTACGTTAGTGTTTGTGCATGATTGGATAAGTGAAAGTGACACGTACTTGTACACAATCAGTGGACCCTATTGTTCTATTGCATTGTCGACGTCTGTGGGACGCGTATAAGTGTAACAATAAGTGGTATGGGACACTTATGGAAGCACTTGTATGGGTGTCATAGGTAAGGCACCAAACACTGTCCATTGATCTTGGGTATCAGTCGAGACATGCTTGATGGAGACCCGTCTTCAGTTCTCGCGTAGACTCGTCATGGACCGGCTGGTATTTGAGTCTATGGTTGGCGTTTGATATAGACCACGGGGTGTGGGGTAGTTTGAGTGTGAGTTCAACAGAATCTCGGGAGTCCCATGCCGGCATATATATATGGAGATATATGGAGATTTACAGGGATATTACATGATTATTACCGTGAGTTATATTTTGGGCCCGTAGTCCCTTGTCCTTGGGTCCTACCCTTGGATGGAGGACACTCACGAGTGGTTGACTCTCACACTTGGACTGACGATAGGCTTAATGACCTGTACAATGAGACTTAGAGACTGATAGGGATAGTGACATTGACATGCATTACTTACTGTATTGACATACCTGACATACTATTTTACCGCTTTACTGTTCACCTGCTCTTTTAGACACCCGCATTGGCTACTTCATGTTCATATCTCTACTATCTTGATTTACTGTTATAGATCCATTATTACTGTACGAGTTACAACTTGCACCTATGTATATATATTGCTATCGTTTCGCTCTGACGACCTGAGTATGCATGCTCAGAGTAAGAAGTGGATCTAGCTTGGAATAGGACCAAACGTACATCGCGGACATCTTGATCAGTTATCCGGAGCTATACTCTTTTGATCTCTATCAGGTTAGTTCCTTGTATCTGTTTTGTTTCAGCTATTGCATTTCTCATTACCTATGTGTTGTTTACTGATTACCACGTAAAGCTAGAAGCCGAAGTGTGACTACGGAGAGATATTACCTCGACCGTAGGAGCATGGCTGGCCTTGTCAACCCCTCGTATTCCGTATTTTGGGAAGCGGGGCGTGACATGGTTTTGTTGGTATCAGAGCCAGGTTTTGCTATGATTGGAATTGCAGTTTCCGAGTAGAGCGTAACAATTTAAGTCACTCTTTCGGTCCAAATTGCGAACTGTTATCTTGACTTGAATCTTTATTATTTGTCATGCCATATTTTGACTCCATCCGTTAGAGTTTTAGGTGACCTAGTAGAGTTACGTGGTTGTAATTATGAACTGCAGCATAGCTACAATACTGTACTCTATTGGGTAAGTTGGAGTTCTACATTTGTTTTTCTATTTGAATGAGTTTCACCTCACCCGATATTCTTGCTTCATTGTCAATTTTATATCTTGTTCTGATTTTTCCCTGTATCTTATGCCGTCCTAAAATGGTTGTTTCAGGACCATGTCTTCCAACGACCCTTCCTCTATCTTCACTCCCCAGAATCAGACCGTAGAGATCCTGAATGCACTGCAAACTCTGAAGGAAGCCCAGGAGCGAACAAACGACCTGTTAGCTGAAGTAATAAGAAGGCAGATGACTCAGGCACCAGCGGAAGCCTTCAATCGTAAAGGGATTCCCGTTAGACGAGGAAATGAGGTGAAGATGAAGCGCCCACTTGTTCCCCCGCGACAGAAGCAGCGGAAGACCCAATATTGTGGGTACTGCAAGAAGCCAGGACATCTTCAGAGGGATTGTCGCCGCGCCAAAGGAAGATACCTGATTTGCGGATCCAGCGAACACTTTGTCAATGGTTGCCCTAAAAGGAAGGAGCTATGTTCAGTTGATAAAACTGCACATTTGTATTACATTTTTCCTACCATTTTCATATTAAAAAAGAACTTTATTATAATATATTATACATATGAGGGTTTATGTGTAAAAACACCATTTTCCATGTGTTAATATATTTTAATTAGTATTTGGTAAGAAAATGTATGCAAATAAATCCATTGACCAAATCCTAGTAGAACTAAGTCTACCAAATATTATTTGAGATTATTGTGCAGAATTTTCCAAGTTGTTATGCAGAATTTATCAAACAAATCAAGTTGTTGAAGAAAACTTGCCAAATTAAGAAGCAAAACTTAGGGACCAAGTCTGGAAGCAGCCGAGAGAAGATTTCTGAATTCTGAAGGTGCCTAAGATTGCCACATGTCACAAGATGCAAGCCCAAAAAAATTCTGTCAAGAGATCCTTACCTTTGAGCGCGGATCCGCGGCCAAACCCCCCTTGGGCCGCGGATCCGCCGCACTTCTATGGAGTTGGGAGCCTATATTTCTTGGGGTGAATCTATGCTATAATTTACCAAGTTTCCAACCTAAAGATTCTGGCTTTGCACTATAAAAAGGCACCGAGAGCCTCTTGGAAAAATCATCAAGCCGAAGAGATCACGAAGTCCAAGACGGCTCACGCATCCAGACTGATCATCAACGGTTCATCTACCTCCTTGGAAGAGATCGAGAAGCAAACTAGTCTTTGTAATCATTTTCTAAGGAATCAAAGTGTAGATTGTTCAAGTTGATTAATAAAGGTAGTTGTTTTATTTAATTCTTTTGCATTTTACATTATGTTTTCCCTCTCTGTCTTTTCATCTTCTTTTCCCAACATGCGCGAGTAATTCTCCGCTTGTTAGGGTTCGTAGGATTAGGGTAGGCTAATGGACGATAAAAATCCCTAAACCCTTTTTAAGTCCTATAAAGTTTAGGAACTTTATCAAAAGAATCATTAACATCCTAATTGGGCGCGCTAGCAATTCTTTGCTAGTTCCGACCGCGATTAGAGATTAGATTAATGATTGTTTTGGTAAAGGCTAGATATGAACAGAGTTCCGTGTCGAGATAAGGGTTAAGAGTGGGATTCATTTTCCCTCCAGAAACCCTAATCTACATGCATCACCGTCGTTCTAGTTCTAAATCTATTAATGGATAAAAAGGGTAACTTTTAATTAATCGTCCATAACTACTAAATCCTAACGAACCCTACAAGCCCTCTTATTATATTAATTACATCTTTAAAATAATCTAGATCTATATTTTACATTCTTGTTTAACGTAGATCTAGAAACCATTCCACAAAATTCTTTTTTCCTCCTCTCTTTTTCAACACATCTAAAGTAAGAATAAAAGATTCAACGTTTCCCAGAGGACGACCCGTACTCATCTCGGTCTAGCTACGCGCGACACCGTTATTGATTGCGGTTAACTACAAACACACTTTCACGAACCAATCAAATGGCGCCGTTGCCGGGGATACGTGCGTAATTTTTTATTTTTACTATTTGTGTTGAATTCTTAGACGATTCATATCATTATTAACACAAAACTGCAAATTGCATATTTAACGATTATTGTGTGAATTTTGCGAGAGAATCTGGAGTCACAGAATTGAGGAAAACAGAAGACAGAGACATTAATCGAGATCCAGAGGAGCACAGAGGGCCACAGAAAAAATTTCATCACTTGATTCTTCCACCTCGCGGCGGAACCGCGGCACAAAGGGCTTCCGGCGGCGGAATCGCGGCAGGTTAGAGGGATTAGGGCTTCAGAACTCTCTGGTAAGATTCCCAACTCCTTCTCTCTACTCTCAAATCCAATAAAATCTATTTTCTGCAGGATTCTTTGCAAAATAGCGCCGCTCAAAAATTCTTTTTGCAAAAGTTTTGTAATTGGTTTTGTTTTGCATATTTTAATATGGACTTTAATGGGTAAAGACCAAATCCAGATTAGGTGGGGATTTCATCACCCTTCCTAAGCCCCACAAATCACAAACCGAGCATATAGATCAACCCTTCATTAATTTAAAAAATATCTAGACCAGACTCTAAAGACTGTCGCGCTCAATAAGGATAGAGGAAGGTCGTGGGTAATCTATCGCTTATCCGCATTACTTTTGTGGTGCCTAGACAAGTGTGTCAAAGGCTAGTGGTTTTTAATTAGGCCTACTACTGTGGTTCCTTCCCACTTACCTGGCACTTACCGGCTACAGGGGTAGTACAGAGGCGGTAGAGGATTGATCCCGCGGCTTGTCCTTTGGAAGTCTAGGAGCGGTCTAGAGACTGGACCTAGGTAACCATAGTTCTAGGGTTGTGCATTTTTGTGTGATTTGTCTTAATCCGTCATTTTTCAAAACAAACCAATTGCTTTCTCTCCTTTTTACCCCTTCCCCCTTCTTCTCTTCTTATAATGGGTAACCTAAACAGAAGAACACTCGCCGAGCTTTGCTGTCCACAACCAGATATCTCTTGTTTTCGAAATCCCTTCGGTATACCGTCCGGCTCTTCCATGTCCTTAAGAGATCATATAGAACAAGCAGGAAGAAACAGTTGGCCACCTCAGTCTAGGTCTTATCAACCGTATCCTAATCCGACACCTGTTTCAGTTCATACCCAGAGTGAGGAAGCCCCTAGACGAATGTCCATTGCTGAGCACATAGCTAGGTCTAGAGGCCAAAGTTTCAACATAGACCAATATCAACCATCACCACCACTGTCCGGAGAAGAGTTTGATATTCGGTTTGTATATAGCCAACCAACCAACCCATATCAATATTCTTCTTATCATAATATTGAACCTACTCCTACCCAAGTTCAGCAACCATTCTGTTCCTATCAATCCAATCCGACTTTTCCACCTACTCTAGACAGTTCTTCTAATCAGTCATTTGGGAGTTTTAATTATCCACAGGAATTTCAATTTTATACTGAAACCCCTTATCAACCCAAGACTAGTCTGGAGCAGACATTAGAAAAATTTATGGAACTGACAAATCAAATTATGAAGGATTTGGGTAGTAAGACAGAACTGTACATCCTTCCTAATCAAACCTCCCCATTCCAAAGTGAAATCCACAACTCCAGTTTCATAGATTCATCAAGTACAATGTCTGATAAGTTGTGTGACTTTGTATTGTTTGATATACCCAACTGTGAAGGGTCCATTTCAAGTGAAACCACACCCAACCCTTGTGATCTCTACACCTCCACTCTTGAACCAAAACTGATTGAAAACCATACTTTTGATGAGGAGTTTGAGAATTTTAACCTTCACTGGAATGAGGTGATTGACGTTGGGGATATTTTGATTGATGAACCCGAAATTTTGGATGAATTTGTCCCACCAATTCATCAAATCCTTTCGCTTCCTTGTGGTCATCATCTTGAGCCTTTAATTCTTCCCGAACCCCAAATATGTCTTGAAGTTGATAATAATGGTATACACGAAGATCAGTCCGAAATACAGCCTCCATCTTCCACATCTGGTTCAGCAACACTCGACACACCAAATTGTTTACCCATTTCATCTTCTACTTTCTCCGGTTCTTCTTCTGTTCCTATAGTTTCAGTGAGTTTTGATGAATCACAATCCGTTAATTCAAGTTCAATAATACCAGAAATTCAACTTGATTTGGATATTTTTGAAAATAAGGTAGATGAGTTTTTCAAATCCTCTACCTCCATAATTTTTTATGAATCAAGTTGGATAAATTCTGGCACAAAATTCTTTGACAGCAAAATGTTCAATCACACCATTAATAAAAGTTTTGAAGAACTTTTTGCTGACGAACTTGAATTTTTAAACAATACGGATTTTATGATTGATCAATCTCCACCTATAGAGGTTGAACCGCCACCATTCCTTCTTCCTAATCATTCACATTCATCCCCATTCTTTCTTTTCTCTAATTTCAAACCCTTTCCAGACCACCTCTTATCCCTTCCCCACTTTTTCTTGACTGGATACAACACATTCTTCAACCAACCTATACGATATACTGATAAAATCTTTGAATGGTTGGTGTTAACTTTTGGTCTTTGTAAAGTCTTACTTTGACCAAATGACTCACCCCCTCTTAAAATGTTTCGTATTGTCTAACTCATGTTTGAGGGGGGGGTATATTTTTGGCTCTTGAACATAACTTTTGTCCTCAAATTTGTAAGCCAAAAATAGGTTTGGGGGAGGATTTTCACTTTCATATATTTTTGCCCACATTAATAATGTCCTTCCAAGCTTACAGGTTTTTATGATCCAGCAGATAGCAACAGTGAGGACACTGTTGAAAACAAGTTTGGGGAAGGTTTGTGCTTATTTACACATAAATTTGCATCATATTTTGCATAAGCACAACATTTTCAAAAAAATTTAAAAATTTATAACAAAAGAGTAGAAAGTGAAAAATTACATCCAAAAAATAGGAATAGTTTAAGAAAACCAAGAAAATTAGAAGTTTTCTTAAACGAACTGGTAATAAGTAGTTATGAGCCGTTGTCCCAAGGGTTAGTAAGATGAAGGAAGTCACTAATCTGAGGATAAAAATAAGTCTGAAAAATAGTTTCTATTCTGGAAGCCAAACATTTGAATTTTGATACCCTACTATATGCACTTACACACGTCTTGAAACTCGGGATAGTAGAGGATACCTTGAAATGCTCTTGTCTAAAAGCCAAAGTATGAAGGAAATGAAAAAAAAATGAAGAAAATATAAAAATGGTGAAAAGAAAAAAATGAACACTGGTTTTGTATCACCAAGGCAGCAATAAAAAAATATAGCGAGGGTGCATCTTCACCTAGTGCCCTAAGGCCAACTGGTCTGGGAGTCACTGCTAAACCTTAGGTGGTGCAAGACGAAGAAAATATTATAACCTAATCAGCAAGCACTTGAGTAATCGGTCGGTTAGTACCTCAAGAAGTATTAAAGGTCGCATGAAAAGGTGTGAGCAAACCTAAGTATTCATCAAATTAAAAAAGTACTAAAGTAGATGGACAAGAGTATGATAACTTGAATTGAATTCTCCGAGTGTAGGTATGTTCTTTACACACACGTGGGGTTATATGATCAATGTTTGGATGAAAGGTAGGAATGAAGAATAAAGACGATGTTTTATTGAGAGATGGTATGATTTCTAACATTTTTTCATGACTATTAAGATAGGGCTCATAACAACTGAAAAGCTAGTGTAGTTGGAAACTCTTATTTTCAAAGTCTTTCTTTTATGGTTCTTATCTTTATATGTAAATTTCATCATCTCTCTTTTGTTATAGGATTTTGTGGGTGTAATCCGCTGAAAACCCTCAGGAGACAACACTCCTCCTACTAGAGACACCTAGAGGTTTAACGGTTTGTTGCACGTGCTCAGTGCAATCGTGTTGCCTACGAAAGTGTGCTTAGTTTTCTCCTTTCTTTTCCTTCTCTTGAATAAACTAGTTTGCTCGGGACGATCAAAGATAAGTTTGGGGGTATTTGTTCAGTTGATAAAACTGCACATTTGTATTACATTTTTCCTACCATTTTCATATTAAAAAAGGACTTTATTATAATATATTATACATATGAGGGTTTATGTGTAAAAACACCATTTTCCATGTGTTAATATATTTTAATTAGTATTTGGTAAGAAAATGTATGCAAATAAATCCATTGACCAAATCCTAGTAGAACTAAGTCTACCAAATATTATTTGAGATTATTGTGCAGAATTTTCCAAGTTGTTATGCAGAATTTATCAAACAAATCAAGTTGTTGAAGAAAACTTGCCAAATTAAGAAGCAAAACTTAGGGACCAAGTCTGGAAGCAGCCGAGAGAAGATTTCTGAATTCTGAAGGTGCCTAGAATTGCCACATGTCACAAGATGCAAGCCCAAAAAAATTCTGTCAAGAGATCCTTACCTTTGAGCGCGGATCCGCGGCCAAACCCCCCTTGGGCCGCGGATCCGCCGCACTTCTATGGAGTTGGGAGCCTATATTTCTTGGGGTGAATCTATGCTATAATTTACCAAGTTTCCAACCTAAAGATTCTGGCTTTGCACTATAAAAAGGCACCGAGAGTCTCTTGAAAAAATCATCAAGCCGAAGAGATCACGAAGTCCAAGACGGCTCACGCATCCAGGCTGATCATCAACGGTTCATCTACCTCCTTGGAAGAGATCGAGAAGCAAACTAGTCTTTGTAATCATTTTCTAAGGAATCAAAGTGTAGATTGTTCAAGTTGATTAATAAAGATAGTTGTTTTATTTAATTCTTTTGCATTTTACATTATGTTTTCCCTCTCTGTCTTTTCATCTTATTTTCCCAACATGCGCGAGTAATTCTCCGCTTGTTAGGGTTCGTAGGATTAGGGTAGGCTAATGGACGATAAAAATCTCTAAACCCTTTTTAAGTCCTATAAAGTTTAGGAACTTTATCAAAAGAATCATTAACATCCTAATTGGGGGCGCTAGCAATTCTTTGCTAGTTCCGACCGCGATTAGAGATTAGATTAATGATTGTTTTGGTAAAGGCTAGATATGAACGGAGTTCCGTATCGAGATAAGGGTTAAGAGTGGGATTCATTTTCCCTCCAGAAACCCTAATCTACATGCATCACCGTCGTTCTAGTTCTAAATCTATTAACGGATAAAAAGGGTAACTTTTAATTAATCGTCCATAACTACTAAATCCTAACGAACCCTACAAGCCCTCTTATTATATTAATTACATCTTTAAAATAATCTAGATCTATATTTTACATTCTTGTTTAACGTAGATCTAGAAACCATTCCACAAAATTCTTTTTTCCTCCTCTCTTTTTCAACACATCTAAAGTAAGAATAAAAGATTCAACGTTTCCCAGAGGATGACCCGTACTCATCTCGGTCTAGCTACGCGCGACACCGTTATTGATTGCGGTTAACTACAAACACACTTTTTCGTATCAATCAAGCTACAAGGAGGAGGTTCGTCCACACTCCCCACTCCTGCTATGTGATGGTTATTTCGTAGTTCGAGCTTCGAGGATAGTGCGGCCCCGCGCAGGATTCTACTCGCGAGACCGGAATGCAGCAGTCCAAAAATCAAAGAAGAATTATCACGTTTACTAATTTCAATAAAGATGTTGTCACTCTTTTGTAGATATTTCTTTTCGTTTGAAATCTTGTATCCGTCGAATTTTTAGCTGAATGTAATAAAACTCTGAGTTGTGATGTATGGATCGTTCTCCTGTTTCTCACTTTATTTATACGATTCATTGCATCAGCATTTTTACATTTTAATTTTTCCGTCTTTGCCTCCAGCATGTCCTCCCTGTGTCACCGTATCCTTAGATATCTTCCTAATGTGTCCCAATGCCTAATCATGACTCTCTCTTTTCAGGTCATGGCCCACTTTGGAGAAGCGCCGCCTCTAGATGAGGACGCACGGTCGTGCGTTTCCTCGGACTACATGCTGGTAAGATCAGATGACAAGATTAACGGCCCGCAGGTTATTTTCGGAAACAAAGATTCCGAGGGTGAGGGATTCGCAGCCCCAGAAGTTAACTTGATCAGCGACTCGTACGATAAAGAAGAGGACCTCGGGGAAGACCCATTAGAGGAAGATTCCGAGGAGGACCCGATAGAAGAAAATCCAGTGGAAGGAAACCCTATGGAAGAGAATCCAGAAGAAGAGAATCACACGGAAACAGACCTTGATGAAGAAGCTCTAGTCGAGACGGAAGGACCAGAAGAACAAGACCCCACGGCAGAAGAACCTCCGATGGCGATCCCTGCAAGGCGATATGGGAATGGACGCCCCTATCTAAGCGCGCGAGCCTACCGTAACCTGCTGAACCTTCACAACCGCGACTGATGTGATTTAGTTTTTGTCTTCTCTGGCCAAATAAATCTATATATAGTTAGGGACATCCTTTATTTGTCGAGGATGACTTGTTCGGAATTTTCTGGAATGAAATAAATTGCTGAGTTCGCTAATCTTTTGACCTTTGGGTTCACATGATACTTGACAGTTTCCCCTATACATTTGTTTTCCTCTTGAGATCCCTGACTGTCCAACCCTGCACTTTGTGCTGTCTTGACCCTCACTGAGATTAAAAAGTACCGCACCCCGATCTTTTGGGATGGGCCACACTTCATCCTTTATATGTGCCTTGTTTGAGATCCTTCTGGAGGAGAAAATTGATAGTGAAATTTCCGAGTTCGCTAACCCTCCGGATCTTTGATTCGCATGATGTATCGACCATTTTCCTTCCCAATAAGTTTCTTCCCTCCCCAGATTCTTTGCTGCTCACCCTTACTTCTGGTGCTAACCCGACCCCAATCTCTTCGACTTTCAGTCTAAAGCCGTCACACTCCGACCTTTTTGAGTGAGCCGTACTCCATTGTATTCCCTACCCTAGCTAGCCCTATACACTTTTGTGCTATTTTCCTATTACCCTAACTATATTTAGGGACATCGTTATTCGAAAACTTAGCTTTCACTATTTTGTATTTATAAAGAAAAAAAATTGCGTGTTATTGACTACTTCCGTTTTACCCGTGTTAAATAGTTTACTATCCTTCACATTTTCAATAGCACAACCATATATCGCGCATATTTTCGTTCCATGCTTCTTATTTTCACTATGTGGGTTTCCTAAGTTATTTTAAAAACTATTTTTGATCGGTACATTATCCTAAACTGTTTTAACCTATCGACGGATCCTTCACTATTTTATTGTTGTTATCTTATTTCCCCGGGTATTGTGCTTATCGTTCGCTAGTATAAATGGTTGTGCTTGATACTATTATTTTAGCTGCGCTAGTTTGATGTACGTATGTATACATATATTTAGGGTTCGATTTTATCGAGCACGTCTCGAATATTATTGTTTGTTATTGCTATTTTTATTCTCTTATACATGTAGTTTGCCTTTATGATTGAGTCTGCCTTGTACTTACTTAGACCTGCCCTTGTTACGTTAGTTTTTTTTACATATATAGACCGTCAAAATATTTCTATCTGACCTTTTTGTAAACCACTATGTACTAGTGTTCGATGTAGTAGCTTTTCCCTTATGATTTTATAGTTTATCGTTTATTTTAAATTTCGATGACGAAATTTTTGTAAGGGTGGTGTGATATAATACCCAGTTCTTTTTGTAATCCAATATCCGTATTTTTTTATAAAAAGGGTTACTTACAAATTTACTTATTGACATTTATAAATAGTTTAAGTATCCTAATTCGTTTATTCTATTTTCCCTACTTAAATTCTTTTTATTTTGCCCTTCATTATTTTTCTTTCCTACCCAACCCAATTCCGACTCTCACTTCCCTTTCCCTTATTATTTCCCATTTCCCATTTTCCAAGCCCGTTTCCCTTTTTGCTCCTAACCTAAACCCAAACCTTATTTCTTTTATTCCCTTAGCCCGTGCCCCAATTTTCTCAGCCCAGCCGAATAAAGAAAACACAATTCTTTAATTATTTCTCCCCATTTTAAAAACCCAGCCCAAACAATAAATTAAAACCAACAATATATATATTTCTCCAAGCCCATTTCTAAACTATATATATATATATATATTTTTAAACTCCTATTCTCCTCAGCCTATTTCCCTTTTATTTAAACTAAACCCTTAAAACGCTGGCCCAGCCCACTCCCTTATATTTTCCCCTCAATTTTCTCTCCTCACCGGCTCGGCCCACACCCATCCAACCCGACCCGGCCCGCTTGTAAACACCTCTTCTCCCCAACGTAAACTTTCTTTTTCCCGCTCTTTTTTTGCGCCGACCCATCGCCCCACGTCGCCGTGCCATCGCCCCACGTCCCCGCGACCCCGACCACGTTCGCGCTCCCCCTCAACCTCCTCGTCTCCCCTTACTCCTTTCTCCCTCGCACTCTCGAACCAACTCCTCTCTCTCTCTCTCAACCGCGACTCCTCCCCTCCTCTCTATCTCGAAAACTGCCAACTCCCTCAACCGCCGCCGCCGCCGACGACAACGACGACGAGGAAGACCTCGACTCTCCCCTTCCTTCCTTCCTCCTCCTCTATCGACAGAGCTCCTTCACTACCCCCATTCCTTTACCACCGAGCCCTCAACCCCGCTCGCCTCCCCGACGACGACAACCTCCTCATCGACTCCCTTCTTTTCTCCTCCATTCACCTCCACCTCTCCCCTCACTTCCTCACTGAGTCTCCTCTACACCTCCACATCACCGCAACCAACACCCAACACCCCAAACCCACCAGGCTTCCCTACACCCGAGCTCGGCCACCACTCGCACTCGACGCCGGCGAGCCACCACTGCCCTGAACCACCTCGTCGACGCCCCTGCATTCTCAACATCATCGCCTTACCTCCTAGCCCAAGCCCCGCTACCTCTCGCTCTCTCTCCAAAACCACCAACCCACACCAACCATCATTCGAACCTCACTGCTGCCCATCGTCGGAGCGTCACCGCCGACCATCGTCGACCGCAGCATATCCCCGGAGATCCACAGAGCATCCCCCTCCGCTTCCAGCGAACACGAGCCACTCCCGGACAACTCCGACGACGAACCGGAAACGCGAGCCGAGGCCGTGAATCCAAACCGCGCCGTTCGTCGCACATTCATGCCGCTGCCGTGCATCGCCAAAGTGTCTCCAGGCAAGTGCCCTACTTGCTGCATGCTATATTATATCCGTTACATTTCATAATACTATAAATTCCACGTTTACGTTTCGTGAAACCTTATATAACATAAGTGTTCGATGCAAGATCTGAATGAAAACCTTCATTTAATTTGACGGAACTTGATTGCATATTTTGGCCCGTGTGGCAATGAGTACGGTGTAGAAATTTCACTGAAAAATATGACTGTTAACCACTTAAACGAACACCCCCAAATACACCCGTAAAAACTGGGAATTTCCCGCACCTGAAACTTGCTTAAATCACAATAAATTGTGTACATATAGAAATGAGGCGTTCGAGGGCTCAAATCGAAGACGACTTGACGACCTATAACTATGTACAAGTTCTTAATTATTTATGTACTGAAATTATGACGATAATTGGTTCGGAGAGCGGCTCTGAACTGCAGTCCAGAGCAACTCTGGTTATTGTTTTTTGTCCCGTAATGTTTACTACTTTGTTTCCTGAACTCTTATGTTGCGGGACCCTACACCTTATTGAATATGAATCTTATAGATAAATAACTCAAGTAATTTTACCCTATTTCATCGTCGTTTACTATTTAAAATGCAATTTTAAAGATCGGGATGTATAGCAGCCCCAAACAGAACCAGAACTGACTCTAGTGTTGAAAAGCGCATAACTTCTGACGTGCAGATGCGATTGAGAATCCGTCTGTTGCGTTGAAAACCTTATTAAAATCCCTAAATTTCATTCAACTGTAGCGTTGCTAAATTCTGATCCCAACTGGGATTAAAATGCGTTGCGAAACGGACTTCCGATTCTGAAATCGGATTTCCAGCAGTGAACGCTTAAAATGAAATGGCCATATCTAGTGATCCCAAAACCCGATTGACGTGAAATCAAATTTTTTGGTTAGATAATCAAACATACTACTTATTCCCTGTTTATAGTTTTGCTAAATTGTACTTACCTGATTTATGATAAATTATGCAAGTGGTAGGATATCGACTTATGACATCTTAATCATGCCTTACATACTGTTTTCTCATCACATCATATATATGTCATTGCATCGGTAACTTAGTGATCATGTGCATTACCCAGTGTTAGGTATTAGTGGTGATTGTGGTAAGTACGTTAGTGTTTGTGCATGATTGGATAAGTGAAAGCGACACGTACTTGTACACAATCAGTGGACCCTATTGTTCTATTGCATTGTCGACATCTGTGGGACGCGTATAAGTGTGACTATAAGTGGTATGTGACACTTATGGAAGCACTTGTATGGGTGTCACAGGTAAGGCACCAAACACTGTCCATTGATCTTGGGTATCAGTCGAGACATGCTTGATGGAGACCCCGTCTTCAGTTCTCGCGTAGACTCGTCATGGACCGGCTGGTATTTGAGTCTATGGTTGGCGTTTGATGTAGACCACGGGGTGTGGGGTTAGTTTGAGTGTGAGTTCAACAGAATCTCGGGAGTCCCATGCCAGCATATATATATGGAGATATATGGAGATTTACAGGGATATTACATGATTATTACCGTGGGTTATATTTTGGGCTCGTGGTCCCTTGCCTTTGGGTCCTACCCTTGGGTGGAGGACACTCACGAGTGGTTGACTCTCACACTTGGACTGACGATAGGCTTAGTGACCTGTACAGTGAGACTTAGAAACTGATAGGGATAGTGACATTGACATGCATTACTTACTGTATTGACACACCTGACATACTATTTTACTGCTTTACTGTTCACCTGCTCTTTTAGACACCCGCATTGGCTACTTCATGTTCATATCTCTACTATCTTGATTTACTGTTATAGATCCTATATTACTGTATGTGTCACGCCCCGCTTCCCAGTATACGGCGAAGGGGACGCGACGAGGTCCGCTACGTATATACTCAGAAGTACATACGCTAAGCGTATCTAAGTAATATAAAATAAATACACAAGAGACAAGAGATAAAAAGAACAACAATTTTTATTTATTAACATTCTTTGTACAATGCATGAAAGGAAATACAACTGAAATAAAAAGATGTCTAAACAGTGGCATAACAGGAAATGAAAAGTACAGAAAGAAAAAGTGTACAATAAAACTACAGTGCAGGGTCTTCAGCAAATTGCTCCAAGTCTTCTTGAGATGGCTCGATCTCCGCCGGGTCCAAACCACTTGACGACATTCAAAGAAGAAAGAAATAGAATGTCGTCAGCGAACAGGTCGCTCGGTAATTCCCAAAGATAAGGGAGAAATAGACAGAGAGTAAGAGAGAGAGTAGTTTTTAATGTTGTATTATAATATTGTAATGTTGTATTATTAACGATATTGTTTGTAGCCTGGTACAGAAGATACCAGTGTATACGAGGGGAGTCCCACTTACACCGGGGACTTGGGTAACCTGTAGTACAAGGCTCCGTCGATAATACCACGGAACAACGGTATGGATGTAATTACGTCTTAAGTGTCCACCTCGTGCCGCCTTTAACATATTCCGTACCAATCTACCCCTTAAACCCCGCGATGTCCTGTTTGTATTGTTATCTTGTAAAATTGTATTGATTGTATGAGTGCTTGACTGACTGACCGAAACCATGATATCAGGAAACAGTTATAACTGTAGAGTTATGTAAATGGAATACTGTGAATCATGTAAAAGAAATATATATCCATGGTTCGGTTCAGTCAAGTTGTATAACCTGATAATTGTATTCATGGATTCATTTGTTCATATTGAATTGGAATCTTGTAGTTTATGGATTTACTTGAATCATATTCAAGTCAGATTAATCAGACTCAAACCCGAGTCAGACAATCAGAAATGTGAAACGAAGTCTTATAACTGCTAGGGTCCTTAAGGTAATTTATAAACTTGAGCGGGTTTTATGTAAAAAATACTTTTATATACTTTTTAAAATACACCTCAAGTATTTATTTTTCGTCTTTAGAGTTGTGGATTTTATGTTGTGACATTTCAAATGAAAATATCCTAGTTTCATAAATAATGGTATTTATCTGTAATATTGATTATTTGAAGTTCATGGTATTTTAGTGTAACCTTTATTCTTTTGTGATTTTTAGAAAAATGTGGAAAATTTATATTATAATAAAATAGGTATTTAAAAGATAAATATACATATGTTTATATAAAATAATTTTAATAAATATTTTATATTTCAAAAATCTCATTTTCTTAAGATGTCGTATTTTAAACCTTTCGAGACCGAATGCTCCTTGCGGAGGTCTGAGTCTCGCACTACTAGCCCGAGGGTGCGCGATAAAACGCACGATCCCGAACGGGTTCCCCAAAGATGGGTTGTAGCGGCGCTTTGCAAAGATTGTAAAATACTAATCCTTTAGAAAACGGTTTTATAAAGTAAAGGGTATTTATTTGCAAAGTGTAATTTTCCGTATTTTAGATTCTAGCCGAACGGGTTCCCCAAAGATGGGTTGTAGTGGCGCTTTGCAAAGATTATAAAATACTAATCCTTTAGAAAACGGTTTTATAAAGTAAAGGGTATTTATTTGCAAAGTGTAATTTTCCATATTTTAGATTTTAGGGTTTCCTAAGCCAACTAGCCTATTTCTAAATGGTCTAAACAACAAGTCGTTAGAAGCCTCAAATCGCCTCTTCACCGCCAATTGCGGCCAGGTAAGTGCCAGGTAAGTGGGAGGCTCTCCACTACAAGTAGTGACCCTAATTAAGTAACTACTTGCCTTAGACACACTTGCCTAGACACCACAAAGTCAGGTTTAGATAAACGATCGATGTCCACAACTTATCGTATTTTCCTAGTAAGAAATATTTACTTAAAAGTGTAACAAATCTAAAACCTTTAAAATGGTTTTATGAAGATTATGGTATTTTAATGAAAATTTCGTTTTATCGTATTCTAAGTTTTGATGATATCATTTTATGGTTGTATTTGCGTGTGTGTGGAGGTAGGTCATTAGCTCGTGCTCTATTTTAAATGTATAGCAAGTTAAGGGTTAAATGTGAAATTGAAACATGATGGTATTAAAGTGTAAAAATACGGTAAATCGAAAAGGTTATCATTTCATGTGTGAAAACTTATTCAAATTGACTTTTACAAGTTTAATGGTCAAGATAGAGATGTTTAGGAATGCTTGAATTGATTAGAAGAAAAAAATAAACATTATGGTATTAAAGTGAAAAAGAATACGATACTGCAAAAGCTATCATTTCATGTGAGAAACTTTATCCAAATTAGTTGTTATGTGATTAATAGTCAACATGAATATGTTTAAATATTATGGAATTGGTGATAAGTGAGATTTTATAGAAAACCGAATCGGAAATCGGTTTGTTCCGATTTCCGTCGGGTTTCGTAATTTCGTATTTTTTGAGAATTAGAAAGGGAGATAGAATGGGACTTACGGGTTTCGATCTATACTAAGGAGTGTAGGGGAACTAAAGAAGTTGCCGAGGCGTTGCTTCGTCGCCGGTTGTTTCTAAAAACGTCGCCGGAATTCCCGCCGGAATCTCGTCGGAGCTTTGCCGCGAACTTGTTTTCAAAGCACACACTTCTTGGAAAACTTTTGAGAGAGTAGCTCAAGATTTTGGGGGGTGAGAGGGTAGTGTGTAGGGTTGGTATTTATAGGGTTAGGCTAGGGTTAGGGTAGATGAAATGTTAAAAATAAAAATGTGATAAAATATAATAAAAATGTATTAAAAGTGGAGTAATTAGGGTTTTTAAAGAGTTCTGAAAGTGGTATGAGGCTGAAACTTTGCAGGTGCATAGGGAATATGAAAAGACACAAGTTTCATGTTGTGACCATCGCCGGAATCGGCCGAATCGGGGGTGACTCTGCCGTGACTCGGTCGGAGCACTGAGTCGGCCGAGTCAAGGCCGAGTAGGCCGATTCCCGGCCGAGTCCGGTGGCCTGGATCCCCCCGACGGTTCATCTAACTCCTGCAAGTGTTACATGTTTGGGTGTAGTGGGGTTTTTGTGAGATATGCACGTGTAAACTCTTGGTATTCTAAAAGTTTTAAAAAAAATCAATATTAAAAATAATGTGGGGTATGGGATTTGAACTCTGGTGGCTTGGTTCAGCAGTGCAAGATATTACCAATGAGCTACAAGCTTTTGCTTGTAATTATGGAGTTATTGAATTACTTAAAATGATAGCAGCAAGAGTAAATACTCCAAGTATACATTAAATTTAAAGTAATTTCTTGTACACTAAAAATGGAGTTATTACATTCTTGTAACTTGTAATTAAAAACAAAATAATTACTTATATCTTGTGCTCGGTCTAAAATACCCCTTTATGATTTTGAAAAAAAAATTTAAAATTTTGTGTAGAAAAGTGTATAGGAAAATTATGGTTGTTACATTCTACCCTCTTTATAAAAATTTCGTCCTCGAAATTTGTAAAAGGAAAGTGTAAAAGCTTGATGACAGACTAAAAATTGTAAAGAAGTTTTGGTCAAAGTTGTGAGGGAGTTATTTTGGTTACCTTGGTTCACAGTTTCAGTTTCTATGGCTGCTAAGGTGAAAGCCTGTCGCCGTGGCACGTTCCTCCTAGCTGGAGGCATATTCCCCTGTACTCGAGGCATGTTTCTCAGTGCCTGATGGAATTGGCGATTTGGCTGAGCAGGAAATCCATGTGGAGGTGGTGCTGGGAGTGTAGGACGAGTTGCAGGAGCCTGGATAGCTGGCTGCTGCGGGTAGTTGATAGGTGGGTGTGGTGGGTTGCGTCTATAAGGACAGTTTCCAATTCCGTGATTAGACGCGCCACAAACCAAGCATAGGCCTTTTGAGCGCCTACAGTCCTTCCACAAGTGTCCTTCTCTCTTGCAATAAAAGCAAAAATCAGGTCTTAACCGATCCTTGGCTTCTTCCAGTCTTCTGTGTTCGACAGCTGGCCTTGAAGAGGCCCCTCCTGCCATTTGAGTGGCAGGACGTTTCACTCCTGCAGACTGAGGTCTGCCTCTTGCCTTTATCACTGCCTCATAACTGCGGGCAGCTTCCAGAGCATCTTCATGAGTTGGAAATTTCCCTGTGGCTAGTGCAGCCTGGATTTCCGTGTCCAAACCTTGTTGAAATCGACGGGCTCTGATCTCATCCGTCGGTATCAGGTGTGCCGCAAATCTGTTATGGTCTTGTGTTAGTTGTGTAGTATATGATATTAAAAATTTGAAATACTGTGACATATCTTACCGACCGAGCATGGTGAATTCAGCGTCATACTCATCTACTGACTTGTCCCACATCGAACCTTGTTGTAGATGAATGAACTGCTGTTCCATGGCAAACCTGGCAGTCACAGGGAAGTACTTCGCGTCGAATTTCTCGCGAAAAGTCTTCCATTCAATAGGTTGTGCAAGACGGCTTTCTTCCACCTTCCACCAGTTGCGAGCATTGTCCGTGAGCTGTAGTTTTGCCATACGGACCCAAGCGATGTCTGGCACTTGTGCTGCCGCCAGATCATCCTCTGTGCTTTGAGCCCATTCCTCAGCTTCCAGTGGGCTCCCCTTTCCTGAGAACTGTTTGGGATGTAAAGATCTGAATTGCTTCACCCCAGGTGTGTCAATCTCGGGATGGTTCAGGAGTTGCTGCTGTCCCTCTAGGAGGCTGCGGATTGCCTCAAACAGAACCATTTGCTCATTGAGTGGAGCAGGAACAGCTGGTGTGAGAGGTAGTGCTGGAGGTGTGTTGTTGACGTTGGTGCTGGTGTTGTTCGGAGAATCCATAACCCTGAAGAAAAATTTGGGTTAGGACAGATTCAAGTACATGAAATGATAAAATTCAAGGAAGATGAAATTGCAAGATTCAAGGAACATGAATTGTAAAGAATGTTTTAGTTGCTGGTTCTTGTGTTATATTGCTTAGGTTGTTCACGCAGAACAGAACTGCATGATAGGGATTCATACAGCTCTGACCTGCATGGGCCACCAACAAAACCTGTCACGCCCCGCTTCCCAGTATACGGCGAAGGGGACGCGACGAGGTCCGCTACGTATATACTCAGAAGTACATACGCTAAGCGTATCTAAGCAATATAAAATAAATACACAAGAGACAAGAGATAAAAAGAACAGCAACTTTTATTTATTAACATTCTTTGTACAATGCATGAAAGGAAATACAACTGAAATAAAAAGATGCCTAAACAGTGGTATAACAGGAAATGAAAAGTAAAGAAAGAAAAAGTGTACAATGAAACTACAGTGCAGGGTCTTCAGCAAATTGCTCCAAGTCTTCTTGAGATGGCTCGATCTCCGCCGGGTCCAAACCACCTGACGACATTCAAAGAAAAAAGAAATAGAATGTCGTCAGCGAACAGGTCGCTCAGTAAGTCCCAAAGATAAGGGAGAAATAGACAGAGAGTAAGAGAGAGAGAGAGAGTAGCTTTTAATGTTGTATTATAATATTGTAATGTTGTATTAACGCTGTTGTTTGTAGCCTGGTACAGAAGATACCAGTGTATACGAGAGGAGTCCCACTTACACCGGGGACTTGGGTAACCTGTAGTATAAGGCTCCGTTGATAATACCACGGAACAACGATATGGATGTAATTACGTCTTAAGTGTCCACCTCGTGCCACCTTTAACATATTCCGTACCAGTCTACCCCTTAAACCCCGCGATATCTTGTTTGTATTGTTATCTTGTAAAATTGTATTGATTGTATGAGTGCTTGACTGACTGACCGAAACCATGATATCAGGAAACGGTTATAACTGTAGAGTCATGTAAATGGAATACTGTGAATCATGTAAAAGGAATATATATCCATGGTTCGGTTCAGTCAAGTTGTATAACCTGATAATTGTATTCATGAATTCATTTGTTCATATTGAATTGGAATCTTGTAGTTTATGGATTTACTTGAATCATATTCAAGTCAGATTAATCAGACTCAAACCCGAGTCAGACAATCAGAAATGTGAAACGAAGTCTTATAACTGCTGGGGTCCTTAGGGTAATTTATAAACTTGAGCGGGTTTTATGTAAAAAATACTTTTATATACTTTTCAAAATACACCTCAAGTATTTATTTTTCGTCTTTAGAGTTGTGGATTTTATGTTGTGACATTTCAAATGAAAATATCCTAGTTTCATAAATAATGGTATTTATCTGTAATATTGATTATTTGAAGTTCATGGTATTTTAGTGTAACCTTTATTCTTTTGTGATTTTTAGAAAAATGTGGAAAATTTATATTATAATAAAATAGGTATTTAAAAGATAAATATACATATGTTTATACAAAATAATTTTAATAAATATTTTATATTTCAAAAATCTTATTTTCTTAAGATGTCGTATTTTAAACCTTTTGAGACCGAATGCTCCTTGCGGAGGTCTGAGTCTCACACTACTAGCCCGAGGGTGCGCGATAAAACGCACGATCCCGAACGGGTTCCCCAAAAATGGGTTGTAGCGGCGCTTTGCAAAGATTGTAAAATACTAATCGTTTAGAAAACGGTTTTATAAAGTAAAGGGTATTTATTTGCAAAGTGTAATTTTCCGTATTTTAGATTCTAGGGTTTCCTAAGCCAACTAGCCTATTTCTAAATGGTCTAAACAACAAGTCGTTAGAAGCCTCATATCGCCTCTTCACTGCCAATTGCGGCCATGTAAGTGCCAGATAAGTGGGAGGCTCTCCACTACAAGTAGTGGCCCTAATTAAGTAACCACTTGCCTTAAACACACTTGCCTAGACACCACAAAGTCAGGTTTAGATAAACGATCGATGTCCACAACTTATCGTATTTTCCTAGTAAGAAATATTTACTTAAAAGTGTAACAAATCTAAAACCTTTAAAAATGGTTTTATGAAGATTATGGTATTTTAATGAAAATTTCGTTTTATCGTATTCTAAGTTTTGATGATATCATTTTAGGGTTGTATTTGCGTGTGTGTGGAGGTAGGTCATTAGCTCGTGCTCTACTTTAAATGTATAGCAAGTTAAGGGTTAAATGTGAAATTGAAACATGATGGTATTAAAGTGTAAAAATACGGTAAATCGAAAAGGTTATCATTTCATGTGTGAAAACTTATTCAAATTGACTTTTACAAGTTTATTGGTCAAAATAGAGATGTTTAGGAATGCTTGAATTGATTAGAAGAAAAAATAAACATTATGGTATTAAAGTGAAAAAGAATACGATACTGCAAAAGCTATCATTTCATGTGAGAAATTTTGTCCAAATTAGTTGTTATGTGATTAATAGTCAACATGAATTTGTTTAAATATTATGGAATTGGTGATAAGTGAGATTTTATAGAAAACCGAATCGGAAATCGGTTTGTTCCGATTTCCGTCGGGTTTCGTAATTTCGTATTTTTTGAGAATTAGAAAGGGAGATAGAATGGGACTTACGGGTTTCGATCTATACTAAGGAGTGTAGGGGAACTAAAGAAGTTGCCGAGGCGTTGCTTCGTCGCCGGTTGTTTCTAAAAACGTCGCCGGAATTCCCGCCGGAATCTCGTCGGAGCTTCGCCGCGAACTTGTTTTCAAAGCACACACTTCTTGGAAAACTTTTGAGAGAGTGGCTCAAGATTTTGGGGGGTGAGAGGGTAGTGTGTAGGGTTGGTATTTATAGGGTTAGGTTAGGGTTAGGGTAGATGAAATGTTAAAAATAAAAATGTGATAAAATATAATAAAAATGTATTAAAAGTGGAGTAATTGGGGTTTTTAAAGAGCTCTGAAAGTGGTATGAGGCTGAAACTTTGCAGGTGCATAGGGAATATGAAAAGACACAAGTTTCATGTTGTGACCATCGCCGGAATCGGCCGAATCGGGGGTGACTCTGCCGTGACTCGGTCGGAGCACTGAGTCGGCCGAGTCAAGGCCGAGTTGGCCGATTCCCGGCCGAGTCCGGTGGCCTGGATCCCCCCCGACGGTTCATCTAACTCCTGCAAGTGTTACATGTTTGGGTGTAGTGGGGTTTTTGTGAGATATGCACGTGTAAACTCTTGGTATTCTAAAGGTTTTAAAAAAAATCAATATTAAAAATAATGTGGGGTATGGGATTTGAACTCTGGTGGCTTGGTTCAGCAGTGCAAGATATTACCAATGATCTACAAGCTTTTGCTTGTAATTATGGAGTTATTTAATTACTTAAAATGATAGCAGTAAGAGTAAATACTCCAAGTATATATTAAATTTAAAGTAATTTCTTGTACACTAAAAATAGAGTTATTACATTCTTGTAACTTGTAATTAAAAAAAAAATAATTACTTATATCTTGTGCTCAGTCTAAAATACTCCTTTATGATTTTGAAAAAAAAATTTAAAATTTTGTGTAGAAAAGTGTATAGGAAAATTAGGGTTGTTACAGTACGAGTTACCACTTGCACCTATGTATATATATTGCTATCGTGTCGCTCTGACGACCTGAGTATGCATGCTCAGAGTAAGAAGTGGATCTAGCTTGTAATAGGACCAGACGTACATCGCGGACATCTTGATCAGTTATCTGGAGCTATACTCTTTTGATCTCTATCAGGTTAGTTCCTTGTATCTGTTTTGTTTCAGCTACTGCATTTCTCATTACATGTGCGTTGTTTACTGATTACCATGTAAAGCTAGAAGGCGAAGTGTGACTACAGAGAGATATTACCTCGACCGTAGGAGCATGGCTGGCCTTGTCAACCCCTCGTATTCCGTATTTTGGGAAGCGGGGCGTGACAGGTACTTGCCTATTTAAAGTAGACAACACAATAAACGGTGTTATCAACACGGTAATCGTTTTTGAAAAAGACACAAATCCTGCCGTGTATGTGCAGCGATTACCGATAACACCAAAACTTAATTCAGGATTTCAATTTTATTTTCTAATTGTTCAGACTCAGACCGAGTGTCATTATAATAATCTGACTTGAATATGATTCAAGTGCAGACTACCATTCAATATGAATCCATAAATACATATATTTAATCTATTCAATTTGTATTGACCGAACCGAACTATGGATATACTTTCCATCTACATGATTCTCCAGTTACATCCATTTACTGATATCATGGTTCTGGCAAGTCATCCATCTATGCAATGCAAATTACAAGACAATACAATACAAACAATACAATCATGACAGCGCGATGTTTTAAGGGGTAGATTGGTACGGAAGGTGTCAGAAGTGGCACGAGACTGCAACCTTTAAAACACCTAATCTGAATTCATTTGATGTTGTACCGTGGTATAAACGGTTTCTTGTACTATACTTGCCTTTAGTCTTTGGCATATAGAGACTCCTCTCGTATACACTGGTATCCTTCTGTACCAAGTTACAAACAACAGCGTTAACAATATAATATAACTTTAAAAACTACATTCTCTCTCTGTCTATTCTATTTCTCCCTTATCTTTGGAACTTACCGAGCGATTGTTCACCGACGACATTCCTTTTATTTCTTCTTTAGAATGCTGTCAGATGATTCGGATATTCAGAAGATCAAACCCACCAGTGAGGACCTGGATCAGCTAGCCTACGACCCAGAGCTTTAGTTTCATTGTACACATTTCATTTCAGTACTTTACATTTCTGTTATGCCACTGTTTAGGTATTGCTTTCATTCAGATGTATTTACTTTTTCATGTATTGTAAAAAGAATGTGAATAAATAAAGTTGCTGTTCAATTATAACTTTTGTCACTTGTGCATTTTTATTTATATTGTTTAGTTACGCTTAGCGTATTTGTTTCAGAGTAAATACGTAACGGCCAATCGCGTTCTCTACCCGTACACTGGGAAGCGGAGCGTGACTGCATTTGGACTTGATTTGCGTAGTTTCCTTCTGTGTCTCGTTCAATTAACAATCATGTCCCTTTTACCGCGTCCTTCAACGGGATATGACCTCTGTCCATGTTCAAGCGTTAAGCCGCTTCTTTCTCTCCACGTTCTCACATCAGCCAGATTATATTATCAAACGGTTGTAACATCAATTTTTATTAAGAAGCACTCTGAATTTGGACGTATAAAGTTACCAAGTACCATCCAAAAAAGGCCAAAACAGACGGCAGAAAGCTCAAAACAAAAAAACGGCAAGAAGAACGTTAAAAAAAGTTTATTTTTAAAAATTAACCAAAAGAAAAAAAGAGAAAGAGGAAAAAACTATAAAAAAATCGTCGCCTGAGAGATTCGAACTCTCGCGGGGAAACCCCATGTACTTAGCAGGCACACGCCTTAACCACTCGGCCAAAGCGACAATTTGTTACAAGGTGAAACAAAATATTATATAATGTAAATATTAACACCACTGTAACGCAAAGGTCAGTGGCATGTCCCTATCATCACACTCCAATCACAGAGGAGAGAGAATAAACCTCTCTCCCTCATCCTCCTCCTCCTCCCTCCCTCTGGACTAGTGAGAGAAAACAAAGCCCTACCATGTCCTCAGCCCCCGCCCCCGCCGCCTCCTCCACAACCGCCACCTCCGGCACCTACCACTGCGACGCCTGCGGCATGGCTACTAACGCCACCACCTCTCTCCACTCCCCCCACTGCCACCACCACCCTAGCGCTAGCCCTAACCCCCCTATTCCTAACCCTCTCCGTACCAACCCCAGCGCCTACCTCCAGCTCCTCATCCACCACCTCTCCTCCGACTCCGCCTCCGCCCTCCCCCGCGGCTCCTCCCCCACAGCCGCTGCCTCCATCGCCGCCCTCCCCCTCGTCCCCATCTCCGACCCCTCCCTCTTCTGCGCCATCTGCAAGGACGAGTTCGCCCTTGGCTCCTCCGCCCTCCAGCTCCCCTGCTCCCACGTCTACCACTCCGACTGCATCGTCCCCTGGCTCCACTCCCACAACTCCTGCCCCCTCTGCCGCTTCCGCCTCCCTAACCCTAACCCTGGCCCTGCCGATGACCTGGCCGGGATCGGGGGTAGGATCGCCAGGGGGCAGAGGATCAGGGTGATTTTGAGGGGGAGGACGGAGTCGCATATGGTGGATGTGTACAGGGATTCGGGGGCTGGCAACAGCGGGGAGACGGTATCGTCGGAGTCAGGGGCGGTGGTGGAGGGCACGGTGGTGTCGGGGGCGAGGGAGGGGATGGAGGAGTGAAGAAGAATCGGTGCGCGTGCCATGGTTAAGGTATGTTGTTATTCCGATCGTTTTTAGATATTCTCTTTCTTTTTGGTGGTTGCATACTCGCAATTGATTTTGGAGTTCAGTTGATTTGATCATGATTGATTTGGATATTGCATAAAAAGTTGATGTTTATTGGGTTGATTGCATGACATGCCCATGTACATCTCGTCCAGCACCCATCACCCTGCAACTGGTTAACTGGTTTATTAGCGCATAACATCACTAACAGGGGGACTTGAAATGGCTTAGGAGGATGATTTTAGTAACCTATAGGTGTTATACTCTTATTAAGTCAGTCGAGGGATGATAGTCTTATTTCAGTGCCTCAGAAGCGGAACTCTGACCTAATTATTGATTAACCCACATGAGTTATGTGCGAAGACCAATTGAGGGGTAATAATTGATTAGTGCGAAATAAGTTATACATAAAGGTGCTGTATGCTGTTGGCTTGATTTGGGTTTTGGGTATTAGTTGTTTAAAATGCAGATTTTTTTGAAATCACACTGTAGAGACTCTATCTAAAATTTAAATCGCTTTTTGTAGGATTGTCTAATATACGCAGGTTCTTGGATTGTAAGAGGCCATATTGATCATTTTTAGGCTTTTACAAGTTTGCTCCAACTAGATGCAATCGAACAACCCCTTTGTTTGATCATGATTCACAATGACTTTAGAAGTTGAATAGACAAACCAGCTATTTTTTACATGTTAATCGTAAGAATTTATAAAACAATATTCAAGATACACGATTTCGTTAGCAGATTAACGACTTTATTTCGAATTAAGAAAATTATCCGTTATAACTTCGGTTGGTTTTTTCCTGGAGTTGTTGAGACCCTAATATGTTATTAGAAAAGTGAGTTAACTTTTCGTTTTACTTCTTGATTTATACTTGGTGTGGTTATTATAGCGTGGATGATTGTTTTTCTTTAGTTTTCTTGGCTCATTGTCATACACAACATAATATCATCACTTCTTGATATTTTAGTATTTTGCTAATTGATAGATAAAGAGATGAGTACTTATTGCTGTAGTTATTAGGTTAATAGTGGTATAAGTGTGAAGGGATCTTATTGATTTGGTCTTTTTTAGACCATAAACTATGATTTGCAAAGTGATGCATCATGGAATTATAGGATTAGTGGATGCAAAATGATAATGAATATGAACCTAAAGATCCGACGAAAATAATTGTGTTGACAAATTATTTTTAAACCTTAGGCTTAGTTCTCAATTAAGTTTGGAGTTTAATCCAGAAGTTTATGTTCATAACCATATGAATTCGTAAGTGAGATTAAAATTCACAACTTATCAACCATGCGAATTCGCAAGTGTGAATTAAAATTCACAACTTGTCGCAGTCCAAAGAAACATTTTTCATTTTACCATAATATCAGAAGCCTTTGCTTTAGTACTACGAAGCTGATGTTGATATGACCGCGCATGAATCTCGTTCAAGTTAATTCAGCAATAATTAAGCCCAAAAGAGAGGTTAGGCTGCCATATAACTGGTTATAGCTAAGAAGATTGAGCAACTCCACCCGCAAGCATTGGAGCATTATTGTCGCCTTCATTCACAAGGAGTGAATCTTTCAAATCGGGAAGGGTTGACGGGATCACACATACTCCCATAAAAAATGAAGGAATAAACCGACCTATCTTGCCTTTAGTCATTTCTAACCGCCCTTTCCCTATTTCACCAAATCTTCTAAAAATAATGTGATATGTATGTTTTTATTTAAAATGTGTTTTTGCTTTGTTGAAGAGTGAATAGTGATGACTTTCTAAAAGGCTCAAATTGTAATTGGGAAGATATCTATTGAATGAATAAAATTTGTTTATTTACCTCCGAGATAGTGAGATTAATTGTTGATTTTTTAGAGGCAATGAAGCACGAAAATGGGTACGAGTATCCGATACGATACAGATATGTGGAAACACAATTTTCCAAAAATCCAGGATACATGATACGTTTTTATATTGAATTTTTCTAACTAAATATATATTTATAAATATATATGTTAATTTTTAATATACATAAATATATAAATAAATAGCCGAGGAAGATTACATCATATATATTCCATTAACACTTTAGCAGGCTATCTAAGAAAAAAATTATAGCATTCTCATTTCTCATGTTCTATATCAAAAGGGCCGAAGGTTTTGATTTTAAATATCAATTTGATCCCATCATATACCAATTCTTGCAAAAATCATTCAATTACCTTCAATTAAACAATTGAAAACAGGGTATCATAACATTAAATCGTAAATCTATCCATAAACCAGAGAGCTGATTAGAACTGATCAGTGGAGGCTGTGGCGAGGTCTTAAGCCACGTGCGATCTCCGATGGGGTCTCAAATCCAAGAGGGTTGCATGACCGGTTTTAGAATTTGTCGATATTTTAAAAATCCTAGAGGTATCGAAATTAAAGGTAAAAGTAATTGGGTCAAATATCAGTCTTGAATTGAAAAAATAACCACCATAAATAGGATGAGGTATCCGATTTGCAAATCGAGAAGAATTCCAAAGTTTCCAAATATTTTTTGATTTATTTAAATCAAAATAGGGGATTCACGTTTCCGAGAGTTTTCAAGAGTATCGGTATCCGATACACATTTGGGGACGATTCGTGAGATGGTTTGGAGTATTCGTGCTTCATAGTTTAGAGGCCATCGGCCGAGGTTGAGAAACTTGATCACTCTGGTGATCTTCAATTTCCCTAATTTCTCATCTTCACCATCTTAATATCACTTGCTTTGGTTAAGCAAAGAAGAATCCAACATAGGCTGTGAAAATCTTATGGTTTTGCCTTTAGCTCAAAGAGGAGTTTACGGATATTAACTTGATATCCAATCGGTAATATCTCTATATTTGCCCAGTTGGCATGACCTGAGGAGGGTGGTTAAAGACTTCCATTCGATGGCTAGAGTTGGATGATAAACCCGACTACTGACAACACTGTATAATTTTTTGAAAGAAAGTTCGATCTTGTGGGGAATTGATGCATAAAGCTTTCTGCACAGGCCTAAAGTAGTGGTTATTATCATTTTTTTTTGAAATTTTCTTAGAGTACCAAATTGAGTTGGCTGATTTCTGTGTTCTGGATTATGTTTCCAAGGAAATAAGGTTAGTTCTCCTTACGTTGAAGATTTTAACTGGTTATTTTAGTTTTATGGTCTTGTACGCCCATTTCATTGATAACCTTTTCAAAATATATATCGAGGATGTGCATACTTAACCTCAGGGACTTTTATCAGAGGGACGAGAAAGCTTATGTTGCACGCCTTCGAGGTGATGCATTTGTATCAATCTTTATACTTACCGGGTTCATTCAGATTTGTCGAGGATACTTTAGGGAACTCTTTCTGCATCATCCTAAAATTTGTTGTGAATTGTACATATATTGGACATGCATCAATGGTCACACCGACAACCTAAGCATCAACGCAAAATAATTATTCGTAATATTACTTAATTTCGCAAAAATGCAACTTAGTTTGTTATTTATATATATTTAAACAATATAATTTAGCATATTCCAATGAATCGCTTCAAGAGTTTTGGTAAATTGCATATACGTGAATGCGACTCGTATCCTATTATGTATCCGTATCAACAGAAGAAAATATTCAAAAGTTATTAGGAGTAGAAAAAAGGAAAAAAGATGTGAACTCGAGCGAATTCATGATTTTTGGGGAAAGCTCATTATAGCATCGGCTAGCCATTGATTTTTTGCTTTGCTGCTTTGGTTTATTTTAAATGGCTGATATACTAAACTCGTGCATCAGGATATCCATTTTATTTATAATTATTGATTTAGTTCTCATCTTTAATAACTTGCTATATTTTAAAATATTTTTATATTACTTATCAATAGGTTTCATGTACATAATTGCTACAATATGCGCACAATAATCTTTTGATATTTTTGTGTACACGATTTTATTGTGTACATGTGCGTTGCAGGTGCTGTACACGAGCGCTTAATCAGAAACCATAGATCACTGAATGCCTCTTTCTTTCTTTTTTCTGTTCTTTTTATTTATTTGGACTGGTCAATGATCGCGTTTTAGACATTACTCTTTTGAAGTCAGCCAAATTTCATTTACAACATGTCCTAAGAAATGATTAATGCAATTTCACCATTGATAAAGTAAGCTGCATATATTGTGATCTCATAAAGTAACTGCAATGTTATTTGATGGCTTTTTGCGCTACCTCAGCGGTTACAAGCTTAATCGCTCTTTCCAGTAAGAATGAAAAATGTCCACCTTACCTTATAGAAATCCAACAAATTTGAGCTGTGGTCAATTATTTTAGTAGAAAACATCCAAATCCATAGATTTACAGTGCTACTCTTCATTAAACTTTATGCATGTCCAATGCAGGTGCCATATTAGGGTGATTGCAGTAATCTACTGTAAATATGTATTACAGCTTTGATATTCTCACCAGTAGAAGGATAATTTATAGGTCAACTATGCACTGTTTGGCATTTAGAAAGTAGGAAAGAAAGTGAGAAAGTGAAACTAGTTTCTCACTTTCTTTATGTGAATACGAAAATAAAAGAGAGAAAGTGATGGAAAGTAAGCTTGCCACATCATCCACTTTCTGTTTTCACTCTCTCTCTAAAGCCTAAGAAAGTGGATGGAAAGTGGGCAAGAGCCTTTGTTAACTATTTATTTATTATATATCTCTTTATTCAATACATATTTAACAATTAATTATCATTTAGTCATTTTTTAATGTATATACAACACATCTACTTTCTCACTTTCTTCAAGATCAAACGAACAAGTTTTATTACTTTCTAACAATCTAACCTTCTTACTACTTTCTCTCTTTCTTCTCTCTTTCTAATTGCCAAACATGCCTGTTGATATTTTAGGAAATACAAATTTTATTTACCATATTTGGTTTGGATCAACGACAAACACCCTAGCCTTGAGCCGCTCCTAATAATGCTCTTCGAGAAGAAAATGTCAAATTATCAAATAAAACACATCAGGTTAAAACTTACGAATTTCTTCCACAATGCTTTTGCCGAATAATGTTTATATGATCAGAGAGTAGTCGCCAATTATGTTACTATTTTTCCTCATGATCCTTGATCGAAAGGACCGGAAGAGATTTTCCTGGATGAACGAATCCACCAAAATAGTTTTTGTTGATGCATTCGTGTTTTTCAATGGCCTGGATCTTCAGCTAATCCTTTGCACCATGTCTATCAGAACACTTGATCTATTACATTGATATCTATGTTAAGTATTATCTTCAACAACAACAACAACAACTGAGTCTTTAATCCCAAGCATATGGGGTAGGCTACATGAACCAACATGAGAATCACGCCGGGTCCAGCACATGAATCCTCCGTCTCCACTCACTCCTATCGAACAATATACTTTCATCGAGTCCTTTGGCACCCATATCGTTTCGTATCACCTTCATCCATGTTTTCTTCGGTCTTCCTTTTGCCTTTTTGCCATTGCCCATATCTAGAGTATCTATTCGTCGAACCGGTGCTTCTATAGGTCTGCGTCGCACATGACCAAACCATCTTAGCCGGTTTTCCCGCATCTTCTCCTCCACAGGTGCTACACCAACTTTTGCACGAATATCCTCATTTCGCACCTTATCTTTTCTAGTGTTACCGCACATCCAACGAAGCATGCGCATCTCCGCTACGTGCATCTTCTGTGTATGATGCTTCTTAGGAGCCCAGCATTCTGTACCATATAATAAGGTATGCCGAATAGCGCTCCGATAAAACTTCCCTTTCAATTTTAACGGAAAGTTACGATCACACAAAATCCCTGTTGCACTCCTCAATTTCTACCAACCAGCTTGGATCCTTTGATTAACATCACTATCGATCTCCCCATTCTTTTGGATGATGGAACCGAGATATCTAAACTGGTCGCTTGGTGATATCTCTTGCCCTTCCAATATTATACCAATATGGTTTTGACTTCTCTAGTTACTAAATTTGCAATGCATATATGCTGTCTTGGACCTGCTCAATCTGAATCCCCGAGATTCCAATGTTTGCCTCCATAATTCCAATTTGGCATTAACCCCTTCTTTCGTCTCATTTACTAGAACAATATCATCAGCGAATAGCATACACCAAGGTACCTCATTTTGGATAGTTCTAGTAAGTTCATCCATCACGATGGTAAACAGGAATGGACTTAATATAGATCCTTGATGTAAACCAATTGTAATCGGAAAATCACTCGTTAAGCCGCCGCAGGTTCTGACATTTGCCACTACTCCATCGTACATATCCTTGATTATGTCAATATACTTGACGGGGACCCCCTTCTTCATCATTGTCCCCCATAATACCTCTCTAGGTACCTTATCGTACGTTTTTTCTAAATCAATAAATATCATATGCAAATCTTTTCTCCTCTCTCGAAAACGCTCAACAAGTTGACGAAGCAAATGAATAGTCTCTGTCGTCGATCGTCCAGGCATGAACCCAAAATGGTTCTCTGTAATCTTAATATCCTTTCTTAGCCTGTGTTCAATCACTCTTTTCCAAAGTTTCATGGTGTGACACATAAGTTTTATTCCACGGTAGTTTGAGCAAGTTTGAATGTCATCCTTGTTCTTGTAGATAGGTACAAGAATACTTTTCCTCCATTTATTTAGCATCTTTTTTGTCTGCCAAATCTTATTAAACAGATCTGTCAGCCATTTAACGCCTATTTCTCCTAAGTATCTCCAAATCTCGATAGGAATCCCGTCAGGACCAACCGCTTTTCTTAAACTCATTCTGTTCAAAGCTTCTTTAACCTCAGGTAGTCTTATTTTACGCATGAAATCACGGTTTATATCTTGAGATTGAATGACAAGTCCATCCAAATTCTTAGTAAAGCTCTCATTGAACAATTTGTCAAAATAATCTCTCCATCTTTCCTTGATATCCTCATCTCGAACTAAAACCTTCTGATTTTCATTTTTGACACACTTCATCGCACATAAGTCTCTATTCTTCCTTTCCCGCATCCGAGCAATCCGGTATATATCATTTTCAGCCTCTTTAGTGTCTAATTTCTCGTACACCTCATTGTAGACCTTAGATTTAGCTTCCCGAACAGCTTTCTTAACTTCCTTTTTAGCCATTTTATACTTCTCAAATCTCTCCACATCTCTACTTTTCTACAAATCTTTATAAGAATCCCTTTTAATTTTAATAGCAGTCTTTACTTCTTCATTCCACCATGATGTGTTCTTAAATGGTGGAGCATCACCCCTCGACTCACCAAGTAAATCTCTAGTTACTTTCTTGATACAACTAGCCATTTTGTTTCATGTTCTGTCTGAATCATTTTCCGACTGTCAATCCGCTTCTTGGACTACACGATCTATAAAAGCCTTTTGGTTACCTTCTTTCAATCGCCACCATTTAATTTTAGGCTCTACCTTACGTCTAATTTTCGTAAGTTCTCTTCTAAATCGAAAGTCTAGAACTAAAAGTCTATGTTGAGTGGTTACACTCTCACCTGACACTACCTTACAGTCGATACAACATCAATCTATTCTTTTCGTCAGAAAAAAGTCTATTTGACTAGCACTTGATCCGCTCCTAAAAGTGATAAGGTGGGACTCTCTTTTCCTAAACCAGGTGTTTGCTAAGATCAAGTCATAAGATAAGGCAAAATCTGGAATCGAGTCACCTATTTCATTCCTTTGTCCAAAACCAAAACCTCCATGGATAGTATCAAACCCACTACGACTAGTATCTACATGTCCATTAAGATCACCACCAATAAATTTCTCTCCACTAGGTATACTTTGCATCATCTCGTCTAAATCCTCCCAGAATAGACGTTTACTAGCGTCATCAAGACCTATCTGTGGTGCATAAGCACTAATAATATTAAGCATCTCTCCACCTAGAATAAGCTTAACCAGTAAAATTCTATCACCTTTTCTCCTAATCTCAACTACTTCCTCAAGCAACCGTCTATCTATGATTATGCCTACCCCATTACGATTTTTATCTCTACCCGTATACCAAAGGTTATAACCCCAAGGCTCTATGACTCTATTCTTCTCACCTACCCACTTAGTTTCTTGCAAACACATAATACCAACTCTCCTCCTAATCATCACCTCCACTAATTCTATTAGTCTACCCGTAAGGGAACCTATGTTCCAGGAATCTAGACGGATCCTATGAAATCCTTGCTTATTTGTCACTACACCCGGGGTCTGATGTAGCGCGCCATTTCTGGACGACGACCCTTGCTTATTTGTCACTACACCCAGGGTCCGATGTAGCGCGCCGTTTCTGGACGACGACCTAGAAGCCCTTGCATACTTAACACTACACCCGGGATCCGATGTAGCGCGTCGCTGAGTAGGGGACGCCCCAACGATATTCTTATTATGGTTCATGTCATAGAATGTGACAAAGTTTTACGTTGGCTGTCACAAGCCTACCACAACCCTCACCCTTTTTCATCCGGACTTGGGACCGGCAACGGTGGGTTTATGTTAAGTATTATCTTGATTACTGGAAATATCTCAAGCTGTCTTCTCATTTGATTGGAAGCTAGACACCACCAAATATGTCACCAATTTAATTGCACAAAGCCCCCATGCAGTTTACCCTGTACAATACCTCAAGTGATTTATATCATGAATACCCCCGCTGTTTTTCGGCCCAAGTAATCAAATTCTACTCTTTTGAGTTGTTTGGAGTCAAACTTTAGTGTTTTCAAGGATTTTGGTCGAAGAACAGTTTGCGCTAAATAGTCAAATGCGGTGGCATAAGTTCTATATGGAATAAAAATATGAGGGGCCTTGTGCAGTTAACCATAATGGTTTAATCAATATTTACTTATAATTTATGTTCACATTCTATATTAGCTAGCACTTCTCATATTAACCCTTGAGCATAATGTATAAGCTAGCGCTTACTCATATTCACATTCTCATTCTCAGTTTCTGTTGTAAAAAAAACAAACTTGCAAACATATCAGTTATATTAACATCTTTTTTCCCCCGCCTAAAGTTTATTTGCAGTATATGTACAGTAGCTGAGTCGTCAAGTTATTGCTGAAGAAGCCTTCAACCATTTGTGAAGTTGAAGTATTCACCCCCCCTGATCTGCCGAGGACTGTTCATCGTGCGCTCTTAAGTTTATATATCGTGGTATCTGTTTCCATTTAACTGTTGATAATTAAAAATAGCACTGTTCCGCCCCCCCCCCCCCACGCCCCCACCCCACTATTGTATTATAAATTGATCTGAACTTATTTATCCTTAATAAATTTATAGGCATGTTGTGTTGTTTTATTTTCTCCATTTTTCCTTCTTTGTGGATCATCATCATGCCTATTAATACGCTTCATTTGATTTAGAATTGAAAAGATAATTCACCAAAATGATACCTGTTATGGAGTGAAGCATAAAAACAACTGAGTGTTAACTTAGAAATTTTCTAGAAATATTGCCCTTATATTTTGTATGAGATGTGTACTACTGTTTTGATAGTTTATATATTTTATGGGTATTAAAATATATTTTACTAAGATCAAATTTAAATCTTCTCTAATCAGAAAAGATATAAATTTCCAAATTATCAATTACCCAATTGAAGCCTAACTTGATACTGATTCTAATTCCTAATCGGAGTTCTTGAGGATATCTTCTCCATTGTGTGTGTGTAATACAAGCACCATCCCCCCCCCCTTTTTTGACAAAACATGAAAACTCTAAATTCGTTCCTTCTAACCCTAAATTCTTTGCTAGCCCACTTTAAATTGACCAAATTTGAGTGTTTTATAGTAGGTGTAATGGTCGGTATCTTGATAATCTTGTTGGGTGCTGTTCTGTTCTTCATCTTTGTCAAATTTGTGTTTTGGTTAAAGAAAAAGCATCATCTTTGGCAACGACGCAATGTGTTGAAAAATATACCGGTACCTTTATATGAGTCTGAGCTAAGAGCAGAATGCAACATTTGCCTCAAAGGGTTCAAGAACGATGACCCTTATCGGCTTCTGCCTGACTGCGGGCATATGTTTCATGTTGGTTGCATCGACCAATGGTTGGGAGAGGCGTTTTCTTGTCCGGTTTGTAGGGCCTGCTTGAACAACGGGATTGATGAAAAGATGTGTGGTCTTGTTTAGCATTATATTGTTAGTTTTGTGGGTGGTCATCAGTATTTTATTTATTTCTCTGCACAAAAAAAATCTCATTCATATAAGGCATATGAGAAGTGATTATTTAATTTTGAAATTGATTGGTGATGTGGATTGTTATTTTTTTTTAAAATTCAAACAAAAAAATTTATTGTTTTATGTGCAATGCAAGTGATTAAATGTCACATCATTATTATTTTACAAGGGCGATGTACGTAATTAAATTACAACATCATTATTATTTTACAAATGCGATAGACATAGTTAAATTTATAAAGAAATTTATCATAAAAATTTAGGGTATTTTTTTTATATAGGCCTCCTAAAATATTGATATTTTAAAAAATATTCCCTAAAACTTCATGTTTTTAAATACATCTCCTAAAATTCTTAATTAAATTAAATTGATCCCCATGCTTAATTATCATCCCTAACATCTTTAGAAATCTTCGATAAGAAGCTAAAATGATAGCTTGAAGATGATATTTTGGAAGATTAAGACTAATGAGTTTTGCACAAAAATGAAAAACATGAGAGTTTTGATTTTACATAAGACTTTTTATCTTACAATTCATCATATTAGCTTTAATCTAATTGTGTTTTTATTTAAAACTTAATGAAATTCTCACTCCTTAATTTATTTAAAATTTGTTCGCTTTCTACAAAATTCTCTCTTACTCATTAACTTGATCTAAATAAAAGATTTCTTTTTATCTTGAAAGTTTGATCCAAAATAAAAATTAAGAATTAGATATGTTTTCTTGAATAACTATGATATGTTTCTATCATATGATTATTAGATGAAGTTAGATATTTTATATGAATATTTGTATCATAGGTTTAACATCAAATTAAAGTTTTTATATGAATATTTGTATGTTTAACATCAAATTAAAGTGTATATTAATGTAAGAATTTAAAAGTAATATTCCTTTTTAATGTAAGTTTTCTTCAACCCTAATGTTTCTAGAGATTTTAACAATTATTTTGATTCAATGCTCTCCTCAAATCATAAATTATCAAGAAATATGGATGGACGTTTGCTTTCATTAGTTTCAAAAGAATTTTGATAAAAGATTTATGATGTATATATGAAAACTTGCTGGTTCATTATGTTACCAAGTTTATGTGGTTTGTGATCGAGAATTACATGATCTTAATTTTAGAAGCAAGTTGTTAACTTTATATTGTGACAAGTTGGTTCAATTATTCTCCAGATTTTAAATTACGGGTTTATTCTTAAAGAGAAGTATAAACTAGTTCACTTCATGGATTAGAATAAAGCTTTATTGTAAATTTTCATACATGATTATATGACTTGACATCTGATTAGACAGTAGATGCTATCATTTATTCATTCATTCATTCATTCATTTTTGTTCTTGTATGGTCACATATTATGTTACGGGTGTTGGTACCGATCGATTTATTTTATTGTATTGCATTTTATGTAAACCCTATGTCATGGGTATACCGATATATTTTTACATAGATGGCTTAACCATAAATCTGTTTTTGTTCTATACGCCGAAATTGGTTTTAGACTTATTAAGATAGGCATAAGTCTTAACATAGGAACCCCAAAAAGGTAAGGTTTGATTTCTAGAATAATTTCAGAATGATGGCTACGGTTTTCTCTTAAGTTAAATTTCCTGAAAACTGATGGAAACGACATTAAAATGCCTTTTTATAAAATGTATCGAATCTGGACAGCAGCAGGAAATATCTGCGTAGTTGTTGTAAAATAGGCATAACTCACTACTTGGTTATCGAAACCCGGAAATTCTTATTGGAAATTGCTCACAACACACATACACTTATTTCTTGTTTTATATTTGAAACCATAAATTGAACAGAACTTTTTCGGAAATGCAAAATATCACCAGTACATGCATTCAGAAATCTGCACCAGCCTGCGTTACAAAAACACCCATAACTCTCTCACCTGGAATCCGATCGAGACAAACTCGGTCTCGTAACTTACATGACATCCTGAAATAGAATTTACTCCTTAGACAATAACTTCTAATTCCAATCCAAATCCATTCGTTTCTGCATGTGAATTTGTGACTAATTTATGGCCTGCAATTCAATTGTTATGATTGCAATTTTATGCTATAGGTGTATAAAATATTTTGTATTACATTTTGAACTTGATATGATTCCGTGATTACATGAATTCGTGCACTAGTGAGTCTGGCACATATCTATAATAATTCAAGTATTCATAAATGCATGCTAGTATTTGCATTCACTCCTTTAAATGAATAATTCATATCGGGATGGAAAGTTTGACAAATAAAGGTATTTACGTGTAATGGGGATTTACATGATCGTCGTAGTTCCGGCTATTGTGGAACAATTGCATTACATGATCACCGTCGTTCTGAGTATTACGGAACATTGCATTATCATACATGGTCACCGTAGTTCTATCTCAGTTATATATGTCTTACCATCCATTTGCTATTTATTCGTGCATGATTGTTTTTCGTATTCTTTTCTTACAATGCTTCGTTTTAAATTCTTTATTTATCAGTATTTTCTTTTAAAATGGGAACTTACCGAACTCCAGTTGGCTGACGGGCATTCCATTTTCTGTTGTATTTTTTCTTTCTTTTGGGAAATGTCCGTCAGGTGACGTTAAAACATGAGAAGATCAACAGGAAATGGAGTCCAGCGAGCAGACTAGCAGCTATTTTTCTGCACATGCCATCTATCAGTTTCGTTTCCTCTGCCGTATGTTGGTTGAGATAATATTAGCTTATTCCTTTGGTTTGTTTATTGATTGCATTGGTTTAAATTGGTTATTCGAACCTTATAATAAATGTTATTAGACATCGCTATTTCTTTAGAAATTCTTGTATTTATTATCAATTTGCTTATATTTATGCTTAGCGTATTCATGCCGAGAAGAAGTGCTTCTCGTTGTAGATACTTGCGTGTCTTGATCGCTCTTTGCTCATCGTTTTTTGAAAAGCGGGACGTGATATATTTTATTGGTGGCTCATGCAAGTCCGTTAATCAGTGTATTGCGAAAGTGTATAAATCATCCCAACATTTATCAACCTTCTGGAAGTTCAATTCTTTAAAACCATCATGATTCTTTCTTGTCATTTTTCAAATATCATGTCTCCAACATATTGTAACCTTCTTCATTCTTTAATTTCCTATTGGTTCTTTCATTTCTTACATCCCTTATATCTTCTTTCTTTCTTTTGAATGGAATATTGACAACCGAGAGCTTGAGCGTTATCCTAACTTTTCCTTGCACTGTTACAACATACTCTTTGTAGAAATTTTGAGGACGAATTTTTTTAAGAAGAGTAGATTGTAACGACCTTACCCGTTTTGAAATAAATAAAATTTTGTTTGAATTTAATCTTGTTATTTTTGTTTCTTAAATAATATAAAAGCATTTTTAACTTTTGAGAAGATAAAATTGATTTGTTAGTATTTTAAAAGAGAAGAAAATGAATTTATTTAATAAAAAAAAGGAATCATGATTTTAAATTTTATTAGATTTTGATAAAAAGGATTTTTGAAAAGAGAATCTTTAGAAAAGAATTTTCAATATAAAAAATATTTATTAGTATTTTAAAAGAAAAGATTTTGTTTATCTTTAATTTAAAATATCTTTTGTTAGAGAAAATAATTTCTAAAATCAGTTTTGGTATTTTTAAAAGACAAGAAAAGATTAAGAGATTTATTAAAAAGTTTTTGAAAAGATAAGATTATTTATTAAGTATTTTGAAGAGTTTAATTAGATTTCATTTTAATTAAAAATATTTTTTGAAAACAAACCTATTTTTATGAAAAGCTCTCTTTAAATCATTGGATCTAATCTTATTTAATCTTAGCCTTTTATCTCAAAAGCCTAATCCTCAGATCTATAAATAAATCTTTTCTCCTCTCCCTCTCTTATGATTTTTCGTCACAACAATAGGTCTTTTTTGAGGCACTGTAGGAATTTCAAATGTATCGGGGTCTCGGTATATGAGTTAGGGTTTAAAAAAGGCAAATTGATTGTTATATCGATTTGCACATTTCGGTAAGTTTTCCTTGTCCGTATATTTATATTTTCTGGAAGCTCTTATCATATTTTCCTACTAAAATTATGTGACTATCGCATATTTTCATCATATAGTTTTTCCAAGTATTTATTCATGTTTTATGAGATTTTACAAGTTATGTCAGTTTACTTTTCGCATGAAATACTTGATAGGTGATTACTGCTTTATATGTGATTGATATTTGATTTATGTTACTGGTTAACTCTTGTTTATAAAAAATTCATGCTTCATGTAGTAAACTGTTTTTTACATGGAGGTAATTGGGGAGTTGGTAAAAGAATAGAGTCGTATATATCTAGAAGGAGGTAAATGCTATTATATGTGGAATCAACTGCCACGTGGAACAAAGTGTCACGTCATGAGGGCAGGGGCACCTCTTGAATTCGCAGGGGCCACATATAGAATCCCTATATGATGCTCTGATATTACGAACAAAATATTCATGATATTGTATGCCCTATTCTTGTTTCGATTCATACAAGATAAAACATGGTTTTAAAAATATATACGTAAATATTTTTTTACATGGGCTTCCATTATTTTTTCTTTTTATTTACTGAATTGATTTTGTTTTATCAATATCATATTTTCATTATCTTTATTGGATTTTGGAAGACTTACCGAACGTTAGTTCGCTGACAGACACTTCGTATGTTTTCTCTTTTTCTTGAAATGTCCGTCGGATTCTATTTTCGAGGGGGACGAAGCAGCGCTTGGTGAGAACATATTAACTTAAGACCTTTCACACTTCCAGTCATTTCCAGAGTATTGGTATCTCCTTTTGTTATCACTTTACGACATGTATTTTGTTGCCTCGTGTTTGAAGTCTCTTTCTTTTGCATCGCTTGAAACTTATTACTTTGTTGTGAACTTTGATTATCTTATTTAATAAATATTATTATAAATTATTATGATACAATTACTGCATGTACAAACGCTTAGTGTATTTATATCGGGAAGGTGTGTTTTTTATATAGATACGTCGTGGGTCTCGTCACGTTCTCGCAACCCGTCACGCCCGGTTTCCCAAAAATAATATGGTTGATAAAAATATTAAAATAATAGGGTTGCGAGGACATGACGAGACCCGCGACGTATCTATATAAAGAAGCACGCTTTCCCGATATAGATATACTAAGCGTCTGTATATACAGTAATTGTATCACAAGAATTCATAACAATATTTATTAAATAAGATAATCAAGGTTCACAACAAAATAATAAGTTTTAAGCGATGCAAAAGTAAGAGCTTTCAAACACGAGACAATAAGATATATGTCGTAAAGCGATAACAAAGGAGAAGCCAATACTTTGGAAATGGCTGGAAGTATGAAAGGTTTTAGGTTGATAATTCCTACTCATCGAGCACTGTTTCGTCCCCCTAGAAAATAAAATCCGACGGACATTTTAAGAAAAAGAGAAAACATACGAAGTGCCCGTTAGCGAACTAATGCTCGATAAGTCTTCCGAAATCCAATAAAGATAATGAAAATATGATATTGATAAAACAAAACCAACTAAGTAAATAGAAAGGAAAAATAATATAAGCTCATGTAAAAAGATATTGACGTATATATTTTTAAAATCATATTTTATCTTGTACGAATCAAAAAAAATAGGGCAAGCAATATCGTGAATATCCCGTTCGTCATGTCGAAACATCATATGGGGATTCTAGAGGTGGTCCCTGCCAATTCAAGAGATGGCCCCCGTCCTTAAGACTTGGTGCTTTACTCCACGTGGCATTTAGTTCTGCATACAATAGTATTTACCTCCTTCTCGATATATACGACTCTATTCCTTTTCCAACTCCCCAATTACCCCATGTCAAAAATGGTTTACTATATGAAGCATGAATTTTCTATAAACAAGAGTTAAGCAGTAACATGAATCAAGTATCAATCACATATAAAGTAGTAATTATGTATCAAGTATCTCATGCAAAAAGTAAATCGAAATAAGTTGTAAAATCTCATAAAATATGAATAAATACTTGAAAAAACTAAATGATGAAAACATGCGATAGTTACATAATTTTAGTAAGAAAATATGATACGAGCTTTCGGAAGATATAAATATACGGATAAGGAAAACTTACCGAAGTGTGCAAATCGATATAACAATCAATTTGCCGTTTTTAAGCCCTAACTCACAGATCGAGACCCCGATAGACTTGAAATTCCTACAACATATCAAGAAAGGCCTTTTGTTATGACGAAAAATTATAAGAGAGGGAGAGGGGATAAGATTTATTTATAAGGCTAAGGATTGGGGTTTTGAGATGAAGGGATAGGATTAAATAAAATTAGATCAAACGGCAGAGATTTTTATGAAAATAGTTTTGTTTTTAAAAAATATTTTTAATTAATATGAAATCTAATTAAAATCTTAAAAACACTTAATAAATAATCTTATCTTTTCTAAAACTTTTTAATAAATCTCTTAATTTTTTCTTGTCTTTTAAAAATGCAAAACTGATTTTAGAAATTATTTTCTCTAACAAAACATATTTTAAATTAAAGATAAACAAAATCTTTTCCTTTAAATACTCATAAATATTTTTTTTATATTGAAAATCCTTTTCTAAAATTCTCTTTTCAAAAGCCCCCTTTAACAAAATTTAATAAAATTTAAAATCATGATTCTATTTTTTTATTAAATAAATTCTTTCTCTTCTCTTTTAAAATACTAGCAAATCAATTTTATCTTTTCAGAAATTATAATTTATTATTATTATTTAAGAAACAAAACTAACAAGATTAAATTCAAACAAAATTTTATTTATTTCAAAACGGGTACGGTTGTTACAGAGAGGTATTACGAGGTGTATTTAAAAAAATAAAAATCTGGACGTGTTTTTTAAAATACCAATATTTTAGGGGGCCTATATAAGAAAGCCCAAAAATTTATCATAAAAATCTCTACTATTATAATGTAAAGAGAAGGGTTGCCGTGTGGCACTCTCATCTTTATTTTAGATTAATATTTTATTCTTATTTAGTCCACACCATCTATTTGTTACATGTGTGACGCACGTTGATACATATTGGCATTAAAAAACCAACTTTTAAAAAGATTTTTAATAAATTTTAGTCAAGATAATATATATTTTGAAAACTTTTAGTTAAAAATAACGAAAATATACATATCGATCCTTGAAGTAATAAACGAGTTAAAAATATTCTAAAAATTCTTATACTTTAGAAAAAAATATCTACATCGAATGAAAATATTCATATCATACATATTTTTATTTTAATAAATATGTGTATTGCAATTATTAGTTTCTCTAATTTCATGTGCCAAAAAAGCTAGTTATAATTAGGTGGGGAAAACCCCAAATCCTAAATTCTTCTATCAAACTTCACTACTATAATATGGGGTTGCCCCTATGGACTCAGGAATCCGTAGGGGCAACTATTTCTTACCCCTACGGATTTATCCGTAGGTCCCATCGTTGTTCCTACGGTGCCTTACGTTCTAATTTAAAAATATCAAATCGTAATTTGTTGTTTGGCCCTACGGAGCCGCAAACGGTGGACTTACGGTTATGTTCGTAGGGGCATATAAATAGGTTATTAATAAAAAAAAAGCATAGAAAAGTCATTCATCGTTCCCAAAAATTCTCTCTCTCACTCTCCTGCGCCTCGATCGCTCGTTCCCGCGCCTCGTCGCCACCGCCCTCCGCGCCTCATTGCCACCGCCCTCCGCGCCTCGTCTTCACCTTCGTCGGTCGTTCCCAAAACTTCCCTGTCGACTTCCACATCACCACCGTCCGCGACTCGTCGCCGATCGTCGTCGACCATCGATTTCTGTTGTCTCCTCCACCGTCCGGTTAGTAAATCTCAAATTATTTATAATTTTGATAATGTTAGGTCTAGGGTTCAGGGTTCGGGTAGGGGTGAGGGTTCGGCATCGGCATCGGCATCGGCATCGGGATCGGGTTCGGTTTAGGTTAGGGTTGGGGTTGGGGTTCGGTTGGGGTTGGGGTTCGGTTGGGGCTGGGCTGGGGCTGGGGCTGGGGCTAGGGTTCGGTTGGGGTTGGGGCTGGGCTGGGGCTGGGGCTAGGGTTCTGTTGGGGTGGGGCTGGGGCTAGGGCTTGGACTTCATCACCTGATATAGCGAAATACAAAGCGTACTTCAGTACACCCGACCTCATTGAGTTTCTTATTGAAGTTCCCGGTCAAACGGCATATGGATATTTTTATTCGCCATTAAATCCCAATTATCAAGCTACCGAGAACGAAAAGCCATCTTTGTTAGTCGAGAGTCATGGTAATAGACTTGTCATTATAGATCATAGTCAATTATTTTTCCTATCATTTTCTTGATCCAGATGCTAATCAACTTGTTAGTTACTGTTTTTATGACGTATTTGTCTATATTTGTTGACAGTGGCCTTTCTTTTGGATGAACATATTTTTTTGATGCATATTTCAGTCATGTGAATTCATATGTTGCGTATAACGCTTTATGATATCAGTATCCTATATTTGTAGTTTTAATTGTTAATTGTTATAGATGAATGCCATTGCAATAATAGTTTTTAGTTGATATATTAATTTTTCAAATATTTGCATGTATGTATCCATGCCTGCCTGCATATATGTATATATGAGGATAATGGGTATATTATTAGGTTGCCGTAGGAGAAAATTTTCCTTCATATGGCTGTCAAAAGTCAATCCTTAATCTCTTTGTGGATGATCAGTTCTATCAATCTTGATCTCAATGGTTTAAAATTATGTTACACATACAACAAGAATACACAACAAACGCATCATTAGAGAGTGATTCAAGATGTTCAAGTTAAAACAAATATATGATACTCGATGATAATATGAAACCTTCATATTCTCATCGATACTCATATATGAAACTAAAAGCGCCACTTAGTCCCCGTCTATCGGTTAACATACGTTCGATATTCGTCGTGACATAGAACTATACGAAAGTTATTAAATATCGGACGGTATAGCTCGATACTAACAACTGTCGTATAGTCTATGTGACAAGAAGATTCAATCGTATGATAACCGATAGATTTATCCCGTATGGACAAGTTAGGAATGTATAAAGCAAACACCTTCATTCACTTGTGTTTTCATCCGTTTCGAGATATTTCGTCGGTACCTTTCCGCTGGTTCTCCGTGTACAAAGATAGATTAGATGTTCATTTCAATGTTGTTTCACAGCTTTGAAATGATTATCTATTCTATTACAGTGTACTTGGAGAACAGCGGGGAGGTACTGCCGAAATTTACTCAAAACGGTTGAAAGCACAAGCGAATGGGTGTTCACTCTATACATTCTTAATGGGATAGAAGCTTTACCCCCGACAGCCGGAACACATACATATAACAAGAATACACAACAAACGCATAATTAGAGAGTGATTCAAGTTGTTCAAATTAAAACCAATATATGATACTCGATGATAATATGAAACCTTCATATTCTCATCGATACTCATATATGAAACTAAAAGCGCCACTTAGTCCCCGTTTATCGGTTAACATACGTTCGATATTCGTCGTGACATATAACTATACGAAGGTTGTTAAATATCGGACGGTATAGCTCGATACTAACAACTGTCGTATAGTCTATGTGACGAGAAGATTCAATCGTATGATAACCAGTAGATTTGTCCCGTGTGGACAAGTTAGGAATGTATAATGCAAACAGCTTCATTCATTTGTGTTTTCATCCATTTCGAGATATTTCGTCGGTACCTTTCCGCTGGTTCTCCGTGTACAAAGATAGATTAGATGTTCATTTCAACGTTGTTTCACAGCTTTGAAATGATTATCTATTCTATTATAGTGTACTTGGAGAACAGCAGGGAGGTGCTGCCGAAATTTACTCGAAATGGTTGAAAGCACAAGCGAATGGGTGTTCGCTCTATACATTCTTAATGGGATAGAAGCCTTACCCCCGACAGCCGGAACACACACATACAACAAGAATACACAACAAACGCATCATTAGAGAGTGATTCAAGATGTTCAAGTTAAAACCAATATATGATACTCGATGATAATATGAAACCTTCATATTCGCATCGATACTCATATATGAAACTAAAAGCGCCACTTAGTCCCCGTCTATCGGTTAACATACGTTCATATTCGTCGTGACATAGAACTATACGAAAGTTGTTAAATATCGGACGGTATAGCTCGATACTAACAACCGTCGTATAGTCTATGTGACGAGAAGATTCAATCGTATGATAACCGATAGATTTGTCCCGTGTGGACAAGTTAGAAATGTATAAAGCAAACACCTTCATTCACTTGTGTTTTCATCCGTTTCGAGATATTTCGTCGGTACCTTTTCGCTGGTTCTCCGTGTACAAAGATAGATTAGATGTTCATTTCAATGTTGTTTCACAGCTTTGAAATGATTATCTAATCTATTACAGTGTACTCGGAGAACAGCGGGGAGGTGCTGCCGAAATTTACTCGAAACGGTTGAAAGCACAAGCGAATGGGTGTTCGCTCTATACATTCTTAATGGGATAGAAGCCTTACCCCCCGACAGCCGGAACACACACATACAACAAGAATACACAACAAACGCATCATTAGAGAGTGATTCAAAATGTTCAAGTTAAAACCAATATATGGTACTCGATGATAATATGAAGCCTTCGTATTCTCATCGATACTCATATATGAAACTAAAAGCGCCACTTAGTCTCCGTCTAGCGGTTAACATACGTTCGATAATTTATTCTTTTCAACGACAAACGCACACACAAAGTATATACACGGATTTTCTCCTTTGTCAGTAACTATCCCGTTCTTAGATCTCTCAATATAGTCACCATAACCTACAATTTATATGTTATACAGTCTAACATGGCTCATGAGTACGTCAGAGTTAAGAACTGGATGTATGTGGATTGGCAACAACGTATGCAACCTAAGTTTGTCGCAGGAGTTGCTGCTTTTATTGAATTTGCACGCGAACATAATAAGATCATAATAGAGAAGATTCTCTGCCCGTGCGATAGACGTGGCAATAAGTACTGGCAGAAGGTAGAATTGGCAGAGCTTCATATTGTAAAATATGGGTTTTCTAGACTTTATACAACTTGGAAATATCACGGGGAGGGAGAAGAACGCAGTAATGCGGCAGAAGAAGAAGGAGAATACGATAATGCGGCAGGAGAAGAAGGAGAATTCGGTAATGCGGCAAAAGAAGAAGACGGTAATTTATTTCCATCAGAAGAAATGGAGGATATGGTAGAGGCTGCCCTAGGTGAATCTATTCGTACCGAAGATGACATTCCTTCCGGTCAAGGACCGCGTGCGGATAAATATAAAAATTTCATGAATGATGCTAGAAAACCAATTTATGAGAATGCGAAGTATTCTACCCTCTCATAGTTCGTCCAACTTTTCCAGATTAAGTGCCTAAATGGATGGAGCAACAAGTCATTCACAATGCTTCTTTCATTCTTGAAAGATTCTATGCCCCCGGGAAATAACGTGCCTGACAGCTGGTACGGAGGCCAGAAGATGATGTCTGATTTGGGTCTAAAGTGCGAGAAGATTCAAGCATGTCCTAAAAATTGCGTGTTGTACCGGAAAGAGAATTCAGATTTGAAAGAGTGTCCAACATGCGGAGATGTCAGGTATAAGCCGAAAGATTCTGATAAGAAGCCTGATATACCCGTCAAGATAGCACGATACTTTTCCATAACACAGAGGCTACAGAGGCTATTCAGGTGCAAGAAAACAGCCGAGGTAATGATTTGGCATCACCGTGCTCCTCCAAGTGAAGATGGAAAAAATGAGCCATCCAAGAGATTCACCGGCATGGAAGGATTTCGATAGGAGGCACGCAATATTCAGTAGTGAACCTCGCAATGTCCAGCTCGGACTGGCTAGTGATGGCTTCTGCTCATTCAACTATATGGCTGGAAGTCACAGCACATGGCCCGTTATAATGATAATTTATAATCTGTCGCCTTGGTTGGTGTTCCCTTTCGAACGGCGGCCAAGACATGAAGACGTCTTGCCTGAGATTCGGGGCAGATGCTATTTGGTTTTATCCGTCCACCTCTCCGAAGATGTCAAGTTAATTTATGGCACCATGTATCGGAGGTTTAGACGGATGCGGCCGATGTAGCAGACTTCGTCAGATTCCCCCTCGCTTGAGGGGTTTTTGATTGTGGGGACACTCTTCCCTGCAGGCGCAAGCCCCTGCAGTTAATTACGCTACCGCATCGCGGTAACAACTTTCTCCTTCTCCAGAATTTCACTTCGTGTCGTGGGTGTTTGTTTTGTTTGTGATTGCCTGTGGATTGTATACGGAGACTAATTTATGTCATCGCCCGTAGGACGTGGACTAGTCCAAATCCGTATTTACTTAGATTTGGGTTTGGGGTTTTAGTTTAAGGATACGTTAGCCCTATTGAGGCTAAGATCAACTTAAACGTTCGTTAAGGATACGTGAGCCTAATCTCCAGACTCAGATCAACTTAACGGGATCGTTTGGATCCGACAAGAGAGCAATTGGCTCTGTTGTTTAGTTTAATGACATTGCGGTCGATTTCCAATTTAGGGACATGGTGGTCCATTACGTGTATGGCCGTCGGGACCCATCACCTCTCTGACGACGTTGAAAGATTACAATGATAGGTGTCAGAGGAGTTCAGAGATGTACCCTTGAACCGAAGTTGATTAGGGGATCTATAGTCCGATTTGGGACTAAAGTCTGTTTGAAGGTTTAAGGATACGTTAGCCATTTTTGAGGCTAAGATCAACTTAAACGGGATCGTTTAGATCCGACAAAAGAGCATTTAGGCTCTGTTGTTCCAGTTTAGGGACATAGTGGTCCAACATTCCCGTTTTGGGGAAGGATATTAGTTTAAGGACACGTTAGCCATATTTGAGGCTAAGATCAACTTAAACGTTTGTTAAGCATACGTTAGCCTAATCTCCAGACTAAGATCAACTTAACGGGATCGTTTGGATCCGACGAGAGAGCAATTAGCTCTATTGTTCCAGTTTAGGGACATGGTGGTCCATTGCCAGTTTAAGGACGTGGTGGTCCATTGTCAGTTTAGGGACATGGTGGTCCATATTCCCAATGTGTGGTTGTCGGGACTCGTCACCTCTCTGACGCCGTTGAGTGATTACAACGACAAATGTCAGAGGAGTTCAGAGATGTACCCTTGAACCGGATGTAAATTGATTTAAGAGAGCATTCGTGCTCAGTCAATTTAATTTGATGACTTACTGCCAGAATTGGACTAAGTCCAGTTGAAAATTTTCAACATTTTATTTGTAGTTGGCCTATTAGGCCTTTGATTGGGCTTTGCCCTTTGTTTAATAATGCATAGCATTAATCTTGGTCTCTGTTGGACCTTTATTTGGGCTCTGCCTCTTTTTAAATAATGCACAGCATCTTTTTTGGTCTGACCAACCTTTGTTTGGGCTCTGCCCTTTTTTTTAAAATAATGCATGGCATTTTATTAGGCCTGTTAGGCCTTTTTTAATTGGGCTCAGCCCTTCATTAAATAATGCAGAGCATTGATTAAACTGACAGAGTGCCACGTGGCCTGTCAGGCGCTCTGCGCCAATTAATGAGCGCAAGCGCTTGTGGAGGTGACACGTGTCACGCTCTGGTGAGCGTAAGCGCAGTGCGCTGTGCCAGTGCGCTGCGCTGTTGCGCTGCTGACACGTGGCGCGCTCTGTTGAGTTGCGCCAATTTCAGAGAGCAATGCTCTATTTTAATAGCACATAGCGCAAGTTGTTCTGGAGCTGACACGTGGCGCTCTCTGGTGGCTTGCGCCAATTTCAGAGAGCAGCGATCTTTTTTAAAGCGCATAGCGCAAGTTGTTCTGGAGCTGACACATGGCGCTCTCTGGTGGCTTGCGCCAACCCAAGAGCGCAACAGTGCAGATTTTCAAGTGCAAGGCACTGTTTTAATATCTTGATCCAATTTTGGATTTAAGAAAAGAATCTTTTAAGATTCCAGAACCAGTGGTTCATCAAAAGGCAATGCCTTTGTGTAGATCAAACGATCTAATAAAGAAGTATCTTACTTCTTATTTTATTCTTATTATTTGATCTTTTCTTTTTATTTTAAGATCTTGATCTTGTTCTTAGATCATTGATCTTTTCAGAAGAAATTCTTCTTTTCAAAGGTTTACCTTTTTTTTCTTTCTGAGTTCTTCTCAAACTTTTCTTTTTTTTAGGAGTTCTCTGAATTCTCTCTCTGTTTCTGTCTCTTAGACTTGGAGTCTAGGGGCCTTTTTATAGTGCCATTTAATTTGTTAAAGAGATTTTTCTCTGAGTGATTTGGGGATTTTTCCCCACCGTTGGATCTTTGATCCAAGGGCTTCTGTTTTACAGAAGACAATCTTCTTGTTTTAACAAGTTCAGAAAGATCTTTCAGAATTTTTCTGTTTTGGTGCTGGCATTGGCGCAAATGCTTCTGTGCTTGACACGTGTCGCGCAGCGCAACTGCGCTGCCACGTGTCGCGCAGCGCAGAGCGCAAACCATCTGAAGCGTTGCTTCCTTTATTAAAGTTTGAATTTTAAATAGAGCTTTGCTCTGATTGGGGGAAACAGAAGTGTTGCTTCGTTTCCCACTTTGGAATTTGAACAGAGCTTTGCTCTGAAAGGAAGATTTTCTCCTTTATTATTTATTTTTTTATTTTTATTGTTATTATTTTATAAGGAGCGGGTTTTGAGCCCAAAATTTTGGCGGGAACAAATGCCCCCCACTACTTTGCCCACGTAAGTATGCACGTGGGTGAAGTAGTGCAAAGTTATGAGTAACCATGGAATTGAGGGCTTAGGAGACAAGTTTAGGGTCCTTGTAGCCTAATACTTTTCAACTTTATGAGCCGTGAGGGTCTCACAAAGACTTTTCTCCCTACGGATCGAGAGGATCTCATAGGTGTATTTTCTCCTTAGGAATCGTGAGGATTCCTAAGTGCGTTTTCTCTTATAAGTTGTAAGGATCCTATAAGAGAATTTTCCCTCTTGCGAGTCGAGAGGACCGTAAGCGGTTGTTTCCCTCCTTGTCGAGATTCGACTTTGGAGAGTGAGACCCGTGGATAGTGTGCAAGAGACCGTTTTGGGCCGAATTGCAGGGTCCCAGTGCTTAGGAAACAGGTTTCTTAATCCCTACTGCCTAAGGCTTTATCTCACAAGTCGAGACGAATCGAGAAGTTCTCGCAAAGACATCAATTTCCTTACGAGTCGAGACGAATCGAGCAGTTCTCGCAAGCATATCCTAACGTCACAGTTAACCTCTGCTCTTTACGACAGAGGTCCGTTAGGGTCTGTGGTACTTAGGGTTTTAGTCGTCGTACCGTCGCGTTGGCTGATATATTCCTCGATAGGCAATCTTGCTGTTCGAGTAGCCTTGCGATTGTCGTGTCTCTGATCCCTTCGGGGGCTGGATAAGACGTCTTCAAGTAATCTTCTAGATAGTATTACCGTCGAAAGAGCAAGCGTAGGGAAATTCCATGTCACTTTTTACTTGAGATTAGGCTCATTTTGGAGAGTCCCGATGAGTCATAACCACTTGATCAGTCGAAAATACTGCATTTTTAAACCAGCAATTTCCCTATCATTTGCACTCATCTTGAAGTGTTCGGTATTCATATTGCACATATTAGCAAAATATTTCTGAAATATCAGATTGCATGTGTTAGACTTTTAAACCGGCACTTTAAGGGAAATTGACTGTGTTTCATGGCATCGCATTATCCTTGTATTGCGCAACTCTTGTCTTGGGGTCTAATGCAGGAAATTCCAGAAGCAGAGCCCAAATTGGGAAAAGAACTGATAAAAGATACGCCAACTCAAAGGCTAAAGATCTGGTAGCAATACAGAAGGCCAAACAAAATTCAAATGATCAGAACAAGGCCCATATGTCAACCCAAGTCCACAGAAGAAAACTCAAGCCCTAAGGCCACTAAAGGACCGCGGATCCGCGGCCCAAACCCCCTTGGCGCCGCGGATCCGCGGTGATATGATGAGATCATTGGCCCAGATTTTGTACACGTGTCCCCTCTAACGGCCAAAGCTTCCAGAAGACCCCAGAAGCTCCACGTGGCGCATCTAGAAGGCTCGGCTTAACAAACTATTTCTAGAAAGCTCTCTTTACAAACTTTTGGAGGGAAATTCAAATCTTTGGCTAATAAACTTGTGGAGGGAAAATTCAAATTTCAATCCTAGATCTAGAATTTTGAGGTCTATATAAGAGAGCCTAGATCTAGCGTGAAGGTGGTTCAAGAATCACCACCATCTTCTACCCACAAGTTGATTGACACAACTTGTGCCTCAAATTCCAATTCAAAATCAAGATCAAGATCCCGAGAGCAATTCAAGCAAGAGAGCCTTCAACCTTTAGAAGCGACGCCGGATTTCAACGGAGCAAGAGATCCACGCCGATCCGCGACTCAAGGAGCCGAGCGAAGCCTAAATCGACGATCTAGTTCCTTCATTTTGTAAATTCAAGAGAGTTGTAACGAAATTTGTCGATAAATAAAGGTAAATTTTCTATATTCTTGCTTATCTTTTAATTCAAGTATAATGATTAGATCTCAATTTATGATTGTGTTTGTGATCATGATGTTTGAGTAATCTCCGCTCGTGTAGGAGTTGTGACGATCTTTAGATGATGATGATTTAGATATTTTTACAATTCTTAAATCCTATAATGTTTGGAAATTCTAGTGAATCAAATGATTAATGACCTAGTTTCGAGATGATGCTTTCTTGATCGTGTTCACGCGAAACTAAGGAACAACTATTGACCATTTGATTAACTAGAAGCTAGAATTTGAATGCGATCCATCGAAAGGACAAAGGATGTGTTGCGAAATCCCTAATTTCCTCGCAAGATCCTTAAACCTCGATGAATTTGCATCAATCTAGTATCAATTCGTTAATGGATAAGAATGAGTAATCATTAGATCTCATCACATCTATAGATCCGATCTACTCCTACGAGCCATACTTCTAATCTTGATTGTTGGTTGGAAATTATCACACATCTCAATTCTTGTTTTTAATGTTTCTTTTAGATCTAGATATTTCTTATTCTTGATCTTCAATTACAAATCATGAATTGTTTTCTTTTCTTTGCCTTAAATTTTCAACTCATCTAATTCGAAAATTGAACGGACCTTACTTTCCCTGTGGACGATCCGCACTTACTAACGCGCTACATCCGAAATTCCATGTCACTTTTTACTTGAGATTAGGCTCATTTTGGAGAGTCCCGATGAGTCATAACCACTTGATCAGTCGAAAATACTGCATTTTTAAACCAGCAATTTCCCTATCATTTGCACTCATCTTGAAGTGTTCGGTATTCATATTGCACATATTAGCAAAATATTTCTGAAATATCAGATTGCATGTGTTAGACTTTTAAACCGGCACTTTAAGGGAAATTGACTGTGTTTCATGGCATCGCATTATCCTTGTATTGAGCAACTCTTGTCTTGGGGTCTAATGCAGGAAATTCCAGAAGCAGAGCCCAAATTGGGAAAAGAACTGATAAAAGATACGCCAACTCAAAGGCTAAAGATCTGGTAGCAATACAGAAGGCCAAACAAAATTCAAATGATCAGAACAAGGCCCATATGTCAACCCAAGTCCACAGAAGAAAACTCAAGCCCTAAGGCCACTAAAGGACCGCGGATCCGCGGCCCAAACCCCCTTGGCGCCGCGGATCCGCGGTGATATGATGAGATCATTGGCCCAGATTTTGTACACGTGTCCCCTCTAACGGCCAAAGCTTCCAGAAGACCCCAGAAGCTCCACGTGGCGCATCTAGAAGGCTCGGCTTAACAAACTATTTCTAGAAAGCTCTCTTTACAAACTTTTGGAGGGAAATTCAAATCTTTGGCTAATAAACTTGTGGAGGGAAAATTCAAATTTCAATCCTAGATCTAGAATTTTGAGGTCTATATAAGAGAGCCTAGATCTAGCGTGAAGGTGGTTCAAGAATCACCACCATCTTCTACCCACAAGTTGATTGACACAACTTGTGCCTCAAATTCCAATTCAAAATCAAGATCAAGATCCCGAGAGCAATTCAAGCAAGAGAGCCTTCAACCTTTAGAAGCGACGCCGGATTTCAACGGAGCAAGAGATCCACGCCGATCCGCGACTCAAGGAGCCGAGCGAAGCCTAAATCGACGATCTAGTTCCTTCATTTTGTAAATTCAAGAGAGTTGTAAATAAAGGTAAATTTTCTATATTCTTGCTTATCTTTTAATTCAAGTATAATGATTAGATCTCAATTTATGATTGTGTTTGTGATCATGATGTTTGAGTAATCTCCGCTCGTGTAGGAGTTGTGACGATCTTTAGATGATGATGATTTAGATATTTTTACAATTCTTAAATCCTATAATGTTTGGAAATTCTAGTGAATCAAATGATTAATGACCTAGTTTCGAGATGATGCTTTCTTGATCGTGTTCACGCGAAACTAAGGAACAACTATTGACCATTTGATTAACTAGAAGCTAGAATTTGAATGCGATCCATCGAAAGGACAAAGGATGTGTTGCGAAATCCCTAATTTCCTCGCAAGATCCTTAAACCTCGATGAATTTGCATCGATCTAGTATCAATTCGTTAATGGATAAGAATGAGTAATCATTAGATCTCATCACATCTATAGATCCGATCTACTCCTACGAGCCATACTTCTAATCTTGATTGTTGGTTGGAAATTATCACACATCTCAATTCTTGTTTTTAATGTTTCTTTTAGATCTAGATATTTCTTATTCTTGATCTTCAATTACAAATCATGAATTGTTTTCTTTTCTTTGCCTTAAATTTTCAACTCATCTAATTCGAAAATTGAACGGACCTTACTTTCCCTGTGGACGATCCGCACTTACTAACGCGCTACATCCGACACCGTTATTGATTGTGGTCAAATATTTTTGGTTGTGATTTCTCTAAATACAATTTTCAAAACCGACACAACGAGAAATTATATCAATTCAATCAAATGGCGCCGTTGCCGGGGATCGTGTGCTATTTGTTCATTTTTTGAAATTTGAGTTGAAAAGTTTATTCCATCAATATTTTTTAGATCAAAACTCGCGCAAAACACTAAACGAGTTGTTGTGGTTAATTGCAAGGAGATCTGGAGCTTGCTGTGAAATTGGAAAATTATTTGGAGAATTCCAGAGAGCTAAGGAAGTGTTCAGGAGTGCTCTGGTGAATTTTTGTGCAGAGAGGAGCTTGAGGCGCGGCGGAACCGCGGCATAAGGCGACTATCGCGGCGGAATCGCGGCGGTTCAAAGGTTTCTCTGTAAACTTTTTAGAAGGTAACCTCTATCTTTCTTATCTCCTTCCTAAAATCTGCTCCAATTAACAATTTGTTGCAGGCTTCTTTGCAAAAATCGCAGCGCCGCAAAAAGCAAAATAAATTGTGCTTGTTTTTGATTTTGTGGTTGTTTGCATAATTAATACGGATATTAAGTGGCACAGCCAAATCCACATTAGGTGGGGAGTTCATTACCCTTCCTAGGCCCCAAAAATCACAAACCTGCATCCGCATTACCCTCATTAACTAAAAAATATCTAGAGATGACTCTAAGGACCGTCGCGCTCACTTAAGACAGAAGAAGGCCGTGGGTAATTCATTGCTTATCCGCGTTTCTTTTTGTGGTGTCTAAGGCAAGTGTGTCGAAGGCTAGTGGTTACTTAATTAGGCCCACTACTTACGTAGTGGAGAACCTCCCACTTACCTGGCACTTACCTGGCAACAGGAGAAACAAAGAGGCAGTGGAGGATTTTATCCTGCGACTTGTCTTTTGGAAGTTAGGAGCGGTCTAGAGCTTTGACCTAGGTGACCATAGATTTTAGGGTTGCTTGTTGCATTTGTTGTGATCGCATCATATTTTCAAAATCCCTATCATTTTTCAAAACAAACACCGCATTCATTCATTCATTCCCCTAATTATAAATCACGCTGCCACTTGTACTAACCCATTTTAGTGCAAGATAGGCTGGACACGGGATTCTAGTGCCCGACTTGTCCGCGTCCCCTCGATCGACTCCGAAGTCGGTATTTCTCCATTTACCTTTATTTTACCCACCACCACACCCACACCTATGGATCCGTCTCCATCGAACCTCTTTACCACTGCTCTGCCGCCGTCCGTTGGTGCGCAGAATCCTCCCCGCATCTCTCTCCAAGAGAGGTGCTACTCTTTGCGAGGTCCTCTCTCGACCTGCTTATCCATTCCACCAGCCAACGGGGATAAGTTTGAGATTAAGCCCCAGTACATCAACCTTCTACCCAAATTCCACGGTTTCGAGACTGAAGACGCATACGTTTTTATCACCAAATTTGAAAACGTATGCGCAATGATGGGTACATCACAACTTTCTGTGGATGCCATGCGTCTACGACTTCTTCCATTTACCTTGTGCGATATAGCCGAGAAGTGGCTGTATAACACCACCACACATTCCATCACGAATTGGGAAGAATTCGTTGCGGCATTCCTTAAGAAATTCTACCCTATGCAAAAGACAGCTCGAATCCGTAGCGAACTATATCAATTCTCCCAGCTTCCGGCTGAACCATTCTTGAAATGCTTTGAACGATTCAAGGATCTTTTGGTTCAATGCCCACATCACGGCATCCCGAGATGGGATCTTTGCCGAATCATATATGAGGGCAGTAACCCTACCACTAAACAAAACCTTGAAAACATGTGTCAAGGCACCTTTATGACCAAGGATTCGCTGAAAAGTCCTTACAGTGGCGTACACCAAATAGACGTGTCCATAGGTGTTTGAGCTGAGATGGCAGCAATGTAAAAGAAGCTCGACGCTATGGAACACAAATTCTTAGCAGCCTCCCTAAACCCAATGTCGCTCCCCAAAACTATTTGTGGGTGCTGTTCTGATCCGTCTCACTTAACGGAAGCATGTCCATTAAACTCCCAGTTTCAAGGTCTCGAGCATACCAATGCCGCATTTCAATGACCTAGAAACGACCCTTTTTCTTCCACATACAATCAGGGTTGGAGGAATCACCCGAATTTTGCTTGGAACCAATCCCAAAACACGGTTCCAAACCTGAATCAATTCCAAAGGGTCCTTCCTCCACAACAGCAACCACTTCAACTCACTCAGCACCCCTACCAGTCACAAAATTTCCAAAACCAGGTCAACCCTCCTGCACCTTCTAATCCTATGCAGTCGACCTGTTCTGACGAGTTCTCTCAATTCGCTCAAACCATGAAATCACTCCTGTCAAATTTCATGGATGTGTCGGCCGAGGTTAGGTCTTCCATCGGTAAGATAAAGAAAAACTCAGCGTTCCAAGCTGAGAGTATCAAAACGATGGAAGCTGAGATTGCACGACTTAAGGCCGAAATGAGTGCGAGAGAAAAAGGGAAACTTCCGTCTCAACCCTTACCGAATCCTGGGCATTACAATGTAAATGCCGTCACAACGTTGAGATCAGGAAGAGTGCTGGATAACCATGTTGGGGAAGAAGTTGATGATATTGATGATCCTATCAACACCCCGGCTGAGACCTTTCCTCACACACACACTTCTACGTCTGATTCTTGTTCTTCTACCCCACCGCCTTCTCGTGAGCTTATTCTCCATTTCCCTCTAGGCTCGACACCTCAGCCCACCCCTTCTAGTCTACCACCGACGATCTCTACTTCTATTTTGGGATCAGGTCCACACACACTTCCTTCTCCTATGATGGACCCAGCGCTTAGTGCTAAAGCACCTTATCTTAATCGGTTAAGGGCTAACACATCGAGTCCACATGTGGAGAAGATTATGGACATGTTTAAGCAAGTTAACATCAACATCCCTCTCCTAGATGCCATCCAACAAGTTCCGTCCTATGCGAAAACTCTTAAGAACTTGTGCACTAGGAAGAGGAAGACTCAAGTGCCTAAGAAGATATTCATTGGAAAGACTGTAGACACGGCTTTCCCCCAACAATTACCGAGGAAACGTAAGGATCCTGAATATCCTACTATTTCCATTTCTATTGGGGAAAAACACATCAACCGTGCTCTACTAGACCTTGGCGCTAGTGTTAACTTGCTTCCTTTCTCGGTCTATGAGCAACTAGGTATCGGAGAGTTGAAACCATCTCCTTGCACTCTCCAGATGGCTGACCGATCAATCACCAAATCTAGGGGTGAACTGGAGGATGCGTTAATAAAAATCGGGGAATTTATATTCCCTGTGGACTTTATTGTAATTGATACACAGCGTGTGGCGAACCCATGGAATCAAATTCCGGTGATTTTAGGTCGCCCCTTTTTGGCCACTTCCAACGCTATCATCAACTGTCGTAATGGTTCTATGACCCTATCTTTCGGGAATAGGTCAATAGAGCTGAACATTTACAAGTTGGGAAGTGTACCCTCCGAACCTACTGCTCAGGTCTGTTCTGTCGACTTAATGGATGTCGACAGCAGCGAATTTGATGATCCTCTTGATACTGATCTTGACTCTTTTCAGATGTTGTTGTTTGACCCAACTATGTATTATACACATACGGAATCTCCCACCGAGATATCCGGGTCAACAACTAACACCGATTATGAACTGCTTTTAGAGTCTGAAGATCACCCCGCACTTTGTGATGACATTATTCTTCGGGGTATTGATGGAACTTTGGAGGAAATCTTCGCTGATAAACTCGCATTTTTGAATGACACGGGTGTTGAGATGAATCATCTCCCAATCACTGAAATTGAACCTCCCCCCTTCTTCTGAATTGTAAAAAGAATGCGAGTAATCCATCATAATCACTGCATCGTCATCGTCTCTCCAAAATGAGACACACACACACTTTCTTCCACCACTTAACCTTTCCCCACTTCTTCCACCAACCAGAGCACTGCATTGACAAATTTTTTGAATGGTTGGTGTTGACATTCGGTCTTTGCAAAGCTTGGCACCGACCATTGATTTTTGACCCCCTCATGTGATTTTCAAAGATTAACATTGCATAACTCAAGTTTGGGGGGGGGGCATTTTTTTCTGGCTCTTAGAAAGAAAATCTTTACAAAATTTTGAGCCAAGAATAAGTTTTGGGGAGGATCTTCACTTATATATTTTGCCCCCACTGATAAATTCCTCCTAGGCTTACAGGTTTTGTAGATATAGTGGTTGGCAACAGTGAGGACACTGTTGAAAACAAGTTTGGGGGAGGTTTGTGCTTAGTTTTGCATCATTTGCATATCATTTGCATAAGCACAAAACATTTCTTTAAAAAGCCATAAAAATTTAAAAAAATTTCAAAAACCCATAAAAATTTTGTGTAAAAATTTTTTGTAAATAATTTTTCAAAACCCATAAAAACCTATAAAAATTCAAATTTTTTTCAAAATCCATAAAAATTCAAATATTTTCAAAACTCATAAAAATTTTAAAAATTTTAAAAATATAAAAATATTTAATATTTATGATAATAAAAGATTAGATAGTGAAAAATTACATCCATGAGATTAGAAAAATTTAAGAAAACTAAGAAAATTAGAAGTTTTCTTATACGAACTAGTAATAAGTAGTTATGAGCCGTTGTCCCAAGGGTTAGTAAGATGAAGGAAGTCACTAATCTGAGAATAAAAATAAGTCTGAAAAATAGTTTCTATTCTGGAAGCCAAACATTTTGAACGTTGATACCCTGCTATTCGCACTTACACACGTCTTGAAACCCGGGATAGTAGAGGATACCTTGAAATGCTCTTGTCTTAAAGCCAAAAGTATGAAGGAAATAAAATAAAAGAAATGAATAAAATATAAAGTGGTGAGAAAAATGGACACTGGTTTTGTTATCGCCGAGGGCAATAAAAAAATTTATAGCGAGGGTGCCTTTTCACCTAGTGCCCTAAGGCCAACTGGTCTGGGAGTCACTGCTATACCTTAGGTGGTGCAAGACGAGGAAAAATACACCAAATAAGCAAACACATGAGTAATCGGTCAGTTAGTACCTCAAGAAGTATTAACGGTCGTATGAAAGTGTGTGAGCAAATTCGTCTAAATATTCATTAATTAAAAAGTACTGAGGCTGATGGACAAGAGTATGATAGCTTGAATTGAATTCTCCGGGTGTAGGGATGTCCTTTACACACACGCAGGGTGATATGATCGATGTTTGGAAGAAAGATAGGAATGAAGAATAAGACGATGTTTTATTGAGGGAGGACGTGATTTCTGACATCTTTTCATGACCATTAAGATGGGGCTCATGACAACTGAAAAGCTAGCTTAGTTGGAAACCCTAATTTTCAAGGCTTTTCTTTTACAATTCTTTTCTTTAAATGTAATATTCATGATCTTCCTTTTATTATTGGATTTTGTGGGTGCAATCCGCTGAAAACCCTCAGGAGACAACACTCCTCCTACTAGGGACACCTAGAGGTTTAAAGGCTTGTTGCACGTGCTCAGTGCAATCGTGTTGCCTACGAAAGTGTGCTTTTCTCTTTCTTTATTTTCTCCTTCTCTTTTTAATAAAACTATTCGATCGAGACGATCGAAAATAAGTTTGGGGGAATTTGATCAGTCGAAAATACTGCATTTTTAAACCGGCAATTTCCCTATCATTTGCACTCATCTTGAAGTGTTCGGTATTCATATTGCACATATTAGCAAAATATTTCTGAAATACCAGATTGCATGTGTTAGACTTTTAAACCGGCACTTTAAGGGAAATTGACTGTGTTTCATGGCATCGCATTATCCTTGTATTGCGCAACTCTTGTCTTGGGGTCTAATGCAGGAAATTCCAGAAGCAGAGCCCAAATTAGGAAAAGAACTGATAAAAGATACGCCAACTCAAAGGCTAAAGATCTGGTAGCAATACAGAAGGCCAAACAAAATTCAAATGATCAGAACAAGGCCCATATGTCAACCCAAGTCCACAGAAGAAAACTCAAGCCCTAAGGCCACTAAAGGACCGCAGATCCGCGGCCCAAACCCCCTTGGCGCCGCGGATCCGCGGTGATATGATGAGATCATTGGCCCAGATTTTGTACACGTGTCCCCTCTAACGGCCAAAGCTTCCAGAAGACCCCAGAAGCTCCACGTGGCGCATCTAGAAGGCTCGGCTTAACAAACTATTTCTAGAAAGCTCTCTTAACAAACTTTTGGAGGGAAATTCAAATCTTTGGCTAACAAACTTGTGGAGGGAAAATTCAAATTTCAATCCTAGATCTAGAATTTTGAGGTCTATATAAGAGAGCCTAGATCTAGGGTGAAGGTGGTTCAAGAATCACCACCATCTTCTACCCACAAGTTGAGTGACACAACTTGTGTCTCAAATTCCAATTCAAAATCAAGATCAAGATCCCGAGAGAAATTCAAGCAAGAGAGCCTTCAACCTTTAGAAGCGACGCCGGATTTCAACGGAGCAAGAGATCCACGCCGATCCGCGACTCAAGGAGCCGAGCGAAGCCTAAATCGACGATCTAGTTCCTTCCTTTTGTAAATTCAAGAGAGTTGTAACAAAATTTGTCGATAAATAAAGGTAAATTTTCTATATTCTTGCTTATCTTTTAATTCAAGCATAATGATTAGATCTCAATTTGTGATTGTGTTTGTGATCATGATGTTTGAGTAATCTCCGCTCGTGTAGGAGTTGTGACGATCTTTAGATGATGATGATTTAGATATTTTTACAATTCTTAAATCCTATAATGTTTGGAAATTCTAGTGAATCAAATGATTAATGACCTAGTTTCGAGATGATGCTTTCTTGATCGTGTTCACGCGAAACTAGGGAACAACTATTGACCATTTGATTAACTAGAAGTTAGAATTTGAATGCGATCCATCGAAAGGATAAAGGATGTGTTGCGAAATCCCTAATTTCCTCGCAAGATCCTTAAACCTCGATGAATTTGCATCGATCTAGTATCAATTCGTTAATGGATAAGAATGAGTAATCATTAGATCTCATCACATCTATAGATCCGATCTACTCCTACGAGCCATACTTCTATTCTTGATTGTTGTTTGGAAATTATCACACATCTCAATTCTTGTTTTTAATGTTTCTTTTAGATCTAGATTTTTCTTATTCTTGATCTTCAATTACAAATCATGAATTGTTTTCTTTTCTTTGCCTTAAATTTTCAACTCATCTAATTCGAAAATTGAACGGACCTCACTTTCCCTGTGGACGATCCGCACTTACTAACGCGCTACATCCGACACCGTTATTGATTGCGGTCAAATATTTTTAGTTGTGATTTCTCTAAATACAATTTTCAGAACCGACACAACGAGAAATTATATCAATTCAATCACCACTCCGCGCTGGTGTGGGATGATCTCCGATAGTCTTTCAGGCTTTATATGACTTGCCGTCAAGATCCTGAAGCTAGGAATTTAGCCTTTGCTTCGTTTGCTGGCATTGTGTCCTCTATATCGAGACGAATGTCGCGGTTGTCTCTAGGTTTTTAGTGAACCGTCGAGGTTTGGAACTAGGGACTTTGCCGTGGCTCCGCTGTTTGATTGTTGCGTCTGAATCCTATTGGAGGAAGAACGCTGGGGTGACATCCCGTCTGCTGTATCGAGACGAACGTCGAGGTGGTGACCACTCCGCACTGGTGCAAGATGATCTCCGATTGTCTTTCAGGCTTTATATGACTTGCCGTTAAGACCCTGAAGCTAGGAATTTGGCCTTCGCTTCGTTTGCTGGCATTGCGTCCTCTATATCGAGACGAATGTCGTGGTTGTCTCTAGGTTGTTGATGAACCGTCGAGGTTTGGAACTAGGGACTTTGTCGTGGCTCCGCTGTTTGATGATGTTGCGTCTGCTGTGTCGAGACAAACGTCGAGGTGTTGACCATTCCGTACTGGTGTGAAATGATCTCCGGTTGTCTTTCAGGCTTTATATGACTTGCCGTTAAGACGCTGAAGCTAGGAATTTGGCCTTTGCTTCGTTTGCTAGCATCGCGTCTGCTGTATCGAGACGAATGCAGCGGTTGTCTCTAGGTTGCTGGTGAACCGTCGAGGTTTGGAACTAGGGACTTTGCCGTGGCTCCGCTGTTTGATGATGTTGCCTCTGCTGTGTCGAGACGAACGTCGAGGTGGTAACCATTCCGCACTGGTGTGAAATGATCTCCGGTTGTCTTTCAGGCTTTATATGACTTGCCGTTAAGACCCTGAAGCTAGGAATTTGGCCTTCGCTTCGTTTGCTTTGGCGTGTCCGTATCCTTTTGAAGGGAGAACGCTGGGGTGACATCTTGTCTGCTGTATCGAGATGAACGTCGAGGTGGTGACCACCCCGCACTGGTGCAAGATGATCTCCGATTGTCTTTCAGGCTTTATATGACTTGCCGTTAAGACCCTGAAGCTAAGAATTTGGCCTTCGCTTCGTTTGCTTTGGCGTGTCCGTATCCTGTTGGAGGGAGAACGCTGGGGTGACATCTCGTCTGCTGTATCGAGACGAATGCCGAGGTGGAGCTGGGATTTTGCCGTTACTCCGCTTGTTTTACCATGGGGTCTTTTGTTGACGTTGTATCTGCATCTTGCTGGACTGCGAAGGAACGCCTTTGTTGATTCTTTGGGCTGTAGATATTGCCGTTAAGATTTGGAACTAGGGACTATGCCGTGACTCCGTTTTATTGCGATTCTGAGGTCGGTTGTTGACGTCATGTCTGCATCTGGTTGGAGTGAGGAGAAACACCGTTAGCGATCTCTAAGTTGTTGATATCGACGTCGAGACCCTGAAGCTAGGGATCTTCTTTTGCTCCGTTTGTTGACATCGTGTCTGCAATATTGCGACAAATGTCGAGGTTGTCTCTAGGTTGTCTATGAACCGTCGAGATTTGGCTTCGCTTTCTGGTGGAGCCTGTTGGGAAGGTATGGTTCCCTCTTTGTTTGTGCCCCTGGATTGTATACAGGGATCGATGTGATCTCACCTGTAGGGCAGCAGTTTCATTCATTTTTTTAATTATTATTTTCTTTCCACGATGCTCTATCATTTCAGCTTTATATCGCGAAAGTCGCGATTGCCCCATCATTTCGGCTATTTTTCGCGGTGCTCAATCATTTCGGCTATTTATTTTATTTTTACTCGCTGCTTTTTATTGCGAGTCGCCCAATCATTTCGGTTATTTGGTATGCATACATTTTTACTTGCTGCTTTTTATTGCAAGTTGCCCCATCATTTCGGCTATTTTGCATGCATATATGGCTCGCTGTTTTTTTTTATCGCGAGTGCGGACCTTGGAATCTGGTGCCAATCTCAACATCAGCATCGCTACAACTGGAATATTGTCAGGAGCGAATCATCATTTGCTATGAAAGGACTTGGAATTTGATACCAGTTTAGGCATCAGCATCGCTACAACTGGGATATTGCCAGGAGCGAATCATCATTTGCCTTGAAAGGGCTTGGAATTTAATACCGGTTTAGGCATCAGCATCGCTACAACTGGGATATTGGCAGGAGCGAATCATCATTTGTCTCTGTCAATGTTGAACAAAGGTGGCTTAGCGAACATGGTTAGGATCCCGTCGACTAAGGCTTTTGACTTCATAAGCCGTAAGGGTCTCACAAAGGTATTTCTCCCTACAAGTCGTGAGGATCTCGTAGGTGTGTTTTCTCCTTAGGAATCGTAAAGATTCCTAAGTGTATGTTCCCCTGTAAGTCGCAAGGATCTTACAAAAAGGTTTTCTCCTTATAAGTGAGAGGACTTACAAGGGTTGTTCACCGTATGGACATATCCCCAGTCACGGGTGGGACTTGGTTAGGGAAATGTTTATTCGCGCCCATGGATTGTATACAAGGGTCAGTATTGAGCCGCTTGTAGGGCACTATCGAAGGTTGTGGGGGTTGCTTAAGAACATGTTCAGGTCTCTGTAACTTAAGACTTTCAAATCTTATGAGCCGTGAGGGTCCCATAAGAGAGTTCTCCTTACGAGTCGTGAGGATCTCGCAAGTGTAATTTCTCCTTAGGAATCGTGAGGATCCCTAAGTGTGTTGCTTCCCTGTGAGTCATAAGGATCTCACGCGGGTGGTTTCTCCTTACAAGGTCGAGAGGATCCTGCAAGTGTCTTTTAACGAGGTTGTGCCCTTTCGGGTTTTTACAAACACTCGCCCGTAGCCCTGCTGTTTTTACTCACGGAGCCCTTTCGGGTTTTCATCCGTGCCCATTTTGCTTATGGACATACCGTCTTTTTTTTTTAATTCTTTTTAACGAGGTTGCGCCCTTTCGGGTTTTCACAAAACTCGCCGGTAGCCCTGCTGTTTTTACTCACGGAGCCCTTTCGGGTTTTCATCCATGCCCATTTTGCTTATGGACATACCGTTTTTTTTGTTTTTTTTACCACGTCAGCCTGAGGATGCTGCGGTAGTAGTTTAAAGACGTTTCGGTCATTTGCAAGTTTTAGGACATTGCGGTCCATTGTTAGTTTAACGACGTTTCGGTCTATTATCCAGTTTTAGGACATAGTGGTCCATTGTTAGTTTAACGACGTTTCGGTCTATTATCCAGTTTTAGGACGTAGTGGTCCGTTGGGCTTTCTCTATGAATGAGCATGATGCCCCCGACATATCCATCTTTTTCGGAGCATGTGGTTGTGGCGGGCTCACCTTCCAGTTTTCGGACAGCGCGAGTTTGCCTTGTTGGTATTGGTCTTCAACCCAGTTTTTGAAGACGAAGATCTTCGATCGGATGACTTACTGCTCGATGGTAGGGGCCGTAATTAGGATCATTGACATCGCCTGGCTGTAGCGGACGTTTCGGACTCGGCAGATTGATGAATCCGTTGCGCACTGCCAGCTCAAACAGTTTTCTCGTTTTATCCTGGGGAAACGAGTAAGGACGTCCCAGTCTTTCCTCGAGGGATGGGCGTGGACGCATATTGTTTTGGCAAACAACCGGCTTTAAGTTGCTCCGCCGTTGTTGAGTATTGGCAACGAAGGTTGCTTTCCCTTTGCCCTTTTCATTCTAAGGCTCTGTCTTTGAAGGAGATGGTCTATGACCCATCTGGTCCATTTGGGCCAGCTTGTCAATCAAGGCCTGAAAAGTGGTCGGCTTGAAGAACATCATGACTTGGGATATGGTTGCTTGAGGGTCGAAAGTACCTACGAACATGCCCACGGTAGGAGCTTCTTCGATGCGCTGCTCGCACTTTGACCATAGATTACGCCACCGTATCGCATACTGGACCTAAGTTTCGCCTGGCCTTACCCTGGCGTTGATCAATAACATGATCGGGGTGCGTCCGCTAGCACTCGCGAATCTTTGTGTAAACAGTAACTCCATCTCCGCAAATGTTTTGACAGAGTCGTTAGGTAGCTCCGAATACCATTCAAAGGCTGTTTCTGCTAAGCTGCCGAAGAATTGGCGAAGCAGCAGTTTGTCGTCGCCTCCAGTGTTGCCGCATAAGGCCCTGCATTGAGCGACATGCTGGTGTGGATTCCCTGTCCCCTTGTACACGTGGAATATAGGGATCGTATATCCCGGCGGGTAACTGATTTGGTCGTACCAGCCCGGATAGGGTCGTCCGGTTCTAACAATTTGCCCAGCCGCTTCACTCGCCTGATGAGCTCGTATTTGCTAAGCTATATAGTCATCCAGTGCGGCCTTGGAAATGGTTTCCTCCTTGGCTGCTGAAAGAGCCGGAGGAGGATTGGATGTCTCCCCTCTATCGTCTTTAGTAATGGTCGGAGGGTCTTCAGCTGGAGGATCCTGCTATAACATCATTCCTACCATATCTTGGAAAAGAAGCGCCATTTGTTTTATATTAGCTGCTTGTTCTGCTGCTTCTCTGTCCTTCTTTTCGAAGACTCTGCGTAGGAAGTCAGCGTCATTTTCTTGCTCCCGGCGTTGATCCGAGGATGCCTCCGAGCTTTCTTTTGGCCCGGTAAGTGCGGCCATTGCAGTCATCATTTTCTGAAGCTTCTGTTGTTGCTCCTGGGCTTTTGTCACGGATCGGGTGAGCGGTCGGTGACCCGTCGAAGCGCGGCTATCCTCCTTTCCGGAAGCCACATAAACGGTGTGCACCACCATGCCCCCAGACTTAAGGCGTTTAGCTTCAGTGTCTTTGCAATTTACCAAAGACACAGGGGTCTTCTCCGACCTCCTTCTTTTTTGAGCGGTCGATGTTGAGGGGGCCGTTGTAGTGGGTACCCAAGTAGCTGTCGCTTTTGGTGGCTTGACAGAGTAGGCCTTCTCCTGCCGAACCTTTATCTTTTTCTGTCGGCGGAGATAGTCTTGATCCATTACGGAGTCCTGGACTTGACGCCAGACCTTGTAAATTTTAGAGGACAGCCGTTGAGGGGGCTGCTCCAGCTTCATCTTTGGGGCATTATCCACAGGTGTAGGAGATCTTTTCAATACGGCAGTTGGCGAGTTTTTGCGCACCCTTCTTAGCGGTCAAAGCGATTCTCGGTCGGAACAGCAGCATTGATTTCCACCATCGGAGCTGGCGGAGTTATCCCAGAGGGGGAGTTGCCCCCAGCCTTCCTTACCCGGTGCCAGTGACGACGGCGAGCATGTCGAGCGAACGGCGTTGGTTCAGCGATAGGGATGGCTTTGTCTTGCCCCCTGTCCAGATGAAGCGCTGCTGGTTCCAGTCTCTTAAAGACTGACGTCTTTTGAGTAGCGGTATCCAATCTGTCAAAGACAGACCTTCGAGCAGGAACGGGAGCGGGAATAATCAGTCTTGTGAAGACCGACCCTTTGGCAGGAGAAGCCGCCTTGAAGACTTCAGGAGCAGGGATGGATATCCTCTTCGGAACAACCTTTTCTGGTATTGCAGGCTTCTTCATGGGCCCACATGAGTTTTGGCCCAGTTTGCTGAAAGATGAGGCATTGAGCTTGGGCGATCCGTGCCGCGATAGTTGTAAGCCGATCGAAGACCGACTTCTTCGAAGCTTCTTGCGATGGTAATGGGGCATTGAAGCTCGTTGGTGGGATCATGGTCCCGAAGAATAGCTCAGTGGTGGCCTGAGTCACCTGTTCCACCAGCATAGCGAAGATGGAGGCCGCTTGGGGCCCATAAGTCACTCCTCCAGTAAGGACGGAGCGAGAGTTGCTGTTGCAGTTAGTGCAGTTTGAAGCCATTAATTTCTTGAAGAGCTTGAATATTCTGCCCCCTGCGTTGACCTTGGTCTTTGGCATGTGCCAGTTGTTTGAGGATCGATTCCGTCGGCAAAGCTGCTGCTTGGGGAGCCCGCCTGTGGACGACAAACATCCTCTGGGATTCCTCCATCGGCGTTGAGGCACCGAGAGTGGGAGGTGGGAGCATCGACCCAAAGAGAAGCCTGTTGATTTCTTGAAGAGCCGGATTGCAGAGATTTGAGCCTGCAAGTGGCCCGTACTTGACTCCACCAGATATGACAGAGCCTGTATTGCTAAGGTCGGAACAAACGCCATTCTTCATAAAGACGAAGCGCCGACTTCAGTATCCACTCCCCTAAGGGCAACCACAAACATACACACCGCGATTATCTGATCACGGGAAAAACACGACACACGAAGTGTGGAGTGGAAAGAGGAAAAGGTCCCACCGGGCGTGCCAGAATCTGTTCCCCTCCGAACGGCGGCCAATACATGAAGACGTCTTGCCTGAGATTCGGGGCAGATGCTATTTGGTTTTATCCGTCCACCTCTCCGAAGATGTCAAGTTAATTTATGGCACCATGTATCGGAGGTTTAGACGGATGCGGCCGATGTAGCAGACTTCGTCAGATTCCCCCTCGCTTGAGGGGTTTTTGATTGTGGGGACACTCTTCCCTGCAGGCGTAAGCCCCTGCAGTTAATTACGCTACCGCATCGCGGTAACAACTTTCTCCTTCTCCAGAATTTCACTTCGTGTCGTGGATGTTTGTTTTGTTTGTGATTGCCCGTGGATTGTATACGGAGACTAATTTATGTCGTCGCCCGTAGGACGTGGACTAGTCCAAATCCGTATTTACTTAGATTTGGGTTTGGGGTTTTAGTTTAAGGATACGTTAGCTCTATTGAGGCTAAGATCAACTTAAACGTTCGTTAAGGATACGTGAGCCTAATCTCCAGACTCAGATCAACTTAACGGGATCGTTTGGATCCGATAAGGGAGCAATTGGCTCTGTTGTTTAGTTTAATGATATTGCGGTCGATTTCCAGTTTAGGGACATAGTGGTCCATTACGTGTATGGCCGTCGGGACCCATCACCTCTCTGACGACGTTGAAGGATTACAACGATAGGTGTCAGAGGAGTTCAGAGATGTACCCTTGAACCGAAGTTGATTAGGGGATCTATAGTCCGATTTGGGACTAAAGTCTGTTTGAAGGTTTAAGGATACGTTAGCCATTTTTGAGGCTAAGATCAACTTAAACGGGATCGTTTAGATCCGACAAAAGAGCATTTGGGCTCTGTTGTTCCAGTTTAGGGACATAGTGGTCCAACATTCCCGTTTTGGGGACGGATATTAGTTTAAGGACACGTTAGCCATATTTGAGGCTAAGATCAACTTAAACGTTTGTTAAGGATACGTTAGCCTAATCTCCAGACTAAGATCAACTTAACGGGATCGTTTGGATCCGACGAGAGAGCAATTGGCTCTATTGTTCCAGTTTAGGAACATAGTGGTCCATTGCCAGTTTAAGGACGTGGTGGTCCATTGCCAGTTTAAGGACGTGGTGGTCCATATTCCCAATGCGTGGTTTTCGGGACCCGTCACCTCTCTGACGCCGTTGAGGGATTACAATGACAGATGTCAGAGGAGTTCAGAGATGTACCCTTAAACCGGATGTAAATTGATTTAAGAGAGCAGTCGTGCTCAGTCAATTTAATTTGAGGACTTACGGCCAGAATTGGGCTAAGTCCAGTTGAAAATGTTCAACATTTTATTTGTAGTTTGATTGGGTTTTGCCCTTTGTTTAATAGTGCATAGCAATAATCTTGGTCTCTGTTGGACTTTTATTTGGGCTCTGCCTCTTTTTAAATAATGCACAGCATCTGTTTTGGTCTGACCGACCTTTGTTTGGGCTCTGCCCTTTTTTTTTAAAATAATGCATGGCATTTTATTAGGCCTGTTAGGCCTTTTTAAATTGGGCTCAGCCCTTCTTTAAATAATACAGAGCATTGATTAAACTGACAGAGTGCCACGTGGCCTGTCAGGCGCTCTGCGCCAATTAATGAGCGTAAGCGCATGTGGAGGCGACACGTGTCACGCTCTGGTGAGCGCAAGCGCAGTTAGCGCAGTGCGCTGTGCCAGTACGCTGCGCTGTTGCGTTGCTGACACGTGGCGCGCTCTGGTGAGTTGCACCAATTTCAGAGAGCAATACTCTATTTTAAAAGCGCATAGCGCAAGTTGTTCTGGAGCTGACACGTGGCGCTCTCTAGTGGCTTGCGCCAATTTCAGAGAGCAATGCTCTTTTTTAAAGCACATAGCGCAAGTTGTTCTTGAGCTGACACATGGCGCTCTCTGGTGGTTTGCGCCAACCCAAGAGCGCAACAGTGCAGATTTACAAGTGCAAGGCACTGTTTTAATATCTTGATCCAATTTTGGATTTAAGAAAAGAATCTTTTAAGATTTCAGAACCAGTGGTTCATCAAAAGACAATGCCTTTGCATAGATCAAACGATCTAATAAAGAAGTATCTTACTTCTTATTTTATTCTTATTATTTGATCTTTTCTTTTTATTTTAAGATCTTGATCTTATTCTTAGATCATTGATCTTTTCAGAAGAAATTCTTCTTTTCAAAGGTTTACCTTTTTCTTTCTTTCTGAGTTCTTCTCAAACTTTTCTTTTTTTTAGGAGTTCTCTGAATTCTCTCTCTGTTTCTGTCTCTTAGACTTGGAGTCTAGGGGCCTTTTTATAGTGCCATTTGATTTGTTAAATTAGTTAAAGAGATCTTTCTCTGAGTGATTTGGGGATTTTCCCCCACCGTTGGATCTTTGATCCAAGGGCTTCTGTTTTGCAGAAGACAATCTTCTTATTTTAACAAGATCAGAAAGATCTTTCAGAATTTTTCTGTTTTGGTGCTGGCATTGGCGCAAATGCTTCTGCGCTTGACATGTGTCACGCAGCGTAGAGCGCAGCGCCACTGCGCTGCCACGTGTCGCGCAGCGTAGAGCGCAAACCATCTGAGCCGTTGCTTCCTTTATTAAAGTTTGAATTTTAAACAGAGCTTTGCTCTGATTGGGGGAAACAGAAGCGTTGCTTCGTTTCCCACCTTGGAATTTGAACAAAGTTTTGCTCTGAAAGGGAGATTTTCTCCTTTATTATTATTATTTATTTATTTATTTATTTATTTTTTATTTTTATTGTTATTATTTTATAAGGAGCGGGTTTTGAGCCCAAAATTTTGGCGGGAACAGTTGGCTATGGACCAATCATATTTTATGATGCCTCTTCTTATCGACGGACCAAACTCACCGGGAAACAATATCGACGTCTATCTCCGACCTCTGATCGAGGAGTTGAAATCTTTGTTTATTGATGGTGTAGAGATATACGATACAAACACAAATACAACCTTCATACTGCGTGCGGTTTTAATGTGGACAATTAATGACTTTCCTGCGTATGGAATGCTATCAGGTTGGTTCGTACATTGTCACAAAGCATGTCCTCATTGCCATCAACACACAATATTGAAATTCTTGAATTTTAGCAGGAAGGTTTGTTATTGCGGCTATCGACGTTTCCTGCCTCCAGAACACCCCTATAGGTTAGACACGGTTCACTTTGATGGTCATCAGGAGCTTCTTGGACCTCCATCCCCATTGTCCGGAGAGGACGCGACTGCTCAATAGGATGGTTACAATAATGTGACATTCGGGATGGATCCGACGAAACAGGCCAAACCACCATTTTGGAACAAGTTAAGCATTTTCTTCGAGCTTCCGTACTGGTCAACAAATTTAGTGCGTCATTTTCTGTACGTCATGCATATAGAGAAGAGAGTATCAGAGCATATACTCAACTTGCTTCTTTGTAAAGACGGAAAATCGAAAGACAACCTGAATGCTCGGATGGATCTACAGGAGTGGGGAATAAGAAGTGAATTGCACCCTAGACCGGTAGCGGGTAAACCAGGCAAGTTTGTACTTCCCAATGCCGCTTATCATATGTCACAACCGGAGAAGAAAAGATTCCTGCAGGTGTTGCATGATTTGAAAGTTCCCACAGGTTTCTCAGGATCATTCAGCAAGAAAATAAAAATTGTGAAAGGCAAGATCGATGGGCTGAAAAGCCATGATCACCATGTTATCGTGGAGCACCTTCTTCCATTAGCCCTCAGGACTTCTCTTCCCGAATCGGCTGGTCTAGTAATCAACGACCTATGTTGTTTTTTCAGAGAGTTGTGTGCTAAAACACTGGAGGTTGTGACGCTGGATAAACTAGAAAATTCTATTGCGTTGATACTTTGCAAGTTTGAGCGTATTTTCCCACCGTCATTCTTCGATATCATAATACACTTGACGGTTCATCTTGCAACTGAGGCTAAGTTAGCCGGACCGGTACAATATCGATGGATATATCCCGTCGAGAGGTACGTGTAATTTTTCGTTTCGCGCAATTTTTAAAATTATTGTTGTCCTGTATGCCCGTATTTATTTATTCAATATATTTTCTTTAGGTATCTCTACACTCTTAAAAAGTATATACGCAATAAAAATAGACCAGAGGGTTCTATCATGCAAGGTTATCTTCTTGATGAAGCAACCATATTTTGTTCCCGCTATCTGGACGAGAACATTGAGACGGGACTTAACCGGCCTCGAAGAATTCAAGACGGGCCATATGGTAAAGCCGATTATAAGAGGGTAGACACTATGTTTATCAACAAGATATACCGGTTTATCTTGCTTAATTGTGCATGTCTTGAACAAATTAGAGAGTAAGTTTTTTTGGATTAATTGTTATATTTGTGTTTGTGTGTGTTTGAAATGATATAATATTAATGTCACCATTATTTTTCGAAAACAGAATTCATTTTAACGAGGTACGTGAGGGGCATCCTGATTGGAACGAAGAACGATTGGAAAAACATCATCAGGATAATTTTTGTGATTGGGTCACAGATCATGTAAGTTATTCGAATAACATTTTATTGCTATCAGTTTTAATCTAAACTTGTATCGTTATGTATTTGTCGTAAAATTTGTTTTGTTAGATCCACGATCCGAACTTGTCTGCATCATTTGAGAGTGATTCAAGATATTTAGCTCAATTTCCTAGTATGGAGGTTGCATATTACAAAGGATTTGGTGTCATTGGATACAAATTCGTAGTTAAGGACATAGAAATATCTAGAACCACTCAGAATAGTGGGATTGCGACGGTAGGATCGGACGGTGTGATTTATTATGGGTACTTAAATTATATACTCGGCATCCACTATCCCGGACGATCAGAACCCTTTTATATATTCTAGTGTACTTGGTACGATACGTGAACCGATACGGATAAGTGGAGAAGCAATCTTGGGACTTGGAAAGATGAATATGGATTGACCAATGTGAACACATTTCGATTTTACGGTCAGGAAGATCCGTTTATCTTTCCGAACCAAGCGTTCTAAGTGTACTACTCACAGTGTTTGAAGCATCCGGGATGGAGTGTTGTATGCCGTTGGAAACCCAGGGATGTCTACGATGTCCCAGAATTCGAGGACAGCGATGAGGATGAAGAAGAGAGAAGGCTTAGAGTGCTCCGACCGTTTATTTCGAAGGACGGGTTGTCTTTGTCCGATCATGAAGTTACGTGGGTTAGAAATGACATCGACGATGAAATCCAAGTAGATATGTATAATGCGCCCACGAAACGAAAAAAGTTATCAGTAATGTTATATTATTACTTCACATTTTACGATCTATACATATATAGTCAATACTTTTAATGATTGTCTAATGCGTCCACGAACCGTTTATCTAGATTTGATGACGATGACAGGAGCAGCGAGGGACGGCAGGAGCTCCAGCCGCGGTACCGACATAGGCAGAGGCAGAGGCAGAGCGGTTCAGCCGCCCGGAGAGCTGCGTAGGGAGCTTCAGAGGGCCGGTCTTGCACCCAGATCGGAGACCCCTTCGGATGCCTCCTTCCGTGTGGACTTTACCACATCTCCAGGTATATTACACGCATATCTATTTTGAATGTAATATTATAGATATTCATGCCTGTTTATGTCCAAATTACTTATATTGTCAATAATTGATTGTCTAGTTGTTGGTGATGCGTCCACATCAGAGACATAGGCCACTCCCGCTCCTCCAGGTATGTTTATATATCATATAGTGCATGTATATTGATTTAGAATGTTATATCATAAATATACACACATTCCTTTTGCTCTTACTTAGATAGTAATTTTTATTATTGTCTAGCTGTAGGTGGTGACACCACCGCACCTGTGGGTATGTTTATATATCCTATAGTGCATGCATATTGATTTAGAATGTTATATTATTGATCTACACATTATTTTTGCAATTACTTTTATAATCTATTTTTAATTGTCTAATTATAGGTAGTGCGTCCACATCTGACGCAGGGGTCACTCCTGCCACTTCCGTACCTTCCGCATCGTCTGTAGGTTAGTATGAATAAATATAAAATATTTATTTATTTTACATATCCTCTATAGAATAAATATGAACTTCATGGAAATTTAGCGTCAATGTTTATTTTCTGGTTGGAGGGGATGCGTCCGCATCCGGGACACCGGCTGTTCCTCACCAGAGAAACTATCGTCTCGCTCGTGCTGTTGCCCGGGCCCAGGCTCGTGCTTTAGTCACCGGAGGTATATATCACACTTCAATTTTCGTTTAACCTTGATTTCTTAATACAATTTTGTCTTAATATTGATTGTCTTGATATTTCTTGCAGACGCAGGGCCTCCCCATCCCTAGAGGAGGACTCGAGGCCCGAATCAGTCTCATAGGCTGAAGCCTGACAGAGCTAGGGAGGAGGCAGCATTCCCCCTCTTTTTTACCCTTGATTATCGCTATACCGGTCCTCATGCCGAGAGGTTCGGCCGGTATATGGGGGATGTGAGTCGGCTCGTGAAGAACTATCCACTTCACGTTGAGTGTGGCGACCAGCACCGGCGCTCATTCGCCCTCTTCTTTGATCAGGCTCGGGTATTAATATATATTTTCATTTGATTTATCCAATATATTTATTATTAACACTTGCAATTTAATAACAATGTTTTTTTGTATTTTCAGTTGGATTACGATTTTCAGCCTGTACCCGACCCCGATCACCTTGCAAGGGTGCTCGACCTTCATGCTCTGTACAATGGCCTGATGAAGAACATGCAGACCAAGGTCCGATACAATAAGAATGAGCTGAAGGCCGACTACTACTCCCTGTGGATGGCGACCCCCGAGGCAGAGAGAGCGGCCCTCCTATCTACTCCGGCCTTTGCGAGAGTCGACGTAGAGATATGGCCTCTATTGTGCGAATATTTCGACTCTCAACGCAAATATGTATGCATTTTAAATGTAATTCATTATTTAGTATATAATTTATTTTTTTGTGTTCCTTAGTTAGAAAACTAAATGTGAATGTGTTGTGCAGAAACAGGCCGCTCAAAATATAGAGAATAGGAAGTCGGCGAAGAGGGGTCGCCCCACTTATACAGGTGGCTCGAGAAATATTACTCGAGCCATGGAGTTATCGGTAAATTACAATAGACCGGCCTTTGTGATATAATGCAATATTAAGAGTTATTTTCTAATATATCTAATATTAAGAGTTATTTTCTAATATTGCAGACAGCTCAGACTCTGGCGCAAGGTGGTATACCGAGCGTGTTGTCCGCATATCTTGCCGTCCACGGCACCTCGACAGATCCCGCCACGGACGAGTTTCGATACCCCGATGTCGCTACCCAGGAGTATTGCGTAAGTGTTAATATTTATTCAACCCCTATTTGAAATTTTACTTTTGGAAGGTTCAAATTTAAATGATATACTTATATTTTACTGGTTAATGTGGGTGTAGGAGCGGGTGGTTGAGCAGGCCGAGGCATCGGGGATTGATTTTACCGGACAGAGCGATCCGAGGCTGCTGACCCCAGTCCTGGACGCCGCACACGGAAGGCACCACGGAGGTTGGGAGAGAGGCCGGGGACTGGGCCCTAGCAGGGCCTATATGAGGTTGGACTCCACCCCGGCGGTTACTTCCTCCGTCTCTAGTGAGCGACGTGTCCAGCAGGAACTGGAGAGCTTGAAGGCCACCGTTCAGGAGTTGAAGGAGATGCTGGTATGTATACTACTTAATAGTAAAATATTATGTCATATTATAGATATCAACATATCCAATATTAGTACGTAGCCTGAGCTTATTTGGTTGTAGACTTACTTTTATTAATCATACATACATATCTAATTAAAATAAACTACGGTTTTCCAAACTAGATATCCAAATGGGGTTTCGAAATAACTTGATAATGATACGAATTTGAATAATACACAGTTCTTACTCGCTTATTACACACGTTAGGTCCAGACGCGACAGGGTATATCGACCGAGCCTCCACATGTATCTCCTTCGGCCGCGGCTCCGCAAGCTACTATATCGGCTGCGGTTCCGCGGACAGCTCCTATGGCTCCACCGTCCGCTCAGACTCCCACAGCCGCGGCTCCGCAAGCCACTACCTCGACGGCGGCTGCGCAGACCACATCGCCAGCTCCACAGCCCGCTCAGACTCCCGCACGCTCCGCATTGCATGATTTATTGACCGAGGAGCAGGCGCGCCAGATTCTGGCGTTTATCAGAGGTGGAGCTGGACCGAGCTAGGGTAGCATTTTGATTCTTATATTTTAAACATGTATTTATTTATATGATACATATTGTACTACATTTTGGACGATATTGATATTGGTGGTGTTTGCGTGTTTATATTGATATCATATTCTGCTTTTTGGTTTCTTTTGTGTATATTATACGTGAGATGTGATTATGAATACTGCGATATATTTTCTGCGTGATGATTAATTTTATATATGATCGATGTATATATTATTGTGCACAGGGCGAGAAAAAAATAGGCAGCCCTTTTTTTTAAAAAAACCCTGATAATATGTACCTACGGATTAATCCGTAGGGCCCATTGTTGCCCCTACGGATTAATCCGTAGCGGCAAAATATCAGAATACATGATATTTTCCCCCTATGATCTCAGTATCAGGGGTTAAACTTTCCCCTACGGATATATCCGTAGGGGCAAACAAATGCCCCTACACAGTTATCCGTAGGGGAAAAATATCAGGATTCCTGATATTTTGCCCCTACGGATATGTACCTACGCACGTATCCGTAGGGGCCACTATTTGGCCCTACGGATACATCCGTAGGTACACCTAATCTATTTTATAAAACCGTAAAGAAAATAAATTTTTTGCCCCTACGGCCTAGTCCGTAGGGCAAACTGGACCTACACGTAACTCCGTAGGGGCAAATTTTAGTCCGTAGGGGTAAGTTCAAGGTTTCGACTTGCACCTACGGCGTTTGTACCTACAGGGTGTTTTCTTGTCCCTACGGATATATCCGTAGGGGCAGTGGTTTTCTCCTACGGATAAATCCGTAGGGGCAGCCCTTATTTGCAGTAGTGCTTTACCAAATCTCTAAAGATTATAACCAGGGGAAACAATAAATTATCTCAAATCAGAATCTTTATCTCATGCATATATATAAATACATATCGTTCCATCCCTTATTCTTCCCAAAATATCAAAACTTTATAATCGTTATTATTTCACAATTCCAACATGTCGGATGAGTTTTTTCTATACATGGTTCTGTGCGTTCCTCTGTGCGTGTTTCTTTGCACATTTCTCAACGTTCTGTGCATGATTTTTTTTTATTATCGTTGCGGATTGGATAAAAGAAAAGTGACATCTATAGCAACTACTTAAAGTTCTGGAAAAAAAAACCCCGATGTTTCAGTATGAGTCTGAGATATATGCTATGTTCAACTCAGAGTGCAACATATGCCTTGCAGAGTTCAAGAACGGCGATCGTTGTCAGCATCTCTCTGTTTGCAGCCATACATTTCATGTTGCTTGCATCGATCGGTGGTTGTAAGTGATGCTTCCTTGTCCAGTTTGCAGAACCGCGTTGAACTCAAATATGCGGAACGAAGAAAACCTGTGATTTTTTCTTTCTGGTTTTCAAATTTTCTTTTATTTAAGACTTCATTTTGATATGCACTGTTTAAAGTTGAATGGAGATAGATAGTTACTAGTTTTTTTCAGATCCGACATTTATCAATGATCAGCTCGTGTATTTTCTAGTTGTTAGAATTTGTCTTTGCACTTATACTATTTTATATGCTTACTATTTTATAGATAAATATGTATTTCTATTAATTATATTATTATTGCTGAATAAATTATCTAATGTGAATTTATAATTAGGATCGTATTATCGTTCCAAAAATTATAGTATATATTGATTGTTCTATCAAGGAACTTATGAAAAGGATATATCTTTATATATGACTTGTGTTTTCTTTTTTTTCTTCTTCTTTTTTTTAAAGATTCAATTCAAGGCAACCTAAATGATGATTACATAGAATGTACAATTTTTTTTATTATTTGTATTTTAGTTTTTTTTGGAGATAAATTGTATTTTAGTTTATTATATTAAAAGAGCCTGACATATAATTTATTTGTTAATCTCATGAGTAATTTGCTATCGTAAGATATTCGATTCATCAAATAAATTTTTCTTTACATACAAATGCTATTATCATCACCTAAAGAACATTAAAACCAATCGATTAAATGCATCTACATACCTTTTCAACATTTCATACATGATTTTGATTGAGTCGAATTTTATCCCTCAAATTCAAATTTTTATTTGAAATGCCATATTTTAATTAATTTCTTTTAAGAAATATATAAATGAATATGTAAGATATATTTACTTTTCTTATGATCTTATCTCATAATCATCACTTTAAATTTTGTATTGCTTTAATTTAATCATATATATAGACGATGAGAAACATTTTCTCAAAATTTTAAAATTCAATATGTTGTATAATATGCATAACATGGTGAATGGAAAAAGGTCGAATTTACTTTTAGGGCTACTATAGATATCTAGACGAGTAAAGTTATCGTTCCGGTTCCATGTTGCTAGTATTTTTTATTCCTAAATAAAATTATCTTTAATTTTAGCATTACTTAAACAGAAAAATAAATTACAAGTTTATTAAATAAGTAATTTTCTTTTAAAAAAACAAAAAGAAGAAAATAAAAATAAAAAAGAGTTATTCCATCTCTAATATTATTATAATTAGAAAACCAGGGGTATATATAGGGCTATTAAACGAGCCAAACGAGCGAGTTTTAGATTGTTCGGCTTGTCTCAGTTATTTAATCGAGCTTAAAAATTTATTCAAGTTTGACTCGTTTATTTATCAAACGAGACCAAGCCGAACCTTTATGGAGCCCGAGCGAGCCTCGAGCTTTATCGGGCCTATCTAAATTCTAGAAAACAAGCTATAAGTAATTACATCAATATATAAAAATATCATATCAATGTTCAATATGATATCTGACAAAACGAGCAGCGAGGAATGTGGTATTACAATTAAATAAACGAGTTTAAAATTTGTTTTGAATTTTATCAACAAAATTTAACGTTATTAATTATTTAAATTCTTCAACATTTTAGCATAACAATATTTGATTTAATATTTATTATGATACAATTCTCAGTTAACATCAACAGACGAATAATTATAATCTAAGTTTAAGAGTAACTAATCATATATTGATGATGCTCAATATTGGCGATGCGGGATCAGAACACGTGACGGATGACATGTCCCAAGACCCGGAAGGAAGGGCCCACAGAGGCCGACCAGGCCACCCTTGTACCCGACCTGCAAGCACAAGCTGGCCCTCCTCGGGGCCCCCTGCAAATTTGCTGTCACGCCCCGCTTCCCAGTGTACGGCGAAGTGGACGTGACGAGGTCCGCTACGTATGTACTCAGAAGTACATACGCTAAGCGTAGCTAAGCAATATAAAATAATCACAAGGGACAAATGATATTGAAATAACAGCAACTTTTATTAATAACATTCTTTGTACAATGCATGAAAAGAAAATACAACTGGAATGAAAGCAATGCCTAAACAGTGGCATAACAGAAAATGAAATAAACTGAAAAGAACAAGGTACAGTATCTAGAGCTCTGGGTCTTCCTGGAACTGCTAAAATCTTCACCGGTGGGCTCGATCTCAGCTTGGTCCAACGCACCTGACGACATTCAAAGAAGAAAGAATAGAATGTCGTCAGCGAACAGGTCGCTCGGTAAGTCCCAAAGAATAAGAAGAATGAGAATGACAGAGTAACAGTATTTTCTAAAGTATTATATTGTTGAATATTATGGAACATTGTGTAACGTTGTTGTTTGTAGTTTGGTACAGAAGGATGCCAGTGTATACGAGGGGGATCTCTATATGCTAGAGATCAGGGCAAAAGGAAAGTACGAGGAACCGTTATGCCACGGTACAACAGCAACAGGATTTAGGTTAGGTGTCTTAATCTGACCACCTCGTGCCACCTTTAACACCTTCCGTACCAATCTACCCCTTTAAACCCCGTGGTGTTTTAACAGTAATGTAGTATTGGAATATGTAAGTTGAGTGACTGACCAAAACCATGATATCAGTAAACATGTTGCAACTGTGTAATCAGGTAAATGGAATATCAGGATAATGGATGAATATCCATGGTTTGATTCAGTCACAAGGAATATATTGTTAATTGGATTCAGGGTTTCATGTATTCGAAATTGTGTTGGAATATTAAAGAATATAGATTGGCTTGAATCATATTCAAGTCAGATATTAGTCAGACTCTAACCCGAGTCAGGCTAAAAGAAAGATAAATTTGAAGTTCAATATTAGTTAGGGACCTTATTGTAATTTGTGAAACTTGAGGGGGTTTTATGAAAAAAATACTTTGTATAGTTTTCAAAATACACCTCAAGTATTTAATAATCGTCTTTATTGTTATAATAAATGTGAATTTTATTTGTGTTATTCTAGTGAATATATCCTAATAAAAGTATTAATTGTTTTATCTGAAATTCATGGTATTTTAATGTAACTTTTAATCTTGGAATTTTAGGAAGAAGTGAAAACTTTATATTATGATAAAATAGGTGTTTAAATGATAATTATATATATATTAACACATGAATAATTTAATATAAATATTTTATTTAGAAAAAAATCTCATTTTTCCTTAATATTGTATTTTAAACCTTTCGAGACCGAATGCTCCTTGCGGAGGTCTGAATCTCGCACTACTAGCCTGCGGGTGCACGATGAACCGTACTATCCCTAACAGGTTCCCCAAAAGTGGGTTGTAGCGGCGCTTTGCTTAGGTTTATAAATACCTTTCATTTGGGAAAACGGTTTTATAAATATGGGGTATTTAATTGCAAAAAGTATAGTTTTCCGTATTTTAGTTGTTAGGGTTTCCTAAGCCAACTAGCCTACTTCTAAGGTCTAAACAATAAGTCATTAGAAGCCTCAAATCGCCTCTTCAACGCCAATTGTGGCCGGGTAAGTACAAGTGAGGAGGGAGGGATCCGCTCACGAATCGTGAGACGGGCCTTTTAAAGTTACCCAAGCTCACTTGCCTAGCCTAGACACCACAAAGTCAGTTTAGATAAACGATCGATGTCCATGACCAATCGTGCTTTCATTTTATTAAAAGATTTTACTTAGAAATGTTCACAACTTAAAGCTTTCAATAAAGGTTATAAAGATTAGGGTATTTTAGTGAAAAGTCCTGTAATTTCGTATTCTGTATTTTGATATTTATCAATTAGAGTTATGTTGAGTGTGTGTAGGGGTAGGTCATTACCCCGTGACTTATATTAAGTTTTGGTGAAGTTTAAAGGTAAAACATGCTATGTTAAACTTAAAGGTATTATAGCGCAAGAATACGGTATTCGAAAACGTTATCATTTTATGTGTGGAATTTCATTCAAAATGGGTTCTACAAGTTTACTGATCAAGATAAACCTATTTAGAAGTGAGGGAAATAATTAAACTAAGAAAAATGAACTTCATGGTATTTGTATGAAAAGAGTACGGTTTTACAAAGAAGCTATCATTTCATGTGAAAAGGTTTGTTTAAATTAGTTTATGGGTGATTAATAGTCAACAAGCATATGGGCAGATAATATGTATTAGGTGACAAGTGGAAATTTAGAGAAAAACCGAATCGGAAATCGGTTTGTCCGATTTCCGTCGGGTTCCAAAAAGTCGTATTTTTACACTTATAGAAAAGAGAGATAGAAGGGATGGGACTTAGGATTTGGACAAGCTAAGGAAGCTAGAGGTCGTGATGGTTGTCGATTCGTTGAAAACGTCGCGAAGGTCCTGATCTGGTCGCCGGAATCCATCGTCGATTTCGGCAGCGCTTCGCTTCTCGCTCTTCGTACCGAGTTCTCGAGAATTTGGGAGAGTGGACTTAGAGTTGTGAAGGGAAAAGATAGAGTATAGGGGTCTTTATATAGGGCTAGGCTAGGGTTAGGGTTAGGGTTAAAAAATATTAAAAATAAATATAAAAATCATTAAAATTTCATTAAATTTGGTCTTAAAAGAGATTTATTGGAAAATTGGTAACTGTACAAAAAAATTAGAGTATGCAGTTGAAGAGACTAGGTCAACACGAATTTTTTTCGTGTTGACGACTCGGCCGACCGGCCGATTCGGCCGAGTCGGGTCTCGTTGGGACGGGCTCGGTCTGGGGGGAATTTTGGCATACTTTAATTTTCTTGATTCGCAATAAATCGTGAGTTATGGCTGTTTGACCGTTTGACTTCTAAAAAAAATATTAAAACAAAAAGATATAAAAATTATATGGGGCATGGGATTCGAACTCTGGTGACTTGGTTCAGCAGTGCAAGGTGTTACCAATGAGCTACAAGCTCCTTCTTGTAATTATTGTAAGGAATTAGATACTTAAATTGTTTCCAGCAACATCAATACTCCAAGTGTACACTATATTTAAAGCAAATTTTTGGTATACAAAATTGGAGTTGTTACATTTGCCCACTCGGCCCCTCAGCTCGCCCCGAGCTGCCGCAGGACCAAGACTCCTCAGCCCTCTTGCTCGGTTCCGAGCTCCCCAGCCAAGACCGTCTTCCTCGGTCCCTCCGACCGACCAACTCCACCATCCGCAGGCGTCACCGTCGCTCCGCAAATCTTGCCACACGCAGATTCTCCGCCAGCAGCGTCCCACGTTCCACGCCATCACGATCCCCATTAATGGGCGATCCGCTCTTCATGCGGGCGTGACGTCGGAAGCGTAACGGCCGGCGAGATTCTCGCGCCTACTGTTGCGCGCCGCCGCCGCTATATAAACCCCCATCACAGAGGGGTCAAGTAAGCGATTCTTGATTCCACTTAGCCGTTACTCTGCTCGGATCTAGTACTAACTTGATCGTCGGAGAGTCCTCGGTGGTACCAAACCACCCCGGGACTTCTTTGCAGGTACTCGGCGCTAAACTCCCCAAGTCACCAATCTTCTCAAAACCCATTGAGACCCACACGCAACAGAAGATCATCGCCGAAATCCACCGGGAGATCAACGGAAGACAACATCTGACGGAGACCCGAAAAGGACCTCCATCATATATTTACTCTTAGTGAATGCCAAATGAGATACAAAGTATCCAATTTTACACGAGCCTTAAACAAGCCGGGTTTGAACACGTGCCCGGCTTGAGCCTGCCATGTTCGTGTTTGTTCGTTTACTTCACCGAGCTTAGATTTTTGTTCAATCTCAGATTGTTTAATTTTCAAACGAGCCCAAGCCGACTTTTTAACAAGCCGATTCCGAGCCATGCTCCGAGCTTTTTTAACACCCCTAGGTATATGGCGCTCTCACATTTAATTTAAATTATATATTCCGAAAAACAAGAAAATTTCTTAATTTTAAGATGGTCCAGGTCATTTAATCATGAGAGAAAATCTTTTAGAATATATTAATAGAAACAAAAAAAAAATAGTTTTAAACAAAAAAACATTTTAAAAGTTGTGATAAAATGATTTAAGCTTTAAATACCCCAGTTTTATTCAAAAATTCCAATTGATGGCGCTAAAAAGGTTATAATAGTTATCAAAAACTTCAATAGTTTTAACAAATCTAACACCTATGTTTATCTACGCTCAAAAAATAAATCTAACACCTATGTTTATCAACACTAAAATCTATAACATACCCAATACAAAAAATAGAAAAATCTTAAAATCCCATTAATAACTTTTGAAATCTTTCCCAATCTTATATAAGCTAATATTTTTATTTAATTTTTTATTGTGAAGTTAATATCGTTATAAGCTAATATTTTAATAACAAATTAAACAAATAAAATATCCCTATAATTAAATTGCAGAATTAGTAATTTAATTTTTTTTGGATATCTTCTAGAAATACACCACTAAAGTGCAGCTAACCTATAATGATTCCACCACTAAAGTGTATAAGTGATGCATATGTACGTATGTGTAGAAATACATTGTTCTTAGGAAATAATTGTTAATGCTTTTGAACTTTTTGATAATTTTGAAATATGCTAGGTTTAAAAATAAATTCATTTTCATTTCTAAATAGTTACATTAGAATTCTATAAATAATCAGTCTTAGAATATTACGAGGTTTTGGATACCCTGATTATTGGAGAGACCAATTCTTAATTACTATAAATATGAAAAATGTAAGATCTTAATAATTGATGCGGCTGAATCCCGCAATTAACATGTGGATTATCAGAAGGTAAACCGGACGCTATCTATTTAATTGCTGGTGGGCTCAGGAGTTATCGGCCTATATACATCTTCAAAGTCGAATAAAAATTGATGGCTCTTATTCAAAAGTCGGTCTTTCCTGCTATTAGAGATGATCTAGATCTATAGCAATTTCCTTTAAAAGAAAATAATTCAAAAACAAAATACTATTTTCCCATTTCAATTTAAAACAACTTTTTTGCTTCCTTTTGTCATTCTCCCCTCAATTGGAATGAACAGTTCACAGCTTATAGAAGATTCATATGAGCATGATGCAAGAGAAATCTCGTGATTGCTTTACATTAAAAAACAGAGATGCATTATTTTTTCATGCTTATGCTGCGGAGGCAAGAATACTGTTTTTGGCTCTTCCAATCTCAGATCTTTTCTTGACCACACATAAAACATGAGGTCCCTGCTATACCCCCGTTCCTCACCGTTGGATCGCTAAGATCCCGCTTGCCAAGCAGAGGATCCGGATCCAACGAAGAACCCATAACTTAATATTCCTCATTGATGGCTATATATAAAGCAACACCTCTCTTCGCTTACCAAGTGATGGATCTCGGGATCTCCTTCAGATATTACCTTCCGTTGATCTGCAGCGAGCGTTGATGGAGGGCTGAGATTGAGTTGGAGGGTTACCTCATGAAGCATGTGGATCTCAATGGGTTTTATGTGGTTGAGGCCGATCTACCTGCAAGGAAGTCCCGGGGTGGCTGCCACCAAGGACTCTCCGACGATCAAGTTAGACGGGATATTTTGGCAGAGTAACAGCCTATTGGGTAAAATTGGCTTACCTGAGTCGTCTGAGAGGGGGGTTTATATAGTGACAGCCATGAGCAGACGGGCGCGAGATTCACGCCGGCCGTTACGCCTGCGTGATAGGCGGGATTCCCCATTAATGACGAGATATGCTCGTTAATGGGGGATCGTGATAGCGTGGAACACGGGATCATGAGCGGCGGATATCTCGGGTCTGGCGAGATTCGCGGAGCCGTGGCGGAGACGCCTGTGATCGGTGCTGTGGGTCGGTCGGTGAGACCGAGGAAGCTAAGCTCGGCGGGAGGCTCGGGAACGAGCGGGATGGCGAGGCTTCTTGGATATGCGATAGCTCGGAGGCGAGCTGGAGGGCTGAGGGTACTCAGCGTGCGGGAGGGCTCCGAGGCGAGCCGATGGTCGTTTGTAAGGTGATCGTAGGGGTGGTCTGGAAGGCCATCGAAGGTCGGGAACATCCTCGGGTCGAAGGCCCGGGGTATACTCTCAACGTACCGATCTTGATCCTTTCTCTTAAGATCTGGGACACGTCATCTGCCACGTGTCATGATCTGGAAAAACACCAGTATCTAACCTCATCACCAAGCCTTCATATCTCCTTCACCTCCTTTCCATTTTCTGAATGTCTTTCTTCTTATATCCTCGGATAATAATTATCAAACAAGTTTTCAATTGGATTTTTCCTTTTCATAAGTTTTAAGGCATACACAGACCATTGCTTTTTGTCGGAGTTCTTTCCAAACCGATCTGGAACTGCGTGGCATCGAAGACTTTTCATTTATCAAACACGGTATCAACTCTTGATGCTCTTCTCATTAGCCATTCCCCCTTCCTCCATTTTCTTACAATATCATAATCCATCTAATTATTGTTATGGAGCTCAACAAAATTGATTGTACACAAATTGTTTTGAATTTTTCTATATTCGAGTAAGTCATAAAACACACCAAGAGTCGGCGGCGGAAAAAGAATCTATCAGATTTGCATGCAAACAAACCACTTGAAAAAGATTTACCGGACAATCTATCAAAACAATACAAATTATCAGAAGCATACCAAACAATATAAACACAAGATTTACCCAACGAAAGCTTCTACTGTTAAGAAAGTATTATACGAGAACGCTCTCTCCGATCACCATCCAAATACAATAAAATCTCTGTAAATCTCTCTCTCCTCTCCGCCTTTGACACGGCCTATGGAATTTTGACTTTGTTTTTAAACCATGCGGCAGCCGCTGCCAATTCTTTAATTGGCTCAATGGATTTGTGAAGCCCTGGCCGCATGCCTCCAAGATATGAGTAGTTATTGTCAGAGATAAAGATTGAATATGAGATATGCATGCATTTAAATTCCTAGGTTATCTCAAATAACCCACTAAACCGCATACATATCTTTTATCCTGCACATGCATCTCACTGCGTGGGCATCACGTAATTGTTCATGGGCTTCTAAACCTAGGCTTTGGATATGGGCCACGAATTCTGCATCAAAAAATAACAATCTCCATCATGATTCAAATTCGCCACATTCTCGACTCTTTCTTGAAAAACTTAGAACTCTCGCTCTCGTTGTCGCCGTACCTCATCTATCAACTAGACAGATCAAGTCCAAGAACTGGTTGAACTTGATGTTCGGAACCATCCTCGTAAATACAACCGTCGGACTCCCATGGGCACCAATTTTCGTAAGAGCAGCAACCGTTTTCCCGTCTTCCAAGAAGAACACTCTCACATCCTATGAAACACCTAAAACCAACAATCTCCGCAAATATTTTTAAAATATATTATTTAATTATATATGTATTATTAAAAATATATGCAGATCTTAGATGTACGATGCAGGTAAACGAAACATATGTGTGCACGGATCCTCGGCACAAGTAGGGATAAAATGTAAAGAAGAACCAAGACGGATTTCAAACATGCGGGTCGGGTCGGATGCTAAGCACAGAAACCAAATACTATCCGCACCCAAAACTAATAAAAACAGGAAATAGCCACAAAATAAATAAAATAATCAAATCGAATATGGTATAACTGAACTAGCGTGTTACAGCTCATATGCAAAGCATATGAGCGCTGGACATAAATAACCAAAGGCCAAACATGCTACACGTGAGCTCTCATATGCAAAACATATGAGCGCTAAAATTAAACAGGTTAAAATCCACACCTGGTGTCACGTGTTAAACACATGAGTTCTCTTGCCGCTTTCTTTGGCAGCGTTTACATGCAAAGCATGTGAGCGCTCCAATTTAAAATAATCTCATCTGAAAGAATTAAATTCTATATAATAGAATTAAATTTTATTTAGGAAATATTTTTCCTGAACTTTCTAGTATAGAAAGATCTTTCTCCGACAGAGAATCTTGGATTTAAAATCCAATGGTTATAAAATATCATCAATTAAACTATCTGATAAAATTGAATTCTATGTGATAAAATTAAATTTTATTTGGAAAATATTTTTCTTGATCTTTCTAATATTGAAAAATCTTTCTCTAACAGAGAATCTTGGATTTAAAATCCAATGATGATAAAATATCACCAATTAAACACTCTGATAGAATTAAATTCTATGTGAGTAATATTTCTCTGATCTTTCTCAAATTAGAAAGATCTTTTCTAATCCAACGGCGATTATAAAATCACCCATCGATCATCTCATAGAATAAAATTCTATCTTAGGAAAATATTTTCCTAATCTTGTTAAACTAACAAGATATTCATATAATAGAATTAAATTCTATATTAGAAAAATATATTCCTAATCTTATTAAACTAACAAGATATTCATATGATAGAATAAAATTCTAATCTTATTAAACTAACAAGATATGCATATGATACAATAAAATTCTATGTGATAGAATTAAATTCTACGTTGAAATAAAATTTTAATTTTGTTAAATTAACAAAATATTCATATGATAGAATAAAATTCTATCTTAGGAAAATATTTCCTAATCTTGTTAAATAAATAAGAAAGATTCTCTGTTAAACAGAGAGCTTTTGGATTAAAAATCTAACGGTGAATAAAATTCACCGATTAATCTAAAAGATTATTTTGATTGATCATGAAATCAATCATGATCTCTCAATGAGAGATTTTATCAACAAATTGATTTTTTCTCTTCTTCTATAAATAAGAGCAAATAAATCAATCAAAAGGGGAAGAGGAAAAAAAAGGAGAGGAGACCCCCCATAAGCATCTGTAAAAATACAGAAGGCTCTCAAAACAAAAGAAAAATTTAATTCTCTCAAAGAAGTAGATTTCCTTCCTAAAAACCCTAGGTAAAGAAAAAAGAAGAGATTAAAATATCTCATTTACCTAACATACCATATCTAAGGGTTTAACCCTTTTCAAAGAACTTAGTTTTTTCTCTGGCTTTGAGATCCATACGACAAGTTTCCCACAAGTTGAGAATTTAATTCTCATCGGGAAAATCTTGTTTTTGAGAATCAAAGATTCAGGAAAGAATAAGGCTGAACATGAAGAACATGGAGTTTATAATAGTCCAAGAACTTAATTCCTTCAAATCAAGAACTCGGTTCTTAAAGAACATGATCCCAGAACCTCAAAATAATGATCTTGGTGATCGTTAATGGTCAAAATACCATTAATAGAGATTTAAGTTCTCTTAAAAATATCAACAGAGATTAAATCTCCAAAAATATAGCGCCTCACGTGAAATGCACGTGAGCGCCAGAGAAAATTAGTGCTTAGCACTATTGTAGCATCTCACGTGAAAAGCACGTGAGCGTCCAAGGCTAAAAACTCAGCGCCTCACGTGAAAAGCACGTGAGCGTCAGAAAAGAATAGCGTTTAGCACTATTGTAGCGTCTCACATGAAAAGCACGTGAGCGCTCAAGGCTAAGTTACATAGAGCCTCACGTGAAAAACATGTGAGCGTCTAAAATATCCCTCCCCAACAGAAGGTTAGCGGCTCACGTGCTCCTCACGTGGGCACCTAAACCAGCGCCCAGCACCTCACAAGCTCCTCACGTGGGCGCCATACAAAAATGCTTAGAACTTCATATACAGCCAAAACGGCCAAGTGCTTACCACCTATTGGGCAGCGTCCATGTATGAGCTCCTCACGTGATACACATGTGAGCGCCAGAGCTCTAAACAAGTGCTCAACACTTCTGCAATAAGAAGAAGGCTGAGCAGACCAAACCCAAATCGGCTAAATCCCTCCGGAGTCAATTGCAACTGAGCCAAAATACTCTGTTGTTGGATCTCAACTAAAATTTGATGATCCTTAAATGTTGCTAAGTTGATCTTAGTCTCAAATAAGACCAACGTATCCTTAGTTAAAAATAAATTGAGCCCAAATGCTCATATGTTTAAGTTGATCTTAATCTCAAACTAGATTAACGGTCTTTAAATCAAACAAAACATTTTTACACTAAAGGAACATATAACCTAAGTTCAAAAGCCAAAACCCAATATTAGCTTAAATTAGCTAAGCTTATGTTTGTGATATCCAAACCAATCATCATCCCATACCTACTAAGATAATCTTAGTCTCAAATATGACTGACGATTCTTAGGTCCATCACCCCCTTTTCCTTAAATACGGGATTTGGTTTAAGGGTACATCTCTTCACACATATATGTCGTTGTAATTCCTCAACGTCTTCAGAAAGGTGGCGGGTCCTGACAACCAACAACTCCTTTTATCCCACATTGATGCACTTCCAAATTGACGTGCATACTTCAAATCGGATCGCACCCCAAATTGGGCGTATTCCATGTCACCATTGTTCATTTCGTCACATAACAAATACACGTGCGCGCAAGTTTAATAATGGACCGAAATGTTCTTAAACTAATATTCGCCCCAAATACGGTAATAATGGACCGAAATGTCCTTAAACTAACATTCGTCCCCAAAATGAGAATATTTGACCGAAATGTCCTTAAACTAACATTCATCCCCAAAATGGGAATGTTGGAACGAAATGTCTTTAAACTAATATTCGTCCCAAATAGGGCGATAGTAGACCGAAATATCCTTAAACTAATATTCGTCCCCAAAACAGGAATGTAAATTGCGTCCCCAAAATAGGAATGTTGGACCGAAATGTCCCTAAACTAAAATTTCGCCTCAAACATGGCGACAATAGACCGTGATGTCCTTAAACTAAAATAATTAGGCCCAAATGCTCATATGTTTTAAGTCGATCTTAATCTCAAACCAGATTAACGGTCCTTAAATAAAACTAAGCCTAAATTTAAAATATACGGATTTGGACTGATCCGCGCCCTACGGGCGACGACATAAATTAGTCTCCGTATACAATCTATGGGCAACCAAAACAAACAAAAACACATATGACACGAAGTGAACTTCCGGAGCAGGAGAAAGTGGTTATTGCAATGCGGTAACATAATTAACTGCAGGGGCTTGCGTCTGCAGGGAAGAGCGTCTCCACAATCAAAAACCCCTCATAAAATGAGGGGGAATCCGATAAAGTCTGCTACAACAGCTGCGTCTGTCCAAACTTCCGATATATGGTGCCATAAATCAACTTGGTATTTTCGGAGAGGTGGACGGATAAATCCAAATAATATTTGCCCTCAGAATTCAGGCTAGACGTTTCAACATCTCGGTCTCTGTCTTCCGGCGGCGAACAGGTGTCTTTTAGTGACCATCTCGTGCCACGTTAATACATTCCGTACCAATCTACCCCGTTAACACCGCGTAATATTTTGTATTGATTATATTACAAGTCTTGCCAAAACCATGGATACAAGTTGTTCAGGTAAACAGGTTCAAGATATAATCTTGTAGTCATGTCAAGTTATAACCATGGTTCGGTCAAATCAAGCCATGTATTTAGGTTTAATATTCAGGTTCATGTTCAAGTATACATGTTAGAATTTGGATTCATTTTTGAATTAGACTCTGGTTTGAATTTGGATTCAGATTTGAGTTAGACTCAGATTTGAATCAAACTCTTGTAACTGATTTAGATCCTGAATTAGTTTCGGGAGTCATCGGTAACTGCTGCACATGGACGGCATGATTTGTGTCTTTTTCCAAAACAATTACCATTGATAACCCCGTTAAGTTTTCTACCTTAAATAGAAAAGCACTCACTTTCTCCGGCTCCCTGGGGCTCAAGAGTTGATCCCGCTTAAACCTATATTTACTAAGTCCTTAACTGTTGTTTTATATAATTCGAGGGGGTTTTATGAAAAATATTTTTAATATAATTAAAAATAATCTCGAGAAGTTATTTAAATTATGTAGGGTTTTCATGGATGTGAATTTTAAGGATTTGAGGTATTTTATGTTAGTGTTTATGTCCTAGAAGGCCATTACTGTATCATACTAGTTTGTATATTACTTAATGGAAGCTTGGGATATTCACATGTATATAACAGTCTTGCTAAACATGGTAGTATGCTACTTGGTTTTTCTATCTTAATATGTGAGTGTACGTATTGATAGAGCTCTTAGGATCTTGCTTGTCTACCAGCGTTGTGATGGCAGTCACACTAGTGGGGGCTAGGTAGTCTACAAGCACATCCTTATTCAGGTCCCTGGTTGTTGGATTATCGAGACAGAGCATCGATACTCCGGAGTAGACTAGTGTGTACGCTTCTCATCCCAGTTGGGGAGATGGTCTGTCCCACAGCCGTCAGTACGTCGTACTGGAGATAGTATGCAGGTGCTCGTTAGGTTACGGGTACACCGGACAGGACTCACAGGGAACTGTTGGTTGGTTTGATACCAGTCGTCAGTGAGCAGTTCCCAGGTGACATGAGTACAGCATAGTCCGCAGACTTGACACTGCTGCTTCGCCTCGAGTGTGTCCCACTGTTCTTAGATTGCTACCCTACCACGGCTCAAATGAGTCGTGCAAACAGGTAGCAGTTGGGTGCAGTCCCGAGCACTTGGAGGCAGTAGCGGTTAGACAGGATTCGTCCCTCCCGGTATTGGGAGTAGATATCGTGCTGTGTCAGAGAGCCATTACGCAAAGTCCCTGGCCAGGGCAAGCGAGAGTTGCTGGTAGGTTCCAGTAGTTTCTCAGGGTGTAATGGGCTTCCCTCCGACACGACTTATACCGCTATTAGGGGACTGACGCTTGCCGCCCCCCTAGGCCCGATATGCGATAGTCTTGGACGAACGGACCGGACTGTATGGAGATTGTCACAGCAGGCTCAGTAGGAGTTCGGATGGGTTTCCTCATCGGCCTTCTTATCGACAACTACCTGGGGACCGTTACGTACAGCTAGTGCCGCTTGCGGTCTGTGGTTAAACCCACTGCCAGCGTAGTAGTCGAGTCTCTAGAGTCCCACACAGAGAGTTTCCTATTCCAGGCGAAACGATATAGAGGTCGTATGGTTTTACGACAAGGGTTCGGACGCATACGTGCGTTTACACGAGTACGACTTTCGGACAGTTTTTACCAGTCGGCTTTGGTTTAAGCCAGTTACTGGTATCCGGTTATTGGATTTATACAGTCTAAAGTTTTTCCGTATTTTTACGGATCGGAGGGGCGTTCTCGTAATTACTCGAGAAGCTTCTAGAAGATGGTGACTAAGGAGGGTTATGTGTCATATGCATTGAATGAGATTAGTGAGTCATGAGAGTGATTCATCATAGTCATTAATGCATCATAAATGCTTAATGACTCATGATAATGAATCACCATTAGATATTTATGAAGCATGCTTATTCATCATTTATTTTCTTTTCTTGTTAAAAGATAATGCTTCATATATATTATGATAGCTTACTATTCTCACTCATAATATTATTCACATTCTCTCTCCTCAAGCTCACTCTCTTCAAAAGACTAATCCTCACCCCTCATGTGTTGAGATCTAGGATTGGTTAGACTAAACAATCCATAACCATCACTCTAACTCAATCTATCTTCTTTGATTAGCAATCCAAGAAGGTTAGTTGCCTCAAGTTTAGAGGCTAAGCTTGGAGTTTTGCTCTCGGGTGGATCGTCTACTACAAAGAGAAGGCCGAGGAGGACGAGGAGATCGTAAAGACGAAGGACTTGGTTCGATAGGTATAATCCCTAAGCATAGTAGTTTAGAACAACTATATCTTTGGTTAGTTATCGTTTAGTTTCGATTCAAGCGGTTAGTCGATGTTTGTTCACTAAACAAGTTCGTTTTTGAAAATTCCGCCTCCCCACAAGTATTGGGGTGTAGAACATCGACTTACAGTGGTATCAGAGCCTCGCTAAACAATAAATAACTTTATTGCAAATTTGTACGAATTTCGAACGGAAAAAAGAAGCCGGAAAACCCTAAAAAATATCAGTTTCTGTCGAATTTAAAATGATGTCCTAAAATTTTTCAGGTAAGTGCAGAAAGCTTGAAATGAACACAGAAGAACACCCAAGAAATTTGGGTTCCTGATTCGTCTACAGTGCCGCGGAACCGCGGCGGATCCCACCGATCCGCCGCGCTTCCGCCGCCGAGTTGACGAGTCAGGAACTCGTTTTTCTTGTGTGGGTCCCCTGTGGTTTTTTGGATTTTCTGGAATATTTTAATTTTGCTCAGGTTTCCAGTTTACAGAGCAGTTTTTGGAGCAATATTAAAGATGTTTAATCGATCGAAATTGTACAGTATTTGCATGTTGGATTATATCTGTGATTGATAAATGTGTTCGTAAACCTCCCCTAACTGCTAGTATGTCGGTTGGCAGGGGGTTGCACATTTCTGTAATGGTTATATCTGTTTGTGCATATAAACTGTATTGGACTGTTGTGGTGTATAGCCGGGGTTTGCAATGGGTTATTGTTTAATTCATTTGTTGTAAATGTAATTTGTTGTAATATTATTTTTGCGGGGCACATCCAGGTTGCGGTTGTAGCCACCGTTGTATTATTTCATTTTACTGTTTTTGCTCCTAGGACTGACCCAAGGTGGGGTACACAAACTTCCGGGCGGGTAGTTTGCCGTACCCGTAGGGGTCGAGGGTGGGGTAACGGCTATTCATCACAACTGTGTAATCTGTCTTTTCTTGCAGGCTCAAAAGAAATACAGATTGCTTGCAAATCCAATATTGTTTATCTGTGTTCTGGAATGTATATCATTGCGTCAGACGAATGTAAAATATCTATATATATGATAGCTATTTAGACGTCACTTATGTTTTACACCCGCGCTAGCCCAGCCCCCGCTCTGTTGTTAGTTAAGTAACCTAACGAGTGATGACGGGACCCCGTGGCGAATGCGGATGGCATAAGAGGACGTTGTATTTTCGTTGTTTTCTGCAATGATAGGTTAATGATGGGACGCATTATCTATAATGCAAAGAAAAACAAACCAAAGTTTAAATCGTTGGAACAGTTTAAAAGAAACCACTCGGTTAATTTTAAAAACAGATATTTTTAAATGCGGAGCTTTAACCACTCCTTTTAAAAGCTATCAGGTTCCTTCGGTTATATCAAGTTCACTACGTTCACGGTTTCGCCAAAACCAGTCGTAGCCCTCCGTCATTTCTTATGAATGGTCAGTAGTATTCAAGCTATGTTTGTTTGGCCCTTAGTCAAGACATAGTGATTGGTAGCTGCTGGGGTATTCATTTGTTGCATAGATAGATGAGTTGGTTTGGGACACTCGTATTACTTTGTTTGGCCCTTAGTCAAGAGTATATACGGATGGGTTCAAATCAACAGGATAATGATGGGCAGAACTTGACATGTGACTTATGATTTGTTGGCCCTTAGTCAAGATCATAAGAACATGGGGCAAAAATATATATCGGGAATTTCTAAAGAAACTGAAATTTGCAAAGAGATGCATACCATTTGGAGTTTGATGAATGTTGGTAGGATTCCTTCAACATTATCATACGATGATATTTGGATCCCGATCCTACTGTGAGTATATGCTACTTATCAGGAGATTCGTCACTTAACGATCAATGCTATAAACCAAGTAGGTGTCCAGAAAAGTGTCAGCGGGGTTACGCCCCCAGAGAAAAGAGGTTATTTAATTAAGGAACTTCGCGAAAGCGTTGGAAAACCTCCCTCGAAGTACCGACACCAGGCTGGCTGAACGGTTAAGCAAGTATTGTACAGTGAGAATAGTCCTGGCTAATTCTTCTTTTATGGTTTGAGGAAGGATTCGAGAAACAGTGGGAGCCATCCAGTTTAGATAAACTAAAAACCACTCTAAACTTGCAAGAGCATCATGCTAAAGAGTTTTTTTCTCTCTCTCCTGATTGCAGCGACCCTGAAAATGACTGGACTTAAGTTACTTTTAGAGAAAAATATACTGACAGGGCCAAACTATAAAGATTGGCTGCGGAATGTCAAAATGGCTTTGACCTATGACAAATTGGGGTACATCCTCACCGCTACGGCACCTGCTGTCCCTGGTCCCAAATCCAGCAATGCGGATAAGGAAATCCGCAAAACCTGGGATTTAGATTGCGCGAAAGCAAAGTGCATCGTGCTTGCCTCAATGAACAATGAACATCAGAGGAGGCACGAGGATATGTCCCTAGATGGCATATTTCTCCATACAAAGGAACTTTATGGAGAGCAATCTCGTATAGCAAGATACGAGACCTCTAAGAACTTGTTTCGAGCGAGGTTGGCTGTCGGGTCATCGGTAGGTGAACATGTCCTAAAGATGATCGGCTATATTGAAGAGCTCGCAGACCTTGGGACGACTTTGGATAATGAGCTCTATACAGACCTCATTCTCCAGTCCCTTCCTCCCACCTACGCCCATTTTATCCTCAACTTCAACCTTCAAGGAAAAGAAGTTGAACTTGCGGAACTCCTGAACATGTTAAGGAGTGCAGAGGGCACCTTGCAGAAAGTAAGGGAAACACCCGCTATGTTTGTTGGCGGTGCATCTTCTTCCGGGTCCAAGGCTAGGGCCAAAGGAAGGAAGAAGAAGGCCGCACCCAAACCTAGAGGAGGTGTTAGTAAGGTGGGAGGGAAGGGAAAGAAAAAGTTTGCAGCACCGGTAGTTGGCCAGGATGAGTGCTTCCATTGTCACAGGAAAGGGCACTGGAAGAAGGATTGCAAGGCGTGGAACGCCAAGAACCAGGAACTGAAGCAAGCTGTGGCTTCGACTTCAGGTGTGTTTGTAATTGAGAATTGTCTGTCAATCAACTCTACTTCCTGGGTATTGGATACCGGATCAGGATCTCATATTTGCAATTCTTTGCAGGCACTGAAAAACCGTAGAGTGCTGAAGGAAGGTGATATGACCCTAAAGGTTGCTAACGGAGCTAGCGTGGGAGCTGCGTCCGTCGGGGATTATCACCTAGGATTGACGAGTGGACATATTTTGGTTTTGCATAACTGTTATTTTGTACCAAGCTTAACGTGTAATATCATATCAGTTTTCTTGTTATCAAATAAAGGTTATGATTTCACGTTTGTAAGAGATGTTGTTAACATCCACCTTAATCATGGTTTGATTGGGTCCGGTACTCTAAATAACGGCATATATGTTTTAAACCAACTCCAAATTTTCAATGTTCAGAACACACTAAAAAGAAAGTCTCCAGATTTAAATAAAGCTTTCTTATGGCATTGTAGACTGGGTCACATCAATGAGAGAAGGTTGACTAAGTTGCATAGAGAAGGATATTTAGACTCGTTCGAATATCAAACTTATGACACTTGTCAATCCTGTCTCAAAGGAAAGATGACAAAGACTCCATTTACTGGACAAGGAGTAAGAGCGAGCGAGCTCTTAGGACTCATACACAGCGATGTATGCGGTCCAATGTCTACACATGCAAGAGGTGGTTATTCCTACTTCATTACTTTTACAGATGATTTCTCTAGGTTTGGACATGTCTTCTTAATGAAGCATAAATCCGAGGCCTTTGAGAAATTCAAGGAATACAAGAGTGAAGCGGAAAACCAAACAGGCAAAAGTATTAAGACACTGAGATCTGATCGAGGTGGAGAATACTTAAGTGCCGAGTTCCTAGGTTACCTAAAAGAGAAAGGAATTCTCTCTCAGCTTACTCCTCCATACACTCCACAGCATAACGGTGTATCGGAGAGACGGAATCGAACCCTATTGGATATGGTACGATCCATGATGAGTAATGCTGAGTTACCGCGATCTTTCTGGGGTTATGCGCTAGAATCAGCGGCATATCTTTTAAACCAGGTTCCAACCAAGACTGTGCCTACCACACCATATCAGATGTGGAGTGGGAAGAAACCCTGTCTAAAACATTTTAGGACATGGGGGTGTCCAGCTTTTGTAAAAAAGCAGTATGTGGACAAGCTCGAGGCACGCTCAGTACTGTGTAAGCTTGTGGGATATCCAAAGAACTCCAAGGGATATTATTTCTATTACGCAGAGGAACAAAAGGTTTTTGTTTCTCGTCATGCCCACTTCTTAGAAACTGAATTTTTAGAAAATCAGAAGAGTGGGAGCGCAGTAGAACTGGAAGAAATTCCAGAACCACAAGCTGTTACTGAAAGTTTGGTAGAACCAGAGGTTCAAGAAGAACAGGACATTCCCGCACCCCTCCGCAGGAGTAGTAGGCCGTCTCATCCGCCTGAGAGATACTACGGTTTTCTCATAGATGGGGATAGAGAGGATTGCATCATAGATGATGATGAACCTACTGACTTCCAGCAGGCCATCCAGAGCGGCGACTCGGTACGATGGCTAGATGCAATGCGGACCGAAATGGAGTCCATGTACACCAACAAAGTATGGACTTTGGACCTTGCTCCAGATGGGGTAAAACCCATAGGATGCAAATGGATCTTCAAGAAAAAGATTGGTGTAGATGGACAGGTGGAAACCTATAAGGCTAGACTTGTTGCAAAGGGTTTTCGTCAAAGACCTGGTTTGGACTATGACGAAACTTTTTCTCCAGTGGCTATACTCAAATCCATTCGGGTCCTTCTTGCTATTGCTGCCTTCCATGATTATGAAATCTGGCAGATGGACGTAAAGACGGCTTTTCTGAATGGAAATTTAGAAGAGAGCGTCTATATGGATCAGCCAGAGGGTTTCAATCAGAGTGGGAGCAGCGGGAAAGTATGCAAGCTGCTTAAGTCCATTTATGGACTAAAGCAGGAATCGCGGAGTTGGAACATCTGTTTTGATGAGACAGTCAAAGAATATGACTTTATCAAAAATCCAGATGAACCGTGCATATATAGTAAAGCTGTAGCAAGAAGTGTCGTATTCCTCGTCTTGTACGTAGATGACATTCTATTGATAGGAAATGATATTCCTATGCTACAATCTGTCAAAGGATTCTTGTCATACAGGTTCTCCATGAAAGACCTGGGTGATGCCTCGTACATTCTGGGGATCCGGATCTATCGTGATAGATCCAAGAGAATGTTGGGACTTTCGCAGTCCAGGTATATCGACACTGTACTGAAAAGATTCAGTATGGAAGATTCTAAGCGCGGTAATCTACCGTCTTGTCACGGAATCATCCTCTCCAAAGAGATGTCCCCCAAGACTGATTTGGAAAGGGAACGCATGTCTATTATACCCTACGCTTCTGCGGTAGGCTCTATAATGTATGCGATGTTGTGTACCAGACCAGATGTAGCTTACGCACTGAGCGTGGTAAGCCGGTATCAGTCAGACCCAGGGGAGAAACACTGGATAGCAGTAAAGAACATTCTCAAGTACCTGAGGAGGACTAAGGAGATGTTCTTGGTTTACGGCGGAAAAGACCTCAGGTTGGAGGCCTTTGCTGATTCCGGCTTCCAGAGTGATAAGGACGATTCCAAGTCCATGTCGGGTTATGTCTTTACCCTCAATGAAGGGGCGGTGTGCTGGAAGAGCTCCAAGCAGGACACCGTTGCTGACTCGACGATGGAAGCGGAGTATATAGCTGCTTGCGATGCCGCAAAAGAAGCAGTCTGGATGAAGAAGTTCCTAACAGAACTTCAGGTGGTTCCTACCATAGTTGATCCAATACCTCTGTATTGCGACAACAACGGAGCTATAGCTTTAGCGAAGGAACCAAGGTCCCATCAGAAGTCCAGACACATCTTGAGGCGGTATCACCTGATCAGGGAGATCATTGATCGTCAGGAGATCGAGGTTCAGAGAGTTGCTTCTGAAGAGAACATTGCTGATCCATTCACGAAGGCCCTACCTCAGATTCAGTTCGAGAGGCTACTCGAGATCATCGGTCTACGATATGCCAGTACATGGCCCTAGTGCAAGTGGGAGATTGTTAGTGTTTATGCCCTAGAAGGCCATTACTGTATCATACTAGTTTGTATATTAATTAATGGAAGCTTGGGATATTCACATGTATATAACAGTCTTGCTAAACATGGTAGTATGCTACTTGGTTTTTCTATCTTAATATGTGAGTGTACGTATTGATAGAGCTCTTAGGATCTTGCTTGTCTACCAGCGTTGTGATGGCAGTCACACTAGTGGGGGCTAGGTAGTCTACAAGCACATCCTTATTCAGGTCCCTGGTTGTTGGATTATCGAGACAGAGCATCGATACTCCGGAGTAGACTAGTGTGTACGCTTCTCATCCCAGTTGGGGAGATGGTCTGTCCCACAGCCGTCAGTACGTCGTACTGGAGATAGTATGCAGGTGCTCGTTAGGTTACGGGTACACCGGACAGGACTCACAGGGAACTGTTGGTTGGTTTGATACCAGTCGTCAGTGAGCAGATCCCAGGTGACATGAGTACAGCATAGTCCGCAGACTTGACACTGCTGCTTCGCCTTGAGTGTGTCCCACTGTTCTTAGATTGCTACCCTACCACGGCTCAAATGAGTCGTGCAAACAGGTAGCAGTTGGGTGCAGTCCCGAGCTCTTGGAGGCAGTAGCGGTTAGACAGGATTCGTCCCTCCCGGTATTGGGAGTAGATATCGTGCTGTGTCAGAGAGCCATTACGCAAAGTCCCTGGCCAGGGCAAGCGAGAGTTGCTGGTAGGTTCCAGTAGTTTCTCAGGGTGTAATGGGCTTCCCTCCGACACGACTTATACCGCTATTAGGGGACTGACGCTTGCCGCCCCCTTAGGCCCGATATGCGATAGTCTTGGACGAACGGACCGGACTGTATGGAGATTGTCACAGCAGGCTCAGTAGGAGTTCGGATGGGTTTCCTCATCGGCCTTCTTATCGACAACTACCTGGGGACCGTTACGTACAGCTAGTGCCGCTTGCGGTCTGTGGTTAAACCCACTGCCAGCGTAGTAGTCGAGTCTCTAGAGTCCCACACAGAGAGTTTCCTATTCCAGGCGAAACGATATAGAGGTCGTATGGTTTTACGACAAGGGTTCGGACGCATACGTGCGTTTACGCGCGTACGACTTTCGGACAGTTTTTACCAGTCGGCTTTGGTTTAAGCCAGTTACTGGTATCCGGTTATTGGATTTATACAGTCTAAAGTTTTTCCGTATTTTTACGGATCGGAGGGGCGTTCTCGTAATTACTCGAGAAGCTTCTAGAAGATGGTGACTAAGGAGGGTTATGTGTCATATGCATTGAATGAGATTAGTGAGTCATGAGAGTGATTCATCATAGTCATTAATGCATCATAAATGCTTAATGACTCATGATAATGAATCACCATTAGATATTTATGAAGCATGCTTATTCATCATTTATTTTCTTTTCTTGTTAAAAGATAATGCTTCATATATATTATGATAGCTTACTATTCTCACTCATAATATTATTCACATTCTCTCTCCTCAAGCTCACTCTCTTCAAAAGACTAATCCTCACCCCTCATGTGTTGAGATCTAGGATTGGTTAGACTAAACAATCCATAACCATCACTCTATCTCAATCTATCTTCTTTGATTAGCAATCCAAGAAGGTTAGTTGCCTCAAGTTTAGAGGCTAAGCTTGGAGTTTTGCTCTCGGGTGGATCGTCTACTACAAAGAGAAGGCCGAGGAGGACGAGGAGATCGTAAAGACGAAGGACTTGGTTCGATAGGTATAATCCCTAAGCATAGTAGTTTAGAACAACTATATCTTTGGTTAGTTATCGTTTAGTTTCGATTCAAGCGGTTAGTCGATGTTTGTTCACTAAACAAGTTCGTTTTTGAAAATTCCGCCTCCCCACAAGTATTGGGGTGTAGAACATCGACTTACAATGGTATCAGAGCCTCGCTAAACAATAAATAACTTTATTGCAAATTTGTACGAATTTCGAACGGAAAAACGAAGCCGGAAAACCCTAAAAAATATCAGTTTCTGTCGAATTTAAAATGATGTCCTAAAATTTTTCAGGTAAGTGCAGAAAGCTTGAAATGAACACAGAAGAACACCCAAGAAATTTGGGTTCCTGATTCGTCTACAGTGCCGCGGAACCGCGGCGGATCCCACCGATCCGCCGCGCTTCCGCCGCCGAGTTGACGAGTCAGGAACTCGTTTTTCTTGTGTGGGTCCCCTGTGGTTTTTTGGATTTTCTGGAATATTTTAATTTTGCTCAGGTTTCCAGTTTACAGAGCAGTTTTTGGAGCAATATTAAAGATGTTTAATCGATCGAAATTGTACAGTATTTGCATGTTGGATTATATCTGTGATTGATAAATGTGTTCGTAAACCTCCCCTAACTGCTAGTATGTCGGTTGGCAGGGGGTTGCACATTTCTGTAATGGTTATATCTGTTTGTGCATATAAACTGTATTGGACTGTTGTGGTGTATAGCCGGGGTTTGCAATGGGTTATTGTTTAATTCATTTGTTGTAAATGTAATTTGTTGTAATATTATTTTTGCGGGGCACATCCAGGTTGCGGTTGTAGCCACCGTTGTATTATTTCATTTTACTGTTTTTGCTCCTAGGACTGACCCAAGGTGGGGTACACAAACTTCCGGGCGGGTAGTTTGCCGTACCCGTAGGGGTCGAGGGTGGGGTAACGGCTATTCATCACAACTGTGTAATCTGTCTTTTCTTGCAGGCTCAAAAGAAATACAGATTGCTTGCAAATCCAATATTGTTTATCTGTGTTCTGGAATGTATATCATTGCGTCAGACGAATGTAAAATATCTATATATATGATAGCTATTTAGACGTCACTTATGTTTTACACCCGCGCTAGCCCAGCCCCCGCTCTGTCGTTAGTTAAGTAACCTAACGAGTGATGACGGGACCCCGTGGCGAATGCGGATGGCATAAGAGGACGTTGTATTTTCGTTGTTTTCTGCAATGATAGGTTAATGATGGGACGCATTATCTATAATGCAAAGAAAAACAAACCAAAGTTTAAATCGTTGGAACAGTTTAAAAGAAACCACTCGGTTAATTTTAAAAACAGATATTTTTAAATGCGGAGCTTTAACCACTCCTTTTAAAAGCTATCAGGTTCCTTCGGTTATATCAAGTTCACTACGTTCACGGTTTCGCCAAAACCAGTCGTAGCCCTCCGTCATTTCTTATGAATGGTCAGTAGTATTCAAGCTATGTTTGTTTGGCCCTTAGTCAAGACATAGTGATTGGTAGCTGCTGGGGTATTCATTTGTTGCATAGATAGATGAGTTGGTTTGGGACACTCGTATTACTTTGTTTGGCCCTTAGTCAAGAGTATATACGGATGGGTTCAAATCAACAGGATAATGATGGGCAGAACTTGACATGTGACTTATGATTTGTTGGCCCTTAGTCAAGATCATAAGAACATGGGGCAAAAATATATATCGGGAATTTCTAAAGAAACTGAAATTTGCAAAGAGATGCATACCATTTGGAGTTTGATGAATGTTGGTAGGATTCCTTCAACATTATCATACGATGATATTTGGATCCCGATCCTACTGTGAGTATATGCTACTTATCAGGAGATTCGTCACTTAACGATCAATGCTATAAACCAAGTAGGTGTCCAGAAAAGTGTCAGCGGGGTTACGCCCCCAGAGAAAAGAGGTTATTTAATTAAGGAACTTCGCGAAAGCGTTGGAAAACCTCCCTCGAAGTACCGACACCAGGCTGGCTGAACGGTTAAGCAAGTATTGTACAGTGAGAATAGTCCTGGCTAATTCTTCTTTTATGGTTTGAGGAAGGATTCGAGAAACAGTGGGAGCCATCCAGTTTAGATAAACTAAAAACCACTCTAAACTTGCAAGAGCATCATGCTAAAGAGTTTTCTTCTCTCTCTCCTGATTGCAGCGACCCTGAAAATGACTGGACTTAAGTTACTTTTAGACAAAAATATACTGACAGGGCCAAACTATAAAGATTGGCTGCGGAATGTCAAAATGGCTTTGACCTATGACAAATTGGGGTACATCCTCACCGCTACGGCACCTGCTGTCCCTGGTCCCAAATCCAGCAATGCGGATAAGGAAATCCGCAAAACCTGGGATTTAGATTGCGCGAAAGCCAAGTGCATCGTGCTTGCCTCAATGAACAATGAACATCAGAGGAGGCACGAGGATATGTCCCTAGATGGCATATTTCTCCATACAAAGGAACTTTATGGAGAGCAATCTCGTATAGCAAGATACGAGACCTCTAAGAACTTGTTTCGAGCGAGGTTGGCTGTCGGGTCATCGGTAGGTGAACATGTCCTAAAGATGATCGGCTATATTGAAGAGCTCGCAGACCTTGGGACGACTTTGGATAATGAGCTCTATACAGACCTCATTCTCCAGTCCCTTCCTCCCACCTACGCCCAGTTTATCCTCAACTTCAACCTTCAAGGAAAAGAAGTTGAACTTGCGGAACTCCTGAACATGTTAAGGAGTGCAGAGGGCACCTTGCAGAAAGTAAGGGAAACACCCGCTATGTTTGTTGGCGGTGCATCTTCTTCCGGGTCCAAGGCTAGGGCCAAAGGAAGGAAGAAGAAGGCCGCACCCAAACCTAGAGGAGGTGTTAGTAAGGTGGGAGGGAAGGGAAAGAAAAAGTTTGCAGCACCGGTAGTTGGCCAGGATGAGTGCTTCCATTGTCACAGGAAAGGGCACTGGAAGAAGGATTGCAAGGCGTGGAACGCCAAGAACCAGGAACTGAAGCAAGCTGTGGCTTCGACTTCAGGTGTGTTTGTAATTGAGAATTGTCTGTCAATCAACTCTACTTCCTGGGTATTGGATACCGGATCAGGATCTCATATTTGCAATTCTTTGCAGGCACTGAAAAACCGTAGAGTGCTGAAGGAAGGTGATATGACCCTAATGGTTGCTAACGGAGCTAGCGTGGGAGCTGCGTCCGTCGGGGATTATCACCTAGGATTGACGAGTGGACATATTTTGGTTTTGCATAACTGTTATTTTGTACCAAGCTTAACGTGTAATATCATATCAGTTTTCTTGTTATCAAATAAAGGTTATGATTTCACGTTTGTAAGAGATGTTGTTAACATCCACCTTAATCATGGTTTGATTGGGTCCGGTACTCTAAATAACGGCATATATGTTTTAAACCAACTCCAAATTTTCAATGTCCAGAACACACTAAAAAGAAAGTCTCCAGATTTAAATAAAGCTTTCTTATGGCATTGTAGACTGGGTCACATCAATGAGAGAAGGTTGACTAAGTTGCATAGAGAAGGATATTTAGACTCGTTCGAATATCAAACTTATGACACTTGTCAATCCTGTCTCAAAGGAAAGATGACAAAGACTCCATTTACTGGACAAGGAGTAAGAGCGAGCGAGCTCTTAGGACTCATACACAGCGATGTATGCGGTCCAATGTCTACACATGCAAGAGGTGGTTATTCCTACTTCATTACTTTTACAGATGATTTCTCTAGGTTTGGACATGTCTTCTTAATGAAGCATAAATCCGAGGCCTTTGAGAAATTCAAGGAATACAAGAGTGAAGCGGAAAACCAAACAGGCAAAAGTATTAAGACACTGAGATCTGATCGAGGTGGAGAATACTTAAGTGCCGAGTTCCTAGGTTACCTAAAAGAGAAAGGAATTCTCTCTCAGCTTACTCCTCCATACACTCCACAGCATAACGGTGTATCGGAGAGACGGAATCGAACCCTATTGGATATGGTACGATCCATGATGAGTAATGCTGAGTTACCGCGATCTTTCTGGGGTTATGCGCTAGAATCAGCGGCATATCTTTTAAACCAGGTTCCAACCAAGACTGTGCCTACCACACCATATCAGATGTGGAGTGGGAAGAAACCCTGTCTAAAACATTTTAGGACATGGGGGTGTCCAGCTTTTGTAAAAAAGCAGTATGTGGACAAGCTCGAGGCACGCTCAGTACTGTGTAAGCTTGTGGGATATCCAAAGAACTCCAAGGGATATTATTTCTATTACGCAGAGGAACAAAAGGTTTTTGTTTCTCGTCATGCCCACTTCTTAGAAACTGAATTTTTAGAAAATCAGAAGAGTGGGAGCGCAGTAGAACTGGAAGAAATTCCAGAACCACAAGCTGTTACTGAAAGTTTGGTAGAACCAGAGGTTCAAGAAGAACAGGACATTCCCGCACCCCTCCGCAGGAGTAGTAGGCCGTCTCATCCGCCTGAGAGATACTACGGTTTTCTCATAGATGGGGATAGAGAGGATTGCATCATAGATGATGATGAACCTACTGACTTCCAGCAGGCCATCCAGAGCGGCGACTCGGTACGATGGCTAGATGCAATGCGGACCGAAATGGAGTCCATGTACACCAACAAAGTATGGACTTTGGACCTTGCTCCAGATGGGGTAAAACCCATAGGATGCAAATGGATCTTCAAGAAAAAGATTGGTGTAGATGGACAGGTGGAAACCTATAAGGCTAGACTTGTTGCAAAGGGTTTTCGTCAAAGACCTGGTTTGGACTATGACGAAACTTTTTCTCCAGTGGCTATACTCAAATCCATTCGGGTCCTTCTTGCTATTGCTGCCTTCCATGATTATGAAATCTGGCAGATGGACGTAAAGACGGCTTTTCTGAATGGAAATTTAGAAGAGAGCGTCTATATGGATCAGCCAGAGGGTTTCAATCAGAGTGGGAGCAGCGGGAAAGTATGCAAGCTGCTTAAGTCCATTTATGGACTAAAGCAGGCATCGCGGAGTTGGAACATCTGTTTTGATGAGACAGTCAAAGAATATGACTTTATCAAAAATCCAGATGAACCGTGCATATATAGTAAAGCTGTAGCAAGAAGTGTCGTATTCCTCGTCTTGTACGTAGATGACATTCTATTGATAGGAAATGATATTCCTATGCTACAATCTGTCAAAGGATTCTTGTCATACAGGTTCTCCATGAAAGACCTGGGTGATGCCTCGTACATTCTGGGGATCCGGATCTATCGTGATAGATCCAAGAGAATGTTGGGACTTTCGCAGTCCAGGTATATCGACACTGTACTGAAAAGATTCAGTATGGAAGATTCTAAGCGCGGTAATCTACCGTCTTGTCACGGAATCATCCTCTCCAAAGAGATGTCCCCCAAGACTGATTTGGAAAGGGAACGCATGTCTATTATACCCTACGCTTCTGCGGTAGGCTCTATAATGTATGCGATGTTGTGTACCAGACCAGATGTAGCTTACGCACTGAGCGTGGTAAGCCGGTATCAGTCAGACCCAGGGGAGAAACACTGGATAGCAGTAAAGAACATTCTCAAGTACCTGAGGAGGACTAAGGAGATGTTCTTGGTTTACGGCGGAAAAGACCTCAGGTTGGAGGCCTTTGCTGATTCCGGCTTCCAGAGTGATAAGGACGATTCCAAGTCCATGTCGGGTTATGTCTTTACCCTCAATGGAGGGGCGGTGTGCTGGAAGAGCTCCAAGCAGGACACCGTTGCTGACTCGACGATGGAAGCGGAGTATATAGCTGCTTGCGATGCCGCAAAAGAAGCAGTCTGGATGAAGAAGTTCCTAACAGAACTTCAGGTGGTTCCTACCATAGTTGATCCAATACCTCTGTATTGCGACAACAACGGAGCTATAGCTTTAGCGAAGGAACCAAGGTCCCATCAGAAGTCCAGACACATCTTGAGGCGGTATCACCTGATCAGGGAGATCATTGATCGTCAGGAGATCGAGGTTCGGAGAGTTGCTTCTGAAGAGAACATTGCTGATCCATTCACGAAGGCCCTACCTCAGATTCAGTTCGAGAGGCTACTCGAGATCATCGGTCTACGATATGCCAGTACATGGCCCTAGTGCAAGTGGGAGATTGTTAGTGTTTATGCCCTAGAAGGCCATTACTGTATCATACTAGTTTGTATATTACTTAATGGAAGCTTGGGATATTCACATGTATATAACAGTCTTGCTAAACATGGTAGTATGCTACTTGGTTTTTCTATCTTAATATGTGAGTGTACGTATTGATAGAGCTCTTAGGATCTTGCTTGTCTACCAGTGTTGTGATGGCAGTCACACTAGTGGGGGCTAGGTAGTCTACAAGCACATCCTTATTCAGGTCCCTGGTTGTTGGATTATCGAGACAGAGCATCGATACTCCGGAGTAGACTAGTGTGTACGCTTCTCATCCCAGTTGGGGAGATGGTCTGTCCCACAGCCGTCAGTACGTCGTACTGGAGATAGTATGCAGGTGCTCGTTAGGTTACGGGTACACCGGACAGGACTCACAGGGAACTGTTGGTTGGTTTGATACCAGTCGTCAGTGAGCAGTTCCCAGGTGACATGAGTACAACATAGTCCGCAGACTTGACACTGCTGCTTCGCCTCGAGTGTGTCCCACTGTTCTTAGATTGCTACCCTACCACGGCTCAAATGAGTTGTGCAAACAGGTAGCAGTTGGGTGCAGTCCCGAGCACTTGGAGGCAGTAGCGGTTAGACAGGATTCGTCCCTCCCGGTATTGGGAGTAGATATCGTGCTGTGTCAGAGAGCCATTACGCAAAGTCCCTGGCCAGGGCAAGCGAGAGTTGCTGGTAGGTTCCAGTAGTTTCTCAGGGTGTAATGGGCTTCCCTCCGACACGACTTATACCGCTATTAGGGGACTGACGCTTGCCGCCCCCCTAGGCCCGATATGCGATAGTCTTGGACGAACGGACCGGACTGTATGGAGATTGTCACAGCAGGCTCAGTAGGAGTTCGGATGGGTTTCCTCATCGTCCTTCTTATCGACAACTACCTGGGGACCGTTACGTATAGCTAGTGCCGCTTGCGGTCTGTGGTTAAACCCACTGCCAGCGTAGTAGTCGAGTCTCTAGAGTCCCACACAGAGAGTTTCCTATTCCAGGCGAAACGATATAGAGGTCGTATGGTTTTACGACAAGGGTTCGGACGCATACGTGCGTTTACGCTCGTACGACTTTCGGACAGTTTTTACCAGTCGGTTTTGGTTTAAGCCAGTTACTGGTATCCGGTTATTGGATTTATACAGTCTAAAGTTTTTCCGTATTTTTACGGATCGGAGGGGCGTTCTCGTAATTACTCGAGAAGCTTCTAGAAGATGGTGACTAAGGAGGGTTATGTGTCATATGCATTGAATGAGATTAGTGAGTCATGAGAGTGATTCATCATAGTCATTAATGCATCATAAATGCTTAATGACTCATGATAATGAATCACCATTAGATATTTATGAAGCATGCTTATTCATCATTTATTTTCTTTTCTTGTTAAAAGATAATGCTTCATATATATTATGAAAGCTTACTATTCTCACTCATAATATTATTCACATTCTCTCTCCTCAAGCTCACTCTCTTCAAAAGACTAATCCTCACCCCTCATGTGTTGAGATCTAGGATTGGTTAGACTAAACAATCCATAACCATCACTCTATCTCAATCTATCTTCTTTGATTAGCAATCCAAGAAGGTTAGTTGCCTCAAGTTTAGAGGCTAAGCTTGGAGTTTTGCTCTCGGGTGGATCGTCTACTACAAAGAGAAGGCCGAGGAGGACGAGGAGATCGTAAAGACGAAGGACTTGGTTCGATAGGTATAATCCCTAAGCATAGTAGTTTAGAACAACTATATGTTTGGTTAGTTATCGTTTAGCTTCTATTCAAGCGGTTAGTCGATATTTGTTCACTAAACAAGTTCGTTTTTGAAAATTCTGCCTCCCCACAAGTATTGGGGTGTAGAACATCGACTTACATTTTAGTGATAATTACATAGCTTGGAAAATTCATGGTATTTTACTGTAAAGCTTAACTTTTGTTGGTATCTTGATGGCATTTTGGTGAAACCTGTAATTCTTTCATTTAAAAAAATGCAAGGTTATTATATTTTGAAAATATATGGATTTTTTAATATTTATATAATTATTAAAAATTAATGGGCTTCTCTTTGGGTCTATGCTCCCACCTTCCACCCTCGGTACCTCAACGCCGAACGAGAAATCCCCAAAGAAGTCTGTCTTCCACAGGCTGGCTCCTCAAGCTTCTGCTTTGTCGATGGAATCGGTCTCCAAAAACCTGGTACCTTCCAAAGGCCATAGTCGACACAGGGGGCAGAATACTTAAGCTCTCGAAGAAAATAGGGGGCAGACTCAGCAAAATCTTGAGGCTAATCAAATTCCGGCCGTAAGAAACGGTCGAAATTGATATCGGCGTCATACAAAACAAGCCGGGGGCAGTTCTCCGTATTATCTTTTTTCAATCCCAGTGGTGAATGCTGTTGTTCCAACCGGGAACAGGTTCGAACTGTTACGAAGGGTTAGACAAAATTCTTCCACCGCAATATTGAAGAAATCTCCGCATCCTGTGGAGATCCGAAGCAAGAAGAAAACAATTCGCTCCCCAAAAGATCTTTCCTCATCTATATATAAGCTGTGGAAGCAGGTGAAGGACTCAGTCGTCGTCTACGGCTCTTCCTCTAAACGTCAGCCAAATTCTGATAAATCCCCTTTCAAATACAAGGGGACTCGTTCCAAGACCGTTCCTCCCAAGACCAATATGGCTTCTCACAAAAAAAGAGAGGCCTAATAAAGCCCAAGTGCCTGAGGCAAACTCCAAAGACCAAAACTCCAAGCACTCCAAGCCTAGGGGCATGGCAGTTCATACAGTCCACATGGTGAACTCCAAAGATGAAGTTCAAGCATCTAATAACCACAGACCGCATACTCGGTCCCTGACAAAGGCTCAACTGCAACGTGAAAAGTTAGAGGAGATGCTTGCTCAGGCGGCAGCACTCGCTAATCCATCGCCTAAGGAAAATCCCCAGGACGCACCCGAAAAAAGAATAGGGAAGGAGTCAGATATTGATTTTCTAAAGCATGCTTTCAAAAAAAGAGATGAAGAAGCGGCATAAATGTCCGTTAAAATGAACCAGATGGCCTTTCTAATTTCGAATATGGCTGGAATGATGGTTCAATCAGAACCACTGGCAGATGAACTGCCGGTAGTCGCTTTTAAAGACAAGGGTGATATTTCAAATCCTCTACAAGTATTATCAACGGCCGAAGAGGAAATGATTCCAAAAGCAAAGATGGACGAATATATCGCTCAGCAAATCAAAGCTCACTATGTCAGTGAAGCTGCAAATAGGTCAATCAAGACTGGTCGACAATATCCGGCTTGATACGATCAAATACAGTACCCACCAGAGTACACACTTCCAACGTTCCATATGTATAAAGGAACTGGGAATTCTCACCAGCACATTGCGCGATTTAAATCCATGTGCGGCAATACTGGAGGAAATGATATACTGCTCCTCCTATAGTTCGTCAGCAGTTTGGCAGATATCACCTTCGAATGATATGCGGAACTCCCAAATGATTCCGTGAAGACCTTCGACGAGATGGATATGCTCTTCTGTCAGAGATTCGCTAGTGAGAATGAACACACTACCGTGGCGGCATTGGTCAACGAAAGGGTTGGACTGAATGAAACCTGGGTTCAATATGTTACCCGATGGCGAAATCTCTAGTCAAAATGCGAGCAACGCATTGACGAGGCTGCAACCGTGGGAATGTTCATAATCACTCTTGACCCAAATTCAAAGGTGTTCCCATTTATGGCCCTCTTCAAGCCGACGACCTTCCAAAAGCTCATGGATAAAATGACTCGATTGGATCAGATGGGTCAAGACCCTTCATCATCCGATGAAGATGAATGAAAAGCGGAGGCTTGAGGTAGTATTTATAGTGTGGAATCAGGGTTTTGAAATTAAAATGCATTAAAAAGGTGATAAATTGGGAATTGAAGGGTCTCTGTTTGATTGCAGAGCAATCAAACAGTGCAAGAGAGTTAGGGGTAGGGGAAGGGTCGAATGTGCAAAACCCGGGCCTCATTGGGCTCGGACCGACTATTGGTACCGGCCAAAGTTGAAGATCCGTTGGTCGATCTATGGGGTGAGGCCATTGGATTGGTGCCACGTGGTCAAGTCTGTGTTTAAATCATTGTGCACATGTTTGATTTTTCTGTATTTTCGTTTTTTGTGCATTGCACGTGCAAACTTTTGGGCTTCCAAAAAGTTTTAAAAGAAAATCAGAAAAAATAATGTGTCTGATGGGATTCGAACATAGGGGCTACGTCACAGCAGTGCAAGGCTTTACCAGTGAGCTGCAAGTGGCTTCTTGCTGTTTTTAAACAAAATATACTTATAAGTTGTACCCAGGCTTGTAAACTCCTTTCTGTACATTAAACTGAAAAATTTCGTACAGTAAATTCAGAGTTGTTACATTCTACCCTCCTTATAAAAATTTCGTTCTCGAAATTTACATTTACATAGGGACTAATTTACAAATAAGTGAGGATATCTTGCAAACATGTCTTCTTCTCATTCCCACGTTGATTCTTCTGGTGAATCTTTTTTCCACATCACTCAGACCAAATTTACATCCTTGTTTCGCAGTGTCTTTACCTTTCGGTCCAGAATCTCAACGGGTTGTTGCTCGCAAGTCAGGTCAGCCTGGACTGTGAGCTTTGAGTGATCAAGGCTGTGGCTGGGGTCGCTCACATATCTTCGTAGCTGGGATGTGTGGAACACGTTGTGCACTCCTTCTAATGAGGGTGGTAGTGCCAAACAGTATGCCACTTCTCCGACTCGTTCGAGAATGTCGAACTGCCCTATGTATCTTGGACTGAGCTTACCCCTCTTGCCAAAGCGGATCACTCCTCGGTTTGGGGAAATCTTTAAGAAAACATGATCTCCAGGTTAGAACTCCAGGTGTCGGCGCTTTGCATCTGCTCAATATTTCTGTATGTCTTGGGCTATGCGCATTCTTTTCCTAATCGTGCGAACTACGTCCACAGTTACCACGATCATCTCTGGTTCAAGAAGTTCACGATCTCCGATGTCGTTCCCACTTAGTGGTGATCGACACTTTCTTCCATAGAGTGCTGCATATGATGCAAATGCTTGCCTGGTAGCTGTTGTTGTATGAAAACTCTACATGGTGTATGTGATCTTTTCACGAACCTCCGAAGTTTAACATACAAGCTCTTAGCATGTCCTCCAGAATCTTAATTGTTCACTCGGAATGTCCGTTCGTTTGTGGACGGTAAGCCATGCTGAAGTTCAGACTCGTTCCCACGCTAGCTTGCAGACTCTGCCAAAACTGTGATTGGAATCTGGTATCACGATCGGAGACGATGCGGTACTCCATGTAATCTCACGATCTCCTGCATGAGTTCATGGGTATCAAAAATAGTACCTCTTGAGGTTAAATCTTACTTTAGATTCATGCTTACCTCCATGTACTTCTTTGCTAACGTCTCGGTAGATTGGCCAACTCGAAAGGGAATAAAGTGAGCCGACTTGGTGAGTTGATCCACAATAACCCATACTGCGTTGTTACCTTTTGTGCTACGAGGAAGGGCAGTCACGAAGTCCATGGTAATGTGCTGCCATTCTGGGATTGGTAACGGCTGAAGTAGACCAGCAGATCTGTGATGTTCAGCCTTTACTTGCTGATACACCAAACACTTTGCTACGCTTCTGGATACTTCGTGCTTCATTCCATACCACTAGTGGTGTTGCCGTAGATTCTTGTACATCTTTGTACCACCGGGATGTACAGAATAAGGAGAGCTGTGAGCTTCTTTCATCAACTCTTCTCGAACTGGGCCGTTTGATACACACAATCTACTTCCATATCTTAAGGATCCATCTTCATGGATGATGAAGTCATTTCGAAGTCCACTTTGTACTTGTTCTCGAATCTTTTATAGATTGGTATCATTTGCTTGAGTTGCTTTGATCTGATTGACAAGAGTAGACTGGACTTGTAAGTTCATCCAATACGAAGCGTTACCTGGCATAACTACTTCGATCGCCAAACCATGCAATTCCTGCTGTAGCTTCTACTGAGCGCTGAGATTCATTGCTAATGGCTGACGGCTAAGTGCATTAGGAACTACATTCACCTTTCCTGGATGATACTGTAGGTTGATATCGAAGTCCACCATGAGTTCTAGCCATCTTATCTGCCGCATGTTCAATTCTTTCTGAGTAATACATACTTCAGACTCTTGTGGTCAGTGTATATATCCACTCTTTCTCCCAGAAGATAGTGGCGCCAAATCTTAAGTGCAAAAATAACGGCTGCCAACTCCAGATCATGTGTTGGATAGTTGTGCTCATGAACCTTCAGCTGTCTCGACGCGAAAGCCACAACTTTTCCATGCTGGTGTAGAACACATTCTAATCTCTTACCGTATGCATCACAATGTACGACGAAATCTCCAGATTGATCTGGTATTACGAGGATAGGAGCTGATGTTAATCTTGATTTGAGCTCTACAAAAGCTTGTTCACATGCTTTTGACCATACGAATGCTTCATCTTTACGTGTGAGCTTGGTCAGGGGTGTTGCAATCTTCGAAAAACCTTCAATGAATCTACGGTAGTATCCTGCTAAACCCAAGAAACTTCGTATTTCTTTCATCATCTTTGGTGTCGGCCATTCGCTGATAGCGGACACCTTAACTGGATTAACTGAGATTCCTTCGCCTGAAATGATATGTCCGAGAAATCTGAATTGATCTAGCCAAAATTCACACTTGCTATACTTGGCATAGAGTTGATATTGTCGCAATGTCTCCAGGATAATCCGTAAATGCTCGGCGTGTTCTTTCCGATCCTTTGAATACACCAGGATGTCGTCGATAAAAATAACAACAAACCTGTCTAAGTACTCTCGGAAAACTTGGTTCATCGGATTCATGAATATATCAAGTGCATTGGTCATTCCAAATGGCATCACGAGATATTCGTAATGACCATAGTGAGTCCTTAACGCTGTTTTCGGAATATCGGACTCTTTGACCTTCACCTGGTGATAACCCGAACGAAGATCTAGTTTCGAAAATCACAAGACCCACTTAGCTGATCGAACAGATCATTGATACGCGGTGGTGGATACTTATTCTTTATCATCACTTCGTTCAGAGCTCGGTACTCTACACACATCCTGTATGAACCTTCTTTCTTCTTCACCAGCAAAACTGGAGATCCCCAGCTTTAAGTACTGGGACGAATCCAACCTTTCTTCAGAATTTCGTCCAACTGAGTACTGATCTCCTTCAGTCCTTCTGGACTTAACCGGTACGGAGATTTGATTACCGGTTGTGCACCAGGTAGTAAATCAATGCTGAATTCAAGAGCTCGATCGGGAGGAAAACCTGTTATATCTTCAGAAAACACATCCTCGAACTCTTGAATTACCTCTGGCTTTTCTTCTTCCGCCGGTAGAGTAAACACTTCTGCATTCTTTGGTTTAGCACGAAAGATTCCTGGATCTAACGTTCTATCTCCACTCTTGAAGTAGAAGACTGGTTGATCTGCTATCTCAAATACTACTCTCTTTTGACGGCAGTCAATCGTAGCATAGAAAACTCTTCCCAACACAACATCGAAATTTGGGATGTCCAGTACTTTGAAATTCACGTAGAATTGTCGTCCGCAAACCACAAACCACTAATGGACACTGATCAAATCCCATAGTTGCTTTCAATACTCCATTCCCGGAACTGACATTCTAGTTTGAAACGAGTGGCTTCACGGGAATCGCATGTGTTCTCATGAATCATTGGGACATGAAGCAGTGTGATACTCCAGTGTCGAAGAGTGCTAGTGCAGGAAGGGTGGCTACTAGTATAGTACCTAAATTATGTGAGGTTGGTTTTAGATACAGGAGAAATATAGAGGTATACAAGGATTGAAAAGATGAAAGGATTGGGAATTACCAGTGATTACTTGGCCGGTGGCTTCGGCTTCCTCAACCGTTATTGTGAAAGCCTGACGTTTGGGTACATTCCTCCTTACTGGAGGCACATTCCTCAGTCCCTGGGGCACGTTTCTCTGCACTTGAGGCATGTTCCTTTGTGCCTGATGAAATTGATGAAGAGGCTGTGTAGGAGGTCCACGTGGAGGTGGAGCAGGTAGAGTAAGACGGGATACAGGAGCCTGAATAGCTGGCCGCTGCGGAACTGCGACTGTGGGTCTAGGCACTGGTGCTGGGTTGAATCGATATGGACATGCTCCAATAGCATGAGTGGAGGTGCCACAAACTAAACACAGGTCATTTGCACGCCTGCAGTCTTTCGCCAGGTGTCCATTCCTCTTGTAGTAGAAGCAAAAGTCTGGACTGGACCAGTTAAATGTTCCTCCGGGTCTCCTGGACGCAAAAGTTGGCCTGAAAGAGGCTCCTTCTACCATCTAAGTGGCAGGGCGTTTCACACCGGCAGTTTGAGGTCTGCCCTTCTTCTTCACAACTGCCTCGTAGCATCGGGCAACCTTCGAAGCAAGATCATGGGTTGGGAAATCCCTTGTAGCTAGTGCATCTTGGATTTCTGGGTCCAACCCTTGCTGAAATCGTCGTGCCCGGATCTCAGCAGTCAGGATCAGGTGTGCCGCGAACCTGTTACGGTCTTGTGTTAGCAGTGTAATAAGTGATATCAGGAATTTGAATTTGAGACAATATCTTATTGCTAAGCATGGTAAACTCAGCATCGTATTCATCCACGGATTTGCTCCACATCGAGCCTTGTTGTAAGTGGATGAACTGCTGTTCCATATCGAAACGGGTAGTCTCAGAGAAGTATTTCACGTCAAACATATCGCGAAACGTCTTTCATTCAATCGGTTGGGCGAGTCGGTTTTCTTCAGCTTTCCACCAGACTCTGGCGTTATCTGTTAGTTGCAGCTTTGCAACTCTCACCCAAGCAATCTCTGACACTTGTGTTGCTGCCAGATCATCTTCTATAGACTGAGCCCATTCTTCTGCCTTCAGTGGGATATCTTTCCCAGAGAAATGTTTCGGGTGCAGTGCCCAGAATTGCTCGACTCCGGGTGCCTCGACTTCTGGGCAGTGCATGAGGATCGCAGTCTGCTGCTGCTGACTCTCCAAGAGGCTCTTGATTGCCTCAAGTAGTACCGTTTGCTCGTTGATGGGAGATGCAACGGTAGGTGGTGGTGGTAGAGTAAGTGGTGGGGGGGTTGCCATTGACGTTGGTACTCGTGTTGTTGGGAGAATCTATGACCTTGATAGAAAAAGAAAGGCTCGGATAGATTCAAAAAATTTGAAATGTAAGGAATGTATAGTTTCTGATTCTTATTATTCTTATGATATATTGCTTAGAATTCCATGCAGAACTGACCTGCATGGGCCACCAACAAAACCCGTTATGCCCAGCTTTCTGGTGTACGGAAGTGGTGACGTGGCAGGCCCGTAACGTATTTATTAAGAAATAAATACGTTAAGCGTAAATAAGCAATATATGTAAAAATGCACAAGAATGACAAGAGATATAAAATAAACATCAATTTTTATTAACATTCATCTTTACAATACAACTGTTTTGAAAAGAAAAAATACAATGATATAAAGCAATGCCTAAACAATGGCATATAAACTAAAATACGTACAAGATGAGCTAGTAGTCCGGCTGGGCAGTGAACTGGTCCAAGTCCTCCTGGCTCGGCTCAATCTCTTGAGAGTCTGGTCTTTCTGACGGACATTCCAAAGAAAGAAATAGACATGAATGTCGTCAGCGAACTAGCGCTCGGTAAGTCCCAAAAGAAAGAAAGGAATATAGCAAGTAATAAGAATTGAACTGGTAAGATGTACAGTTATAAGATTTCTATTCTAACGTAGTTGTTTGTAGCTTGGTACAGAAGGTATTTGTGTATACGAGAGGAGTCCATCTTACCCCGTGGACTATGGTAAAATGTAGTACAAGGCCCTGTCAAAACCCATGGGACAACGGCACGGGAGTTCATGTAGGTGTCTTTTAGTGACTATCTCGTGCCACGTTAATACATTCCGTACCAATCTACCCCGTTAACCCCACGTAATGTTTTGTATTGATTATATTACAAGTCTTTCCAAAACCATGGATACAAATTGTTCAAGTAAACCGGTTCGGGATGTAATCTTGTAGTCATGTCAAGTTATAACCATGGTTCGGTCAAGTCAAGTCATGTAATCAGGTTTGATATTCAGGTTCACGTTCAAGTATACATGTTAGAGTTTTGATTCATGTTTGAATTAGACTCTGGTTTGAGTTTGGATTCAGGTTTGAGTTAGACTCAGACTTGAGTCAGATACTTGTAACCGATTTAGATGCTGAATTAGATTCGGGAGTTATCGGTAATTGCTGCACATGGACGGCAGGATTTGTTTTTTTCCAAGACAATTACCATTGATAACTTGATTAATCTAAAATATTGCAAATTTGAATGGACATTTTCCCTATTATTGTTAAGTACAAAAAGGTGTTTATTGTAAATATAGAACATATGTGGGTTTATTTGTAAAAAGTTTATTATCATATGTTTCTACATTATAATTAACATAATAAGGGAAAATATACGCATATAATATTTAAATAAAATCTTTGTAATTAAAATATGCATATCATATCAAATATTTCTAATCAATATTCTTAAGATTTAATATCATATAAAATAGTTAGGATAATATCTCAAAAATACCAAATGCTACTAACACGTTGATTTGAGATATTGTGCAGATATTAGCTTAGGGCTGGAACCCAAGAAATTCGAGTTAAATTGGGATGTTGGAATCGAATCTGCCAAAAATATAGAAGCAAATCAAGAGATCTAGCAACGACAGAGACTCAGAATATGATTTGCAGAATCTAGACATTAAAAGGATCTCCACATGTTAACACAAGAGACCAGAAGAAATCCCAAAACATGATGCCACTAGGTTGCGGCGGATCCGCGGCTAAAGTGAGGGATATGCGGTGGAACCGTGGTTCATTTGTAGCCATAGGATATGAGATTTTGGGGATTTGATTATAACAGTATTTATTCACATATGGCATCTAGGATTTCTTGTTTCTGTGACTATATATAGGATCGAGAGCTGCACATTAAAAATTATCACCGATGAGATTAAGAGATCCTAGAGGTCCACGTATCCGAGTGATCATTATGTATTCATCTACCTCCTACAAGAGAGAGATTTAGAGCAAACTAAGGTCTTGTAATTTACTTTCTAAGGAGCAAAATTATAAATGCAATAGTTGATTAATAAAAATAGTGTTTTTATTATTCTGTTTTACAATTAATTTCCACACTTACTTTTTGCACCTTAACTATGTTTTCATTCTTCTTCAACCTTTCTTTTAAATTTTTAACCATGAACGAGTAATTTCTAACTTGCTAGGGTTCGTAGGATAGGGTAAAACAATGGATGGGAAAATCTTTTAACTTCTTTTATACATTTTAAAGTTTATAAAGTTTAGCAAAATAAATGTTAACCTTCTTATCGGACGCGCTACCAATTTATTGATAGTCACGACCATGATTTGAGATTGATTTAACACTTGTTTTGTTAAGGGCTAGAAATGAATAGAGATCAATGAAAGAACAAGGGTTAATAGTAGGGAAACCCTAGTTTCTTCCAGAAAACCCTAATCTACATTCATCACTATCGATCTAGTTTTAAACTATTAAAAGATAAAAGAGTCATTTTTAATTATTCATCCATTACTACTAAATCCTATGAACCCTACAAGCATTTTCATTATAAATCTTATATCCATTTTTTTCACGTCCCGCTTCCCAAAAGATAATGAAGGGTGACATAGTATGGTCCGTAACCTAACTGTATTGAAGGTGGTCTATCCAATATAGTTACGTTAAGCGTATAAATATCTATAATATGCAGGATGTGTACTAAAACAAAATAATAAAAGCGAAAGGCATTTATTTACATCAACCAAACTTTATTACATCCCAAAGAAAAGAGTAAAAGAGAATAAATAGTTTAATTATATCCAAAGAGAAGCAAAGCCTTAAACATGTGGGTAACAAAAAAACCAGCTAAACTTCCGTTGTCAAGTCTGCATAATCTTCATTAGTTGGTTCCACACCTTGATCCTCGTCATAATACTCATTCCTATTTGACGGACATTCCAAAAATAGGGGGAGAAAAGGAAAGTCCGTCAGTGAGTTATACTCGGGTAGGATTTCCTTATAAGGAAGTAAATGTAGAGAAATGAGCAAGTATATATAAGTATGATGCGTATGTGCAGATATGATGTATGTGGGTATGGGGGTATGGGGTGTATACAAATATGACATGTTGACATAGATATATGTGAATATGAATATGTTTGTATGAGGTATACATTAATAAGGGTATGTTGTGTAGGGATTCTTTAGCACCATGCCTTGGTTTATGGTTGCATCACACATTCTATAACAAAAATTTAAGGGGGTGCTAAACAATCCAACCATGAATCGAACTAGAAAAATAGAGTAACATCATCTAGTATCATATACTATAAGTGTCTAACACTAAATGGGGGAGAAATATAACCTTTGTAGACCTCCTCTAGTGACTCCTTGGATCGAGTAGGGTTTGAACCGATTGGCTTGAATCCTTCCAAGTCCACGATGATCCACCACGAAGTCCCTTGCATAAGCTCCTAGCTCTACTTGATCTTTGAAGAAAAGGAGCAAACAACCTACACTAATAGGCTAGACTAGTATAGATTGGTGATGTGGGTTTGTATCTCACTCAAAAACCTTTTCGTTTTATGTTCTTTCCTCACTTTTGAAATCCCTCACTTTTGAAACCCTAGAGAGCTTGAAGGAGAGAGGAAGAAGGAGATGGCTCAACTTGACTTTTGTAAAGATAATATGAAACATAATCCAAAGAGAATGAATTATGCCATGCTTAACTATGGTTACAAAATATCTAGATATTTTGTGACTTGAGTTTAAGCAAAACCATGGGCTAAAACCATGGGCAATGAAACCACGGTATTGACTTTAGTCAACACAAGAAAGAGAGTTGACTAGTCAACCACGATTTTATTCCCATTTTGCTTTTCTCAAATAATCAAAATATACATATATTTGTTACCATGTGAGTCTTGCATTGCCACCACCTTTGTATCATCAACCATGATACATGTATACTTGCATGTGTGCATCCATATTAACATATACATACACTCATGCATGCATCATAAAGAAATAGGTTTTAATAAATGAGCTAATGGACTTTATATTAAATCAACACTTGATTTAATAACCCGGTCATATCACATATGACCCGTCCAATAGGAAACGCCCGATTAAAATACGGTATCCAATACACGTATTTAATCAAGCTTCCGCGCATATCCCATATGCACCCCACATCTTTTCGCCTGAGCTAGGAGAGCTCTTTGTGGGACTCTAAGACTCGTCAATACGCTAGCAGTGGGCAGTGATCACATCACATGCCCACAAACCGTCAGTGGCACAAGCTGTATGTAATGGCTCCCAGGTATTGAGCGATCAGAAGAAACACAAGAAAATCTGCTAAAATTCCCGTCGAGCCAACTGGCAACACTTACCGTTCAGTCCGGTCTCTTCGTCAGATATGCTGCATATCAAGTCTAGGGATGGTATCGTCGACCCCATTAACTCAATAAGTCATGCCGGTATATGGCTCATAACAGATCGAGAAACCACTGATAACATTTATCAGTAAATCTCAGCAGCCCTGGCCAGGGACTTCCTGTTATAGCCAATCGTGCATAGCGCAACATCAACCCCCAATACCGGAAGAGACGAAACCCCTCCTATCGCTCATTGCCTACATGTGCCTCTGGACTGTACCCAAAATCCACCTGTTTGCATGACTCAGTAGAGCCATGGTAGGGTGGAGATCAAAGTACAGTGGGAGGACACACAAGACTCTATGACGATCTTGGGTCTACAGACTAACCTGTACCAGTGTCACCTGAGAACTGCTATCCGACGATAGATATAATACCATATAGGAGTTCTCGGCGAGTCCGTTCAGTGTACCCAGTCTCACTGAGCACCCATATACAGTCTTTGGTGTTACCACACCAATGGATATGTGATTATCCATCGCCCATCATATGGGACAAGTAACGTATACGCTAGTCTACTCTGGTAATATCGCTGCCCAGTCTTGATACACCCACGACTAGGAACATTTTAAGGATATGCCCATAAACTACATATGTCCCACTAGTATGATCCACATCATAATCTTAGTAGTCAAGCAAATATCCTAAGGGTTTTATCAACATGTACCAAATGAGTGAAAGCATGATCGAATGAACATGTCAAGATAAAGTACAACCAGATAGCATACTATCATGTCGAGCAAGAATGTCCCCTGAATACACACACACACATACCGGTACATACACTATCATATAATGGCATCTAGGGCATACATATATCCAACAATCTCCCACTTGCACTAAGACTAATTATTGGCGTATCTCCTATCCAACATCTTAAAAAGTCGCTCATGTTGCGGCAGAGGTAGGGCCTTGGTGAGTAGATCCACAGAGTTATCTTTTGTATCTACTCTCTGAATCTTGATCTCGCGGCGATCAACTATCTCCTGGATCAGATGATATCGCCTGAGGATGTGTCTGGATCGCTGATGGGACCTGGGCTCTTTGGCTAACGCCATAGCCCCATTATTATCACAATACAATGGTATTGGATCAATAATGGTTGGAACCACTCCTAGCTCCGAGATGAACTTCCTCATCCAGACGGCTTCCATGGCAGCATCATTTGCAGTAATGTACTCAGTTTCTATCGTGGAGTCTGCAACGGTATCATGTTTGGAAGTCTTCTAACATACCGCCCCTCCATTGAGGGTAAACACAAACCCTGAGATAGATTTGTTGCCATCCTTATCACTCTAGAAGCTCGAATCGGTAAAGGCCTCCATTTGGAGATCTCCGTTACCATACACCAAGAACATTTCTTTAGTCCTTCGTAAGTACTTAAGAATGTTCTTCACAGCTGTCCAGTGATTCTCCCCTGGGTTGGATTGATACCTGCTTACTACACCTAGTGCATATGCTACATCAGGACGTGTACATAACATCGCATACATTATAGATCCTACAGCAGAAGCGTAGGGTATAATTCTCATGCGAGCTCTCTCTTCATCAATCTTTGGGCAAAAGTCCTTGGAGAGAGTGACTCCATGGCTAGCGGGTAAGGCATCCCGGTTGGAGTCTTCCATACTAAACCTCTTTAGGATGGTGTTAATGTACCTGGTTTGGGACAATCCCAACAACCTTTTAGATCTATCCCTATAGATCTTCATGCCCAATATGTACGAGGCATTACCCAGGTCTTTCATGGAGAATCTCTGTAATAAAAACAGTTTGACTGATTGTAGCATAGGAACATCGTTTCCTATCAGAAGAATGTCATCCACGTACAATACGAGGAATGTGACAGTACTTCCTACAATCTTTTTATAAACACAAGGTTCATCTAGATTTTTGATGAAATCAAACTCTTTGATAATATCATCAAAACAGATGTTCCAACTCTGTGATGCCTGTTTTAATCCATAAATGGATTTAAGCAACCTACATACTTTCCCGCTGCTCCCACTATCAATGAAGCCCTCTGGCTGATCCATATAAACGCATTTTTTTAAATCACCATTTAGAACAGTAGTTTTAACGTCCATCTGCCATATTTCATAGTCGTAGTGAGCAGCAATAGCAAGTAGGATATGAATGGATTTAAGCATGGCTACAGGAGAAAATGTTTCGTCATAGTTCAGTCCTGGTCTTTGACGAAATCCTTTCGCCACAAGCCTTACTTTATAGGTCTCCACCTGCCCATCTACACCGATCTTTCTCTTAAAGATCTATTTGCACCCTACGAGTTTTACCCTAGAGGGTATAACATCCAAAGTCCATACTTTGTTGGTATACATGGACTCCATTTCGGATCTCATGGCATCCAGCCACTTCACAGAGTCACCACTCGTGATAACTTGCTGAAAATTGGTAGGGTCATCATCATCCATGATGCAATCTTCTCCATCACCATCAACGAGAAAACCGTAGTATCTCTCCAATGGGCGAGAGTCCTACCAGATCTACGAAGTGGCTGTGGTTCATAAGTTTCTGTTGCAATATCAGGTTCAGCCAAGTTGTCATTTGTAACTTATGTTTCTAGAACCTCTTGTAGATCTACCACATTGCCATCAGTATCATTTGAAAAAATCTTATTTTCCAAAAATGTGGCATGTTGAGAAACAAACACCTTTTGTTCCTCCTTGTGGTAGAAAAGATACCCAAACAAATGTTTCGGATATCCCACAAATATACACTTGACCGATCGTGTCTCGAGTTTGTCTGGATTCTTCTTTTTAACAAAAGCCGGACAACCCCAAATCTTAACTTGTTTAAGAGATGGTCTCTTCCCATACCATATCTTATATGGAGTGGTAGACACGGTCTTGGTTGGAACTTTGTTCAACAGAAAATCTGCAGTCTCCAATGCATACCCCCAAAAGGAGAGAGGCAACTCAGTATCACTCATTATGGATTGTATCATATCCAATAAGTTGCCATTCCGCTACTCTGACACACCGTTGTGCTGTGGTGTATAAGGGGGAGTGAACTGAGAGAGAATCCCATTCTCTTTTAGGAAGTTCGAAAACTCTGTACTAAGATACTCTTCATCTCGATCTGATCGAAGTGTTTTGATGCTCATACCGGTTTATTTTTCTACTTCAAGTTTGTACTCCTTGAATTTCTCGAAAGCTTCAGACTTATACTTTAACAAAAACACATGACCGAATCTGGAGAAATCATCAGTAAAAGTTATGAAGTTAAACCGCCTCTCGCATATGTAGACATTGGCCCACATACATCACTATGTATGGGGCCCAAGAGCTCAGTAGCTTTTTCTCCGTGTCCAATAAACGGAGTTTTGGTCATTTTCTCTTTGATACAAGACTGACAAGTCGCATAGGATTTATACTCAAAAGGATTTAAATATCCATTTTTATGAACCTTGTTTAGTCTTGTTTTATTAATATGACCAAGTCTACAATGCCAAAGAAAAGCTTCATTTATATCTGAAAATTTTCTTTTGTTTGTGTGTTGTATGTTGAAAACTGTATGTTAATTTAGGACGTATATCCCGTTATTAAGTATACCAGAACCAATCAACTCTTGATTAAGTTTAATGTTCATAACATTATGCTGCAATACAAAATGATATCTTTCATTGTCCAACAAAGAAACGGATATTATATTACAAAGCATGCTAGGTACAAAATAACATGGGTTCAAAACCAATATACAACCTGATGGCAACTCTAGGTGATACTCTCCCACTGAAACTGCATGAACATTGTAACCATTTCCAATTCGGAGAGTGTGATCACCGATCTTCAAAACTCTACTATTTCTCAAGCCCTGCACAGAATTGCAGATATGAGAACCCGAACCGGTATCCAATACCCAGGAAGCAGAGTTTATAGAAAAACAGTTTTCAGTCACAAACACACCTGAAGCAGAAGCATCACCATGCTTCTTCTTGTTGAGATCAACAATATACACGGTACAATTTCGCTTCCAATGTCCTGTCTTCTTGCAATAGAAACATTCTCCTTTTCCCGACTTGTCAACCTTGGATTTGTCTTTCCCCTTCGCCTTCTTGATTCCACCTCTCGGCTTGGTGGATTTCTTCATGTTCTTTCTCTTGGTTTTGGCTTTTGGGACGGAAGAGGAAGATTGTCCAACAAGCAGAGAGGGAGACTTTACCTTAAGCATGCTCTCCGCATTTCTCAACATATTGAGAAGTTCGGGTAGTGACTTCTCCATATTGTGCATGTTGAAGTTCACTATGAAAGGAGCAAAGGCAGAGAGAAGAGACTGTAGAACAATATCAGTATATTGCTCGTTCTCTATTGTCCATCTGAGGCCCTCAAGCTCTACAATAAGAGCTATCATCTTCAAAACGTGGTCACCTACTGATGCCAGGAGCCATCCGCATCTGAAACAGCTTTCGAGACGCTTCGTATCGTAAGATACGAGATTGCTCCCCATACAACTCTTTTGTATGGAGAAAGATGGATTGAACATCCATCTCCTCGTGCTGCTTTTGATGTGTATTGTCCATCGATACAAGAGAGAGGCATTTGGCAGTAGCACGGTCAATATCCCATGTTTTGAGGATCTCCCTATCCACAACAGAAGATTCAGGGCCTGGGATGGGCAGGGCTGAGGCAGTGAGGATATATGATACTTTATCATATGTGAGAGCAATATTTATGTTCCTCAACCAGTCTTTATAGTTCGGTCCGGTAAGCTTATTTTTCTCTAATAGTAGCTTAAGTCCAGTCATGGTTATCTTCCATTAGGAGAGAGAAAAGAATACACTCAGCGAAAACTCTTTCAAAGATCAGATTGGTTATTTATCTTATCTAATCGATATCTCCCACTGCTTTTGTCAAATTTTCCTTCAAACCTTAAAAGGAAAAAATTAGCCAGGATTAATTATATTTTACAACTTCGGTAACCGTTCAGCCAGGCCAGTGCCGGTACTTCTGAGGGAGGTTCCCCGTGTTTTCGCACGGACCTAATTAAAATAAACCTCATTTTCCCAGAGGCGTAGCCCCGTTGACACCTTTCTAGAAACCTAATGAGTTAGCTAATTGTAAAGTGCAAAACTCTCCCGGGAGCAACTATTGCTCACAGTGGGATTGGGATCCTACTATCACATAGAAGGTATGCAATCTCATTATAAATTTCAACTCTTGAAACTCCCGGTATGGTTTTTACCCCTAGCACTTATGACCTTGGCTATGGTCAACATATCATAAGCACTAGTCAAGTTCTACCCGTCATTTCATAATTAATTAGACCCACCCACATGACCCTTGGCTATAGTTAACATAATCATATGATTGTTCTAATTAATTGCATCATATGCTGTGTAGGAAGACATCACTTAGCTACCGTATACTACGTCTTGGCTAAAGTCAACATACGTAGCACGAATACTAAGTACTTTACTTCCTAAAATGACGGAGGGCTGCGAATAGTTTTTAAGAAAACCTTTAACGCTTCAAACTTGATATCGTTGTAGAATCCAATGGTTTTAAAAGGAGTGGCTTAAGCTCCGCAATTTGAAAACTTGCTTTTCATAAAAAGCCGAGTAGGTTTCAAATCTGATTCTACAACATCATTTTAGGTTTCTTTTGTTTACATTAATCTTATTAATGTAGTCTCATCATTTAAGTCCTTAAGTCATTACAGAAAAGAAACGAAAATAGAACGTACGCTTATACCATCCGCATTCACCACAATGTCCCGTTATGTACCGTTAGGTTACTTAACTAACGGCATAGCAGGGCGGGACTAGCGCGGATGCAAAACATAAGCAACGTTTATTATATATCATATATATAATACATCATTTGCCTCAGCATATAAAGTGATCACATTACAGAATATCAACAACAGAAGCACATATATGAAAATACAGAATATATTAGGAGGTCCGTATTTTGTATTTAGCCAACAATAGAAAATACGGATTCCACGGTCGCGATGAATAGCCAAGCCCACACCCCTAGACCCCTACGAGAGTGGCAAGTGACCCTACCAATTTTAGAGTTTAGGAGACCCGGTCTCGACTCTTCGAGATGGCCTCCCACTGAACCCTAGAACCCGGTCACTTGTGCTCCCCTCCTTGGGTCTATCCTAATGCAGAAAAGTAAATAATATACAACAATGGTGAAATCATGCTCAACCCGGAAGTGTCCCAATAAAAGAATATTACATACAATTAATTTTACATGAATGAAAAGAAAAACTCTCATTTCATATAAAACCCCCGACCATTCATTCACGACGATCTTGTATATTATATCTCAGCAACACATAATATCACATATCATCAACGTAAGTAAGTATGCGTATCCCAATTGTCGTTGATGTATAGCAACGAAACCGGCGATACACCACATACTACACTTACGGTCGCAGAAAAGAAAGTGAAAAACTACAACAATTGGAATCAACACCGCCTTTAGACATCATAAACCCGGAATATCACATATTCAGGATTTCATGCCTAACAATACAAATCTTATATTTAGGTCTCAACCATGAAAACACCTTTTCAAAAGAAGTCGGATAATTCAACATGATTCCCGATTCTACCGAGGCCAAAATATTAGATTTACACGCAACTAATTACTTTTCACAAAACTAATTAGTGTAGATTCCAATTATTGTATCACATTCACAAATATCTAGACAATGTTAAACGTTTCGATTGAGTCAACAAACACCCACAAATTGCCCCGAAAGCTCAACACTTGAGCAAAACTAAAATACCCAAAAACGTGCTACAGTGCCTATAGACCAATCGTAGAAGGGTCAACCCTTACCTCACCTATGGCGCCACAGGACTACGACAAACCCTAAGCTTTGGCCGCGGTTCCATGGTCATAGAATCGAGTTAGGGTTATGTTCCTCTAGAGGATCCATAGGGTTACTTGCATGAACATTCAAACATTTTTAACTTGGAAAATTCCAACACTTGGAAATTTTCAGCGAGAGCAATGAGGGGGTGATTGATGTTCGTTCGAACTGTTAAACGTCGTCCAAGTTACCAATACAATGTTAAAATATATGATTACGAAATACTCCGAATTAGCCCCTAAGCAAAATTAATATCACATGAAATTTTGGGCTAAACAAACAACACCTGAAACCTCAAAATCTATAGACCAGAGCACCTGTTCCCCTCCGAAAGACGGCCGAGACTGAACGTCTTGCCTGAGATTCGGGGCAGATGCTATTTGGTTTTATCCGTCTACCTCTCCGAAGATGCCAAGTTGATTTATGGCACCGTGTATCAGAGGTTTGGACGGATGCGGCCGATGTAGCAAACTTCGTCAGATTCCCCCTCGCTTGAGGGGTTTTTGATTGTGGGGACGCTCTTCCCTGCAGGCGCAAGCCCGTGCAGTTAATTACGCTACCGCATCGCGGCAGCCACTTTCTCCTTCTCCAGAAATTTCACTTCGTGTCGTGTGTGTTTGTTTTGTTTATAGTTGCCCGTGGATTGTATACGGAGACTGAGTAATGCCTTCGCCCGTAGGACGTGGATTAGTCCAAATCCATATTTACTTAGATTTGGGTTTGATGTTTTAGTTTAAGGATACGTTAGCTGTATTGAGGCTAAGATCAACTTAAACGTTCGTTAAGGATACGTTAGTCTTGTTTGAGACTAAGATCAACTTAACGTGGTGATCCATTTATTATATGGCCGTCAGGACTCGTCACCTCTCTGATATCGTTGAAGAATTACAACGATAGGTGTTAGGGGAGTTCGGAGATGTACCCTTGAACCGAAGTTGATTTGGAGTTTTATAGTCCATTTGAATGTTTAAGGATACGTTAGCCAGGTTTGCGGCTAAGATCAACTTAAACATGATCGTTTAGATCCGACAAAAGAGCATTTGGGGGCTCCATTGTTCCAGTTTAGGGACGTAGTGGTCCATAGGTAGTTTAGGGACATTGCGGTCCATCGGTAGTTTAAGGACATTGCGGTCCATTGGGAGTTTAAGGACGCATAAGTCCATGGGTTTAAGGACCCCACAGTCCATATGGGTGTGTTTAAGGACGCATTAGTCCATCAGTTTAAGGACGCATAAGTCCGCGGGTTTAAGGACCCCACAGTCCGTATCTTAGTTTAAGGACGCTTAAGTCCGTGAGTATAAGGACCCCACAGTCTGTATTGATGTGTGGTTGTCGGGACCCGTCACCTCTCTGACGTCGTTGAAGGATTACAACGATAGGAGTCAAAGGAGTTCGGAGATGTACCCTCGAACCGGATGTAAATTGATTTAAGAGAGCAGCTGTGCTCAGTCAATTTAATTTGAGAACTTACGGCCATGATTGGGCTAAGTCCAGTTGAGAATATGTGCAACACTTTTATTTGTTTTTGTCCTATTAGGCCTGTGCTAGGGTTTGGCCCCTTTTTAATAATGCATAGCATTAATCTTGGTCTCTGTTGGACCTTTATTTGGGCTCTGCCCCTTTTAAAATAATGCATTGCGTTATTTATTATTTTGTTTTAGCTCTGCCCATTTATAAATGATGCAGAGCATCCATTTTGTTTGGGCTCTGCTCTTTTTATTGCATTGCAATTTAATTTAGCCTACTAGGCCTTTCTGATTTGGGCCCGCCCCTTTAGTAAAAGAAATGCATTGCATTTGTCAGGCGCTTTGCGCCAATCAGAGAGCACAAGCGCTTGTGGTATTGACACGTGTCACGCAAGCGCAGTGCGCTGCGCCAATGCGCTGCGCTTGCGCTGCTGACACGTGGCGCACTCCGGTGGGTTGCGCCAATTTCAGAGATCAAAGCTCTATCTTAAAAGCGCACAGTGCAAATGAGTCAGATGCTGACACGTGGCGCTCTCTGGTGGCTCGCGCCAACCCAGAAGCGCAACAGTGCAGTTTTGCAAGTGCAAGACACTATTAATTTGAGAATCTTTTAGAACCAATGGTTCATGAAAAAGTGCAAAGCACTGTTTGTTTTCTTTGATCTAATTAGAATCAAAGAAAACAAGTATTTCTTGTTTTTTTCTCTTGATCTCAGAGAACCAATGGTTCATAAGTGCAAAGCACTATTATTATTTGTTTTTTTATTAGAGATCATTGATCTTGTTTTTAGATCAATGATCTATTAGAAGAAATTCTTCTATCTTAAAGGTTTTTACCTTTTCTTCTTTTGAAATTTCTTCAGAGTTCTCTCTGTTTGAAGGTCTTGATTTCTCACAAATGTTGATGCCTTTGAATTGGGGTCTATGGTCCTTTTTATAGTGCCCATAAATTAGTTAAATTTGTTAAAGAGATCTTTCTCTGAGTGATTTGGGGAATTTTCTCCACCGTTGGATCTTTGATCCAAGGGCTTCTGTTTTACAGAAGAAAATCTTCTTGTTTTAACAAGAACAGAAAGATTTCTTTAAAATCTCAATTCTGTTTGGCGCAAATGCCCCAGCGCGTGACACGTGTCACGCAGCGCACAGTGCAGCGCAACTGCGCTGACACGTGTCGCGCAGCGCACAGGCGCTTGCGCAACTGCGCTGACACGTGTCGCGCAGTGCACAACGCAGCGCAGCTGCGCTTGCACGTGTCGCGCAGCGCAGCGCTTGCGCAAAAGCGACTGCGCTGACACGTGTCACGCAGCGCAGCACTTGCGCAATTGAAGCTTTGCTTTTATTTGTTTTTTAATAGAGCTTTGCTCTGATTGGGCGCGCTGCCTTGGGCGCTGTGCTGACGTATCAGCGCCTGACACGTGGCGCGTAGCGCCTGACACGTGGCGCGTTGCGTCCGGGATTTGAAGCGTTGCTTCAAAATTTGAATTTTGAATTTCAACAGAGCTTTGCTCTGATTGGGGGAAACAAATGCCCCCCCGTTGCGCTCACGTGGCGCGCACGTGAGTGCAGCGGTGGCAAGCTCCTGACCGTTGGATCAACGGGTGAGCTGAAGGGGCGCAAGCGCCTTATAAATAGGACCTCTGGCCCTTAGAAAATCTTCACCATTTTTCAAGATTTTGATTTTCCAGAGGTTTGCTCTTACTTAAGAACTTCAGAGCTTTGCTCGTTTCCAAACTTAGAAAACTTTTAGGTAAAATTAATTTAAATCAAATTAACTTAAATCAATCTTAACCAAAAGAGGTTTGCTCTCATAGATCTTTTGATCTAAAGAAATCCCTTTGGGGTTTCATAAACAGAGCTTTGCTCTCAAACATCTTTTGATCTAAAGAAATCCCCTTGGGGTTTCATAAACAGAGCTTTGCTCTCAAAGATCTTTTTATCTAAAGAAATCTCCATTGGGGTTTCATAAACAGAGCTTTGCTCTCAAAAACTTATAGATCTACAGAGATCTTGTTCATGGGTTCTAACCCATGAACAGAGCTTTGCTCTTGGATCAAATGTAGATCTTTTAGATCTGAAAAATGAAGAACTTATTATAAGTTTTCATTGATTTTTCAAGATTCCAAAAATTTTAATTCTTTTAAGTGTTAAATTTTTTTTGATGGATCTTTCCATTATTACCACAGAGCTATGCTCTTTTAAGGAATCCTATTCCCCTGAGACCAGAGTTTGACAAGTGTCACTCTGTGACAGAGCTTTGCTCTGAAAGAGGAGATTTTCTCTTTGTTTCTAGGGATTTCCCATTGATGAGAATATTCTCTTGGGGATCTTTTCATTAATTGACAGCCTTACCCAATGATGGGGCTGTCTTATTAAATGAGGCACTTTCATCCAGATTTTGCGGGTCCCCATTTGGTCCCCTACCCATTGCACTGCATCGTGGTGTGATTAATTTTAATTTAATTAATTTTTAAATTCAATTAATTAAAAGTTTTTTAAACGCCATGCGTTGGAATTGCAGCACTAACGGCTATTTTTTGTTCCCTTGCAGTGACCATGTCTCTCGATACCTCATTCCCGTTCGCCCGCTCGGAGGAAGGGTTTCCTGAAGCACCCTTGGACCGCGAAGTTCTAGCCATGCTTAAGGACCATGACCCGGAATACAAGAGTCTCCACCTTTGGGGGTCGTGGTATAATCAGATTATCGTGGGTCGACAGAGCTTCACGTGCGCCGTACCGTCAGAACCGATTACAGCGATTCATTATGCCACCCCACCCTCGGTGCAGTATGCCGTGGAGATGGTTGATTGGACCTCGAAGGGCTTTCTTCATCCCGCCATAGATGCGATTCCGGTCCAGCGTCCTATGGTTTTGGATATCCTATGACGCCGCATCTGTCAAGGTGAGGCACGACCTTGGGGGCAATCATATAACATCGGTCTGATCCCCCGCCACCCGATCGGCTATCTGCCGTGGGCTCGGTATATCCTGTCGACGAAGAAGTCGCAGTTGATAAGGTTAGGATTGTACACTGCGGTTTACGTCTCTCTCTTCCAGTATCCCACGCTCCCCACCTGGTGGTTCAAGGCTTTCTTGGAGCAGTGGAACATTCCTACCCACACTTTCCTCGCCATGGATCGGGAAGTGTCAATTTCTCTGGAGGAGTTCACGGAGGTATCCGGTTTACCTGTTATAGGGGAACACTATGAGGAGTTGCTCCCGACAGACGAGTATGTCTTTGGTGCTAAGCCGGTGGTAAGGGGGCTCATGCTGGAGAATACTGTTCAACACCAATTCCCAAGCTTGATTAAAGTGTTGAACATCTATGAGGCCCTTTTCATCGAACATGGGAGTCGCGAAGTGAGCTTTGAGGATTTCATCGCTTGGTTCCTTCGCCCAAGCGTCCTCTTATCAGAAGATGCCAAGTTTGCTACCCTGGATGACCCTTTCGGTCTAGGTTTGGATAACCTGCCGGTGAAGGAAATAGACCAAAAGGGTTTTTTCCTTCCGGACTTCCCGACCATGTCTTTTGCAGAAATTGCAGCCCCTGGGATGGACGAGGGGGCCTTTTTCTTAGGATTTCTTGGGTTGTGGCTGAGTTGGTTTGCGATTCCAATGAACTCTCGCCATATGCGGCCTTCTGTCTTTTACCCAGCCCACCGGATGACCATCGGGGTAAAAGTGGCCGTTGGGATCGCCGGCTTGGCACACTTATATCATGGCCTCAGTCGAGCAGCGGATGCTAATGAGCCTGGGATACTGCACGTGGTCTTTCCGATGCACTACTTCATATCATGGCTCGAGCTACACATGGAGGGTGTCTTCGGCATGCACAAAAGGCCCTCGTTCTTCGACAAGTGCGGTTTCCCTCGCATTATACAACTGATCGGCGCATCAATTGTGACCCTATCACCATGAAACGCCAGGGGTTTACTCCTTCGCCCTCACACCGTTGGAGCCGAGATGTCCTTCATTGACAAGGTATTGACTATTGGAAAGGCGTCCACCATTGCGGTGCGACTATTACAAGACTCCTTTAAGGATGAAGCCTAAGTTTTGATGGCCCGAGAGACCCTCCACTTATATTCTATTAGACTGGGCTTCCTAGTCTTCAGGCAGAACGGTGTGGCGATTTTCATGAGATATAACCCGCATCGTTTCGCCCAACAACTGGGCTACGATCAAGGGGTACCCTTGGAAGCTTTCCTACTGGAACCTGCTGCCACTGAAGAAGGGATGGAGAACGCGCTGCATCATTTCATGCGCCTGAATACGGGTTCTCACTTTTTTGTCAGTGCGCCGGCTTACGCTCCACGACTGCTCAATGTATATAAAGAATGGTACAGTCATTCGACGGGAGCCGTCATAAAAGAGGAAAGGCGATTGTTGGTCGACCGTAAGGGTACGCCTCCAGGTAGCGATCGCAACGCTCCTTTGGTGCCAAGGACCCCGGTAGTTCCCCCTTTGAAAGATGCTAGAGCCGGGCCACCGCGTGCGCAGAGTCCCCCACGCAGATTGCCGCTCCCTGATATTGCGGATGCACCACCAGCACCCCGTGCTCCAGTGGAGACAATGGTTGTAGCCTCGCCGGAGTCTGGCGTGGGTGCGGACATCGGGACCCGCTGCCCCAAAATGGCTGCCAAGCGTAAGTCGATCCCGGGTGCACCCAGAGTTGGTAGGCAGAAGAAGAAAAAGAAGTCGCTCTTTGCCGCTGACGTCGCGTTCGGTCAGGAACCCCATGCTCCCTATGCTGAGGGCCTGAGTGAATACGAGACTAACGAGGGATTAGTCATGCCGGATGACACGGATTTGGAGGCCGCCCTCGAAGCTTCGGAGCGGTTGGCGAGGAGTGACGCATGGCTGGCTAAGCTTGCGGCATCAGGTAATCACTAGTCGCATTTTCTATTGCATCATATCTTTATTATTGCCTTTGATTAACATTTTTCCTTCTTTTCTTCCAACAGGCATCACAACTGAAGAAGCCATCGCCGCTTCCCTCAAGACCTTCCAAGAGGAGGAACGCCTTAGAGCGTCTTTAGGCCTTAGTAAGTTTAAATTCATCAAGTTTTCATTTTCCTTGTGTTATGGTCGATCTAACCTCTCCTTTTTTATCGTAGGAACCTCAATGCCGTTCCCGCCAAGTGACACGGATATTCTGCCAGCTGCCGATGTTCCTGCTTCCTCAGGGCTACCGCGGGAGGTCCGTCTTGAAGAGCCGATGAGAGATGCCTTAAAGGCTCTGGAGGCATCTCTAAACGAGGACGACGACACCTTAATTAAGGAAGCGTTGAAGAGGTCTATCGCGACTTCCCGGGAGGAAAGGAAGCGGTTGAGGCGTGAAGCAAAGGCACGCAGCCGCCTTGGCCATTGGAGCGGGCCCAAGCACCGTGCCTCGTGCCGATACTCTATCAGAAGAGCCCCCGGTCGTCTTGTCTACGGCTCATAGACGGGCGGTGCGTACCAATAGGGAGGCTAACGATAAGTCCACCTCAGGTAATATTTCTTTCAGAATTTTTTTGTAAGAATTATAAAGCTGCTGGTTCTTATATATTCTATCCTGCTGGGCCAAGTCCGACCGAGGGGGAGGCGGAGACCGTCGAACCCAAGGAAACAGAGGAGGAGGCACTGGCTGAACCTGAGCCGATGGTGGGAAACGTCGCTGGGGCTGCGGAGCCTGAGTTGGGGGCCGAGGGAGCTGCACTTAAGAAAGTCATTGATGCCGAGCCTGAGGTGGCGGCGAATGAGACTACCGCTATAACTGAGCCCGGGGCAGCGGCGGATGAGGCGCTTGAGACCGGCGACCTCATGGTGACGGCGGATGAACCGATGGAGACCGCTGAGCCCGAAGAAGTAGCGGGTGAGATGGGAACGACTCTTGGGGAAGAGTCAGCCGCTCTTTCTCAAGAGTCCGGCAATGCTCCGATCATTGCCCTCCCCGCCTATGATCTTCCGCCGTCTCCTGGCCGCGCGAGCACGACGACGGTCCCCATCGAGTCGGGTGATGAGGCCACGGGAGGTGGCCTCATGTCGATGGAGGAGGGAGTCGCCTCCGTTTCAGCCGGCAGCTTATCAGGTAAATCCCAAGTTGCTGTCTTTCTTTATCTTACAATCCTTTCTGACAAGTTCACCTTTGTTCGTAACGCAGGTGCAGCCAGCGCCGATGCCCCGCTGCTCGAGGGAGCGCCTTCAACAACTGCCTTGGCGGTGGTTACCTCTCAACCTTCTCTCATACCATCGAAGATGTTGGAAGGTATGGGTTTGCAATTTATTAATCTAATCTTTCAGACGTGTAATTTGTGCACTAAAGTCGTACTGTTGTGTCTTTTCAGGAGTGCTCTTTGATCATCTATATCAAGTGTTGCTCCCACACTTCTCCTTCCCATCTGAACTCGCTTCTCCCTTTGGTGGTGCTGGTGAGTATAGTTCCCGACTGATATCTTTCTTTTTCGGTGATAGAATTATTTCTAATTATTTTTCGTCCTGACTGCAGTGTTACAAATCGAAGGGGGAGAAGAAAGATCGGTCGCGCCACCGGCCCTTCCGGCCTTACCACCTGCTTCAACTGGTATAGTAGACTATCTTATCAATGACTTTTTCCATATCTATTGAATCGTCATCTAATCGCATTTTGTCTCTTCAGCTGTCGTTCCGGTCTTGGCGTCTTTTGAGTCTCATATTACAATGCTGGCCGGCCCTTTCCAGAGACGTCCGTCCTCGAAAGGTGCTGCGAATAGTCTGCGCATGTTGAGCGACTACATCGAGGAACTCGACGTCGAGACTCCTACGTCTGCTGCAGATTTCGCTACGACGGTTAACCCGATGCTGGTGATATTTACTAATTTCCATGATGAAGGCATCGTCGCATCTTGGGTTAATCACCGCAGGAAGATTGAGGCTCGCCTTCATCAGCTGGAGTCGATGCGTCTTGCCCCCGAGGTTTTGGCCGTGAGTACTTAACGGGGAGCATGGCTTGAGCAAAGCACTTCTCATTTCCGCCATTTGGAATAAGAAGCAGCTTTGAGGCTAAAGGAGTGCCAGGGGTCTTCAAGCGAAACTGCTCGCCTACGTGCTGAAGTTGAGGCGAACGCCGCTGAGGTAAAGGCTGTCTTCGAGGGCCTTCTGGAGCGCATCTCAAATGGGCTGAAACTGAAGCGGGCATTTGACGCTGCCGAGCGTAATGCCCAAGGCCGCGAAGCCACTCAGCAGGCCGCCAGGGAGCAGCTCGCATCTCTCTTGCAGCAAAGGGCTCAGGTGGAAGCAGAGATGGCGGTGGTGGCAGATCAGGAAAAGGCATGGAAGGAAGTGCATGAACAATTAATAGGGCTATGCAAGACGCTTCCTTCCCAATAGCTGTCTTTGTACCAATAAACTTGTAAAAATTTTCTTTTCCTTCTTCGAATAACATGTATCCATTCTTTATTCTTTTATTCTATTCCGCTTGTACTTCTTTGAGTTAATGAATAAAGATACACATTTTTTCCCTCTGTAATGTCTTGTATGCTCTTTCGCTTTCTTCCTTTCTCTTATTATCAGCATGTTGACTTGATAAACATAATTGGCAGATAACTTAGTTTTTTTTTAAGAGATAGCGATGGCTTGGGTCGCAGGTTCAGATCTGCGGCCTAAAACTTTTCAACTCTATGAGCCGTGAGGGTCTCATAGAGGCTTTTCTCCCTACCGATCGAGAGGATCTCGTAGGTAGATTTTCTCCTTAGGAATCGTGAGGATTCCTAAGCGCTTTTTCTCTTATAAGTCGTAAGGATCCTATAAGAGAATTTTCTCTCTTACGAGTCGAGAGGACCCTTAAGCGGTTGTTTCCCTCCTTGTCGAAATTCGACTTTGGAGAGTGAGACCCGTGAATAGTATGCAAGAGACTGTTTTAGACTGACTTGCAGGGTCCCATTGTTCAGGAAACAAGTTTTTTAATCCCTGCTGCCTGAGGCTTTCATCTTGCAAGTTGAGACGAATCGGGAGTTTCCCGCGGAGACACTGGTTTCTCTGCGAGCTGACGAGAATCAGGATTTTCTTCGTCAAGGACACTTATTTCCTCGAGTCGAAGGATTTGCCGAAGACACTGGTTTCTTCTGAGTTGAGATGAACCGGGAATTTCCCGCGGAGACACTGGTTTCTCTGCGAGCCGATGCGAATCAGGAGGCTTTCATTAAGGACGCTAGTTTCTCTGAATTGAGGTATTTGCCAAGGATTATTTGATTCCCTGGTGTTGAAACGAATCGAGAATTTCCCACGGAGACACTGGTTGCTCTGCGAGTCGACGCGAATCAAGAGGCTCTCATCAAGGGTACCGGTTTCCCTGAATTGAGGTATTTGCTAAGGATTATTTGTTTCCCTGGTGTTGAAACGAATCGAGAATTTCCCACGGAGACACTGGTTGCTCTGCGAGTCGATGCGAATCAGGATTTTCTTCGTCAAAGACACTTGTTTCCTCGAGTCGAAGTATTTGCCAAGGATTATTTGTTTCCCTTGTGTTGAAACGAATCGAGAATTTCCCGCGGGGACACTGATTTCTCTGCGAGTCGACACGAATCAGGAGGCTCTCATCAAGGACGCTAGTTTCCCTGAGTTGAGGTATTTGCCAAGGATTATTTGTTTCCCTGGTGTTGAAACGAATCGAGAATTTCCCACGGAGACACTGGTTGCTCTGCGAGTCGACACGAATCAGGATTTTCTTCGTCAAGGACACTTGTTTCCTCGAGTCGAAGTATTTGCCAAGGATTATTTGTTTCCCTGGTGTTGAAACGAATCGAGAATTTCCCGCGGGGACACTGATTTCTCTGCGAGTCGACACGAATCAGGATTTTCTTCGTCAAGGACACTTGTTTCCTCGAGTCGAAGTATTTTGCCGAAGACACTGGCTCCTTCGGGGTCGGGATGAACCGTCGAGATTTGGCTTCGTTTTCTGGCGGTGCCTGTTGGGAAAGTAAGGTTCCTTCTTTGTTTGCGCCCTTGGATTGTATACAGGGATAGATGTGATCTCAACTGTAGGGCAAAAGTTTTATTATCATTTTTTTTATTTCCGCGATGCTCTATCATTTCAGCTTTTATATCGCGAAGGTCGCGATTGCCCAATCATTTCGGCTATTTTTCGCGGTGCCCAATCATTTCGGCTGTTTATTTTATTTTTACTCGCTGCTTTTTATTGCGAGTTGCCCAATCATTTCGGCTATTTATTTTATTTTTACTCGCTGCTTTTTATTGTGAGTTGCCCAATCATTTCGGCTATTTATTATGCATGTGCGGCCTACTGGCTTTTCGCCGTAAACCTGAAATTAGACACCGATTTCGGTATCAGCACCGCTACAACTGGGATATTGCCAGGAGCGAATCATCATCTGCCTCTGTCGACGTCGAACAAAGATGGCTTAACGAACATGATTAAGATCCTGTCGACTAAGGCTTTTGACTTCATGAGCCGTAAGGGTCGCACAAAGGTATTTCTCCCTACAAGTCGTGAGGATCTTGTAGGTGTATTTTCTCCTTAGGAATCGTGAGGATTCCTAAGTGTTTGTTCCTCTGTAAGTCGTAAGGATCCTACAAAAGGGTTTTCTCCTTGTAAATCGAGAGGATTTACAAGGGTTGTTCACCATGCGAACATATCCCCAGTCTCGGATGGGACTTAGTTAGGGAAATGTTTATTCGCGCCCTTGGATTGTATACAAGAGCCAGTATTGGACCACTTGTAGGGCAATATCGAAAGTTGTGGGGGTTGCTTAAGCACAGGTTTAGGTCTCTGTAACTTAAGACTTTCAAATCTTATGAGCTGTGAGGGTCTCATAAGAGAGCTCTCCTTACGAGTCGTAAGGATCTCGCAAGTGTATTTTCTCTTTAGGAATCGTGTGGATCCCTAAGTGTGCTGCTCCCTTGTGAGTCGTAAGGATCTCACGCGGGTGGTTTCTCCTTACAAGGTCGAGAGGACCCTATAAGTGTCTTTTAACGAGATTGCGCCCTTTCGGGTTTTCACAAACACTCGCCGGTAGTCCTGCTGTTTTTACTCACGGAGCCCTTTCGGGTTTTTATCCGTGCCCTTTTTGCTTATGGACATACCGTTTTTGTTTATTATATTTTTCTTCTTTTTTTTTATTTCGTCAGCCTACGGATGCTGCGGTATTAGTTTAAGGACGTTTCGGTCCGCTATTAGTTTAAGGACGTTTCGGTCCATCATTGAGAAGGCTGGATACTGCTTATAAAGCTTGAGCTTAGGAAGATAGCGAGCGGACATATCCGTCGTCATCTATCATTGACCTAAGCTGTGGCTCATTAAGCGTAGTATTTCTTTAAGAAGCGACCGTTTATTGGCCTGAAAGGCCTTTCACCGTGCATGTCCATGAGTAGATAGGCCCCACCCTGGTAGACCTTATCTATGATGTACGGGCCTTCATAGTTTGGCTCGAATTTTCCCCGCTTGGCGCGATTAGGGATTATAGGCCTTTTGACTACTAGCACAAGTTCGCCTTGGCGGAATGTCCTCGGTCGGGTCAATCTTTCATATGAGCGCGTCATCTTTTCTTTATAAGCTTCCAGATTTTGTTGCGCTATGAGTCGTGTTTCATCAAGGGCATCGAGCTCCTCAAGGCGAAGGTGAGCATTCTCTTCGTTTGTCAACTCGTAGTGGACTGCCACTCGTAGAGAGGGTAGCTCTATCTCGAGGGGGAGTACTGCTTCCGTACCGAATACCAACGCGTATGGCGTTGTGTTCGTGGCCGTCTTGAACGTAGTTCGATACGCCCAAAGAGCCTCTTGCAGCCTCTCGTTCCAGTCTTTCTTATTTCAGGACACCGTCTTTTTCATGATCTTCGTCAGGGTCTTGTTGAAGGCCTCGGCTAAACCATTAGCTCACGGATTATAAACCGAAGAATACCTCCAGTCTATATTATGTTGTTGCGCGAAGCGACTGATCTTGTGGCTCCTGTAGGCTGGCCCGTTATCGGAGATGATCCGTCGCGGGGTTCCAAACCGATATATGACGTGCGTCTTGAAGAAATGGAGGATATTCTCCATCTTCACTTCCCTCAGCGGTACTGCCTCTGCCCATTTGGAGAAGTAATCGGTCGTCGCCAGGATGAAACGATGTCCTCTGGACGATGCTGGTTCGATGGGGCCGACTATGTCAGTCCCCCACATTTCGAATGGCCAGCTAGCCACTGTTGGATGTAATGGATTTGGATGTTGGTGGATAAAGTCCCCATGGATTTGGCATGAGTGGAATTGCTTCGCATATTCGAGGCAATCCTGAATCATCGTGGGCCAGTAGTAGCCCATCCGTTTGATCTTCAACTTCATCTTCGGGCCCGCTTGGTGAGAACCACAAATTCCGTAATGGACTTCCTGAATGACTCTTTTTGCTTCATCCGGTCCTAAGCATCTCAGCCACAGAGAATCAGACGACCTCCTGTACAAAGTATCATTGACGAAGGCAAAAGACAGAGCTCGTTTCATGAGCTGATGTCTTGTAGACGCATCTTCGGGCATTCGACGGGACTTAAAGTAGTCTATGAAGACTTCCCTCCAGTCCTCAGCCTTTTCTCGTTCTTTTATTTGTAAGGTCGTCTGCTCAGTCGCTCCCTTTTCTTCGGATGATTCCGGAGATATTTCTGCTGGGGCGAGCACTCGACGGCTTTGTACCACGATTCTGACGTCATCGAGGTTCTCGTCAGCCAGTTCCTTAGCGAGCTTAGCAAACGCGTCCGTTTTGCTATTTTCCGCGCGTGGTATGCTTTCCAAAGTATAGTAGGGAATTTGGGTCAACAGTTGTTGCACCTTTTCACCGTACTTCACCAACTCCGATTTGCACGTTTGGTAGTCGCCGTTTACTTGACTAACGACCAGTTGAGAATCTCCGTATATGAGGAGGTTTTCAATTCCCATGTCAATGGCGATCTCGAGGCCTGCTATCAAAGCTTCGTATTCGGCTTCGTTATTCGTCCTCGGCTCTGTTAGGGAGAAAGCAAAGCGCATTATCCCTCCTTGTGGAGTTAGAAAGATGAGTCCTACCCCTGATTTGATTACAGGGGTATTTTGTTTGCGCTTCTTCATGAAGGATGCTCCGTCGAAATAAAGCTCCCATCGGGTATCACCACCGTCGATCGCATCAAACGCATGTTCGTTTGGAAGATCGCAATTCAAAAGAGAATCGGCGGGTATCGGATGCTCAGCGAGGAAGTCGGCGACGGCCTGGCCTTTCACTGCCTTGAAAGGTTGATAGGTTATCGAGAACTCCATCAAGAGCAGAGCCCATTTAGCGAGTCGTCCCGTCAATATGGCTTTTGACATTAAGTATTTAAGAGGGTCCACCTTCAAAATGAGACGGACCTCATGCGCCAACGCATAGTGCCTGAGCTTTGTTATCGCGAAGATCAACGCCAGGCAGTGTTTTTCAATAGGTGAATAGTTGCTTTCTGCCCCCAGTAGAACTCGACTTAAGTAGTAGAGTGCTCTTTCTTTCCCCTGGTCATTCTCTTGCGCCCACAATGCGCCTAAAGAACCTTCGAGGGCGGTCGTGTAAAGAATGAGAGGCTTTCCCTTAACCGGAGCAGCCAACACTGGCGGGTTTTGCAGGTACTGTTTAATCTCATCCAGCGCGCCCTGGCATTTTTGATCCCAGACGAATGGAGTCCCCTTCTTCATCAGGTGACTGTAAGGGCGGCACTTGCCAGAGAGGTTGGCTATAAATCGCCGAATATATGCGAGCTTTCCTTGGAGAGACCGCAACTGTTTGAGATTTCTCGGCGGAGGCATTTCCATGATCGCCTTGATCTTTGACGGATCTATCTCGATGTCTCGGTGTCGGACGATGAATCCCAGGAATTTGCCCGAAGAAACTCCGAATGCACACTTGAGAGGGTTCATCTTCAAGTTGTATTGTCGAAGACGTCGAATACGGTCTTTAGATGCTCCTCATATGATTTGCTCTTGACCACGAGGTCGTCGATATACCACTCGACGATTTCATGTATAAGGTCATCGAAGATCTTCGTCATGGCCCTCTGATAGGTGGCACCGGCATTTTTTAAACCGAAGGGTATCACTTTATAATAGAATATTCCCAAAGGGGTCCTGAAGGCGGTGTGCTTCTGGTCTTCGGGATGCATCTTTATCTGATTATACCCTGATGAGCCGTCCATGAAGGAGAAAACCTCATGAGTGGACGTATTGTCTATCATTAGTTCGGTGACTGGTACCGGGAAATCATCCTTTGGGCAGGCTTTATTGAGATCCCGAAAGTCCACGCATATGTGCACCGTCCCATTTTTCTTCATCACCGGAAAGATGTTAGCGATCCATTTAGGATATTGAACCTCCTGGATAAAGCCAGAGTCGATTAACTTCTTGACCTCGGCGTTGATGCTCATCTCAAGCCCGAGCCGCATTCTCCTCGGTGCCTGTTTGACTGGCTTGACGTCCGGGGATATCGCCAATTTGTGCACAGCAATTTCTGTATCTAGTCCTGGCATCTCAGAATAGTTTCATGCGAAGTAATCTTTGTGCTGTACAAGGACGTCTTTTAACGTAGCCACCCTTTCTTCAGATAGCAGCTCACTGACGAATATTGGCCGTGGGTCACTTGCCGTCCCCAACTCAATTTTCTTGAGATTATCTGCAGTGGTGTGTATTCCGTCCTCCAGTTCTTTCGGAGATGGTGGAAATTCTGAGATTACCTCATCATTGCTGTTTTCGAAGCACTAGGGAAGGTTGTCCATGTTCTCGGGCTCTTCTTTTAATATTGTTATCATGTGACAAGTGCGAATCCGCTTCCAATCCCAATATGGAGTTGGTTCTGTTATCGTGGCTTTGGGTTCGTGCTTCTGTGGCGGCGTTACCCTCCAGTTGTCAGACAGAGCGAACTTGCCGAGCTGGTACTGATCTTCGACCCAATTCTTAAAGGTGAAGCAGTCTTCGAGCGGGTGCCTATTACTCGATGGTAAGAGCAATAATTTGGGTCAGAGACTTCGCCTGCTTGTTCGGGGTTTTTGGACTCCGGCAGTGTAAGCATTTGATGTTTTAGAGCAAGATCAAGTATCTTCTTCATCTTGTCCCGAGGAAACGAGTACGCTCGACACATTTTCTTTATGAGGGATAGATCAATAACGCTCGACTCCCGTTTGCGTGGCTTCTTAGCCCCGCTTTGTTGCTGTTGAGTGCTTTTTCGGCCTTTCGACTTGTTTCTGCCTCTGCGTCGAGCCCTTTTTATAACAGGTTGACAGGGTGCGGCACTCTCATCTTTGACGGCCTGTTGAAGGAGGCGTTGCATTTTGGCTTTCTCGTAGATGGCCATTTCGCGGTTGTGATCGTCACGGACTTTTTGACCAGCTTCCCTTATAAGCCTGTCCATTTGTTCTTTAAACGACGAACTGGGCACTTTTGCATCAGGAACTTTTACTGGTTCAGGATTAGTGTCCTCCCGTTGAGCATCTGCTTCTTCATTGAAGTCATGCACGACGTAACAATCGCGGAGCAGCTCTCGTTTCTTGGAGCGAATGTATCCGAGCCCGATTGTCTCCCATTAGGCAGCTTGTGCTGAGTTCCGGGGACGTTCCAGACCCTGTCATAGAATTTGGCCTTTCTAACGGTTTGTTTGAAGGGTATCCCTTGGCGCTTCAACAGCCTCTTCAAGCCTTCTGTATAATATCTGGGTAGACGGATGGGTTGAAGCCTGTCCAGCGTAGGATCCGCCCCGTGCCAGATTTCTTTCTCTACTTTTTTTTCTTCAGAGCGGTAGAATAGAATTGCCTTCTTTCCTGGGAGGGATATAGAACGTCTGCAGATCCTCTACACCGTCGGTATCGAGCGCATCCAGTTCCTTATAATGTTTAAGCGGTACCATGGCGACTTGCAGACTTTGCTCTTCGTCAGCGGAAACTCGTATTGAAGGTCAAGCAGAGAATACAGCATGGACCTCATCCTCCGAATCACTACCAAAGATCAACGTAGGAGCGGATGGTCCTGGCTTGGTGTATTGAGGCGGACCCGAATAAACCATCTTCTCTTCCTCTTCGGTATCACTGCCGAAAACAGGGATGGTAGCGTTAGTTTTATTCTCCGGCTTGTGACACCTTTCCGTGTCTTCGAAACTCGGTAAGAAGTATTTGGCATCTTCATATTTGCGAACTTCGTTCATGGAAAACGGATTCAGTTCTCCCGTCACGGTATACTCGAGACCATCCCTAAAATATTTCATACACTGATGCTGTGTAGAAAGGATGATGTTGTACTCATGTAACCATGGTTGACCGAGCAGAGCGTTGTAGCATGTCTTGGCTTCTATGACGTGGAATTTAATGTCCGTGACGAGCAGCCCAAAGTGTAGCGTCAGTATCACAGATCCAAGAGTCTTTGATGATTGGGAGTCGAATCCGGAGATGGTGATCTTGTCTCGAGCGAGGTGTTGGACACTCATGCAGATTTCCTTCAACACTCGCACGTTAAGGAGATTAACAGATGATCCGTTATCGACCAGGATTTTTCCGATCTTTATATCATGGCAGTATCCTGAGACATAGAGGGGGCGATTGTGTTCGCACGTCCCAAAGAGAAGGTCTTCATCGCCAAAAGTGACATCGGCCGTGCGCACTTCCTCAAATTCATCCTTCATCTTTTCTTCTGCCAGGAAAGCTTGGAACTGCTCCGGGTCTTGTAGTGCCTTAATTAACGAATCTCTCGCCTCCTTTGATAGTAAAAGGGCGTCAAGAATGCTGAGCTGCGAGGGTAGCTTTCTCAGATGCGCTAAGACGTTGTAATCCACCTTATTTTTCTTCGGCGGGTTTTTGGCAGTTAGCTCTTCCATGACTTGGTCATCTAGGGTAATGTTCTCAGAAACCTTTTCTTTCCCTTTATCTTTTTTGTTTGAGGGTCCGAGATTCTTTTCGGGCAACGTGCGATTACGCAGTCGGATATTTTCACAAGTCTTCAGCTCTTCTTCTTTTCCCGCAGTGGACTCTTTAAAGAGGGGGCTAAGAGCCAGCTCCTCATCGGAATCGCTCCCGAATGTGAGCACTTGTGATCCTCCGGCATTGACCATGCGACAATTACTGGTAGTTCTGTTAAGCCCTTCGGTCGCACCGTTTTGTTCCCGGCGAGTCTTGTGCTTCTCCCGCTTAACCTGTTGTCGGTGAGCAACATATCCTTGCCACCATCTATCGAAAGCTTTGCACTCTTCAGTGGGGTGTGAAATCTTCCGATGATACAAGCAATAGGAGGGGTGCATTTCCGCTTCACCAGTAACACTTCCCTCAGAGGATGGTAGCGTCATACCCATTGACACGGCTTTAGCAAACCTTTTCCTAATTTTAAATTTGATTTTATCCGCAGTGGGCGTACTTTGCTCCAGTGGGAGTATCTCAGCTCTTTCGTCAAGGCGTTGGCGCTTGGCCCTTTCAAATATGATCGCCTCATGCTCCCGATCAGCTTTACTTTTCAAGAGAGCTTCATTGAGGAACGCGTCGATTACTTCATTCGATGGCCCTAGAATTTTCGGTTCGGGATCTGCCCCCAGCGTTTCAGTACAAGGAGTCTCCTCATCGCCCATGAACGAATGGGAAGTCACATGACAGCTCGCCACATATTCTTCAGATTCGTCAGATGAACTTTCTCCCTCATCTTCCTCTTGAAAGACGTGATTGAGGAATTCTTGGAATGTAATGGGAGTCCGTGCCTTCTGGTTGTATTCCTCTATCTCGTCAATTTGTTTTTGCAAGTCCGTGCGCTTGTCGCCAGGCTTCACGGGCTTCTTTGATTTCTTTTTCTTCTTCTTTGAAGATTTTGACGGCTGGTTGTGAATGCTTGGGCCACTTCCATCGATCTTTTGAGTTGGACGAGGCTTCAACATCCCTTCAATGATCTGCGGCTCCACCGGGTTCTTCCACTTAATCGCTGTGCATGCTTAAAGATCATTCAGCATCCTCTTTGTTTTGGCTGATAATACAACCTCCCAAGGAGCTTCTTCAACGACATAGCATGTTACCCCCGGCGTATTCATTCCCTTAGAGGTGTGGGGCTGCGGTGGATTCACCTTCCATTTGTCAGACAATGCGAACTTGCCCTGTCGGTACTGGTCTTCAAGTCAATTTTTGAAGACGTAGCAATCCTCGATCGGATGACCCAGTACTCGATGATAAGGATAGTAGTTGGGCTCATTGACATCACTTGGTTGCGACGGACGTTTTGGATCCGGCAGATTTATGAGTCGGTTGCGCAATGCCAGCTCGAATAACCTTCTCGTTTTATCTCGAGGAAACGAGTAAGGACGTCCCATCCTCTCCTCAAGGGCTACGTACGGGCACATAGTATTTTGACGAACGACCGACTTCGAGTTGTTCGGCTGTTGTTGAGCATTAGCGACAACGATCGCTTTCCCCTTCCCCTTCTCATTTCGGGAGTCCGGCTTTGGAAGAGGAGGTTTATGGCCCATCTGATCCATTTGCGCCAGCTTGTCGATTAGTGCCTGGAAGGTGGTCGGCTTGAAGAACATCATAAATTGCGAGATGGTTGCTTGCGGATCGAGGGTTCCCACAAACATTCCCACTGCAGGAGCTTCTTCTATGCGCTGCTCGCATTTTGACCATAAATTACGCCACCGTATAGCATATTGGACCCATGTCTCGCCCGGCTTCACCCTGGCATTAATCAATGCCGTTATCGGGGTACGCTCGCTGGCACTCACGAAACGTTGGGTAAACAGCAACTCCATCTCTGCAAAGGTCTTGAAAGAGTCATTCGGGAGCTCGGAAAACCACTCGAACGCTGTATCCGATAAGTTACCAACGAACTGGTGAAGCAACAATTTATCATCACCGCCAGTGTTGCCGCAAAGCGCCCTGAACTGGGCGACTTGCTGGTGGGGATTTCCAGTCCCCTTATACACATGGAATTTTGGTATCGTATAACCTGGAGGGTACTTGATCTGGTCGTACAAGCCCGGATACGGTCGCCCCGTTTTTACGACCTGACCTGCTGCTTCAGTCGCTTGATGAACCCGGATCTGCTGAGCTATATATTCGTCTAGGTCGGGTTTGGAGATCACCTCCTCCTTGGCCGTTGACAGAGCCGGTGGATGATTCGACGTTTCTCCCCTATCGTCTTCAAGGATGATCGGGGGATCTTCAGCAGGTGGATCCTGTTGAATCATCATGCCCACCATGTCCTGGAATAGGAGGGCCATTTTCTTTATGCTGGCTGCCTGTTCCGCAACTTCTTTATCCTTCTTCTCCATTATGCGACGAAGGAATTCGGCGTCAGTTTCTTGTTCCTGACGTTCACCCGAGGACGTTTCAGGGGTTTCTTTTAGCCCAGTGAGTGCGGCCATCACGGTCATCATCTCCTGGAGCTTTTGCTGTTGCTCCTGAGCCTTGGTCACTGACCGTGTAAGCGGTCTATGACTTGTGGATGCACGGCTGTCCTCCTTTCCCGACGCCATGTATACTGTATGAACTGTTATGCCCCCGGACTTAGGGCCTTTAAGTTCACCACCTTTGGCATTTTCCGCGGGCGTGGGGGTTTTCTCCGGCCTTCTTCTTTTGTGGGCCGTTGAAGTGGAGGGGGCCGTTGCAGTGGGCACCCTGGTGATTGTCGTCCTTTGCTGTTTAAGAGGACGGTCCTTTTCTTCTTGCACTTTCGCCTTTTTCTGTTGACGAGAGTGACCTGGGTTAATCACGGAGTCTTGAACCCTCAGCCAAACTTTGTATATTTTTTAGGACAGCCGTTGAGGGGGCTGTTCTTGCTTCGTTTCCGGAACTCTCTCCGCGGGCGGAGGAGATCTTTTCAATGTAGCGGTTGGAGAGTTCTTACGTACCCTCCTCAACAGTTCAAAGCTGTTCCCAGTTGGAACAGTAGCGTTGACCTCCACCACTGGAGCAGGTGGAGTTAGCCCTGAGGGGGAGTTGCCCCCTCCCTTCCTTACTCGTCGCCAATGGCGACATCGAGCATGACGAGCCGTTGGGACTGGCTCGGAGATAGAGATAACTTCTTTTTGCCCCCTGTCTGAATGAGGCGCCGCTGGTGTTAACCTCTTAAAGATTGAGGTTGTCCTTTGAGGGGTGATATTCAACCTGTCGAAGACAGATCCTCGAGCAGGGGCAGGAGCAGGAATAGTCAGTCTTGAAAAGACTGACTCTTTGACAGGGGAAGCCGCCTTGACGACTTCTGGAGCAGCGGCTATTGCCTTCCTTGGGACAGCCACCTTGGGATTCACAGGCTTCTTGGCGGGCCCCTCAGAGTTTTGATCCAGCCTCGCAAAGACAGAGGCTGTTGGCTTGGTAATGGACGACCCGTTGACAGGGGCCGTCGTAGCAGTGAGCCGGTCGAAGACCGACTTCTTGTTTGTTTCTGGTGCAGGTATTGGCATAGAGAAGCTTGTGGGTGGGATCATGGTCCCGAAAAACAGGCCGGTGGTGGCCTGGGTCACCTGTTCTACTGGCAGAGCGAGGAAGGAGGCCGCTTGAGGCCCATATGCTACACCTCCAGGTGAGGTGGAGCGTCCGTTGCAGTGGCACTTCGAGCAGTTGGTGCAGTTAGAGGGCATTGATGCTTGAGTTTTGCACCAGGCAAAAGACCAAATCTTAGTAACTTGAAACCCAAAGGCAACCGTTAACAAACCGCGATTGGTTCGCGAAGACGACACACGAAGTATGGAATGGAAAGAGGAAAAGGTCCCACCGGGCGTGCCAGAATCTGTTCCCCTCCGAAAGACGGCCGAGACTGAATGTCTTGCCTGAGATTCGGGGCAGATGCTATTTGGTTTTATCCGTCTACCTCTCCGAAGATGCCAAGTTGATTTATGGCACCGTGTATCGGAGGTTTGGACGGATGCGGCCGATGTAGCAAACTTCGTCAGATTCCCCCTCACTTGAGGGATTTTTGATTGTGGGGACACTCTTCCCTGCAGGCGCAAGCCCCTGCAGTTAATTACGCTACCGCATCGCGCCAGCCACTTTCTCTTTCTCCAGAAATTTCACTTCGTGTCGTGTGTGTTTGTTTTGTTTGTGGTTGCCCGTGGATTGTATACGGAGACTGAGTAATGCCGTCGCCCGTAGGACGTGGATTAGTCCAAATCCGTATTTACTTAGATTTGGGTTTGGTATTTTTAGTTTAAGGATACGTTAGCCGTATTGAGGCTAAGATCAACTTTAACGTTCGTTAAGGATACGTTAGTCCTGTTTAAGACCAAGATCAACTTAACGTGGTGATCCATTTATTATATGGCCGTCAGGACTCGTCACCTCTCTGATGTCGTTGAAGAATTACAACGATAGGTGTCAGGGGAGTTCATAGATGTACCCTTGAACCGATGTTGATTTGGAGTTTTATAGTCCATTTGAATGTTTAAGAATACGTTAGCCAGGTTTGCGGCTAAGATCAACTTAAACAGGATCGTTTAGATCCGACAAAAGAGCATTTGGGGGCTCCATTGTTCCAGTTTAGGGACGTAGTGGTCCATAGGTAGTTTAGGGACATTGCGGTCCATCGGTAGTTTAAGGACATTGCGGTCCATTGGTAGTTTAAGGACGCATAAGTCCATGGGTTTAAGGACCCCACAGTCCATATGGGTGTGTTTAAGGACACATTAGTCTGTCAGTTTAAGGACGCATAAGTCCGCGGGTTTAAGGACCCCACAGTCCGTATCTTAGTTTAAGGACACTTAAGTCCGTGAGTTTAAGGACCCCACAGTCCGTATTAATGTGTGGTTATCGGGACCCGTCACCTCTCTGACGTCGTTGAAGGATTACAACGATAGGAGTCAAAGGAGTTCGGAGATGTATCCTCGAACCGGATGTAAATTGATCTAAGAGAGCAGCTGTGCTCAGTCAATTTAATTTGAGGACTTACGGCCATGATTGGGCTAACTCCAGTTGAGAATATGTTCAACACTTTTATTTGTTTTTGTCCTATTAGGCCTGTGCTAGGGTTTGGCCCCTTTTTAATAATGCATAGCATTAATCTTGGTCTCTGTTGGATCTTTATTTGGGCTCTGCCCCTTTTAAAATAATGCATTGCATTATTTATTATTTTGTTTGGGCTCTGCCCATTTATAAATGATGCAGAGCAACCATTTTGTTTGGGCTCTGCCTTTTTTATTGCATTGCAATTTAATTTGGCCTACTAGGCTTTTCTGATTTGGGCCTGCCCCTTTAGTAAAAGAAATGCATTGCATTTGTCAGGCGCTTTGCGCCAATCAGAGAGCGCAAGCGCTTGTGGTATTGACACGTCTCACGCAAGCGCAGTGAGCTGCGCCAATGCGCTGCGCTTGCGCTGCTGACACGTGGCGCGCTCCGGTGGGTTGCGCCAATTTCAGAGAGCAAAGCTCTATCTTAAAAGCGCACAGCGCAAATGAGTCAGATGCTGACACGTGGCGCTCTCTGGTGGTTCGCGCCAACCCAGGAGCGCAACAGTGCAGTTTTGCAGGTGCAAGGCACTATTAATTTGAGAATCTTTTAGAACCAATGGTTCATGAAAAAGTGCAAAGCACTGTTTGTTTTCTTTGATCTAATTAGAATCAAAGAAAACAAGTATTTCTTGTTTTTTTTCTTGATCTCAGAGAACCAATGGTTCATAAGTGCAAAGCACTATTATTATTTGTTTTTTTATTGGAGATCATTGATCTTGTTCTTAGATCAATGATCTATTAGAAGAAATTCTTCTATCTTAAAGGTTTTTACCTTTTCTTCTTTTGAAATTTCTTCAGAGTTCTCACTGTTTGAAGTTCTTGATTTCTCACAAATGTTGATGCCTTTGAATTGAGGTCTAGGATCCTTTTTATAATGCCCATAAATTAGTTAAATTTGTTAAAGAGATCTTTCTCTGAATGATTTTGGGAAGTTTCCCCACCGTTGGATCTTTGATCCAAGGGCTTCTGTTTTACAGAAGAAAATCTTCTTGTTTTAACAAGAACAGAAAGATTTCTTTAAAATCTCAATTCTGTTTGGCGCAAATGCCCCAGCGCGTGACACGTGTCGCGCAGCGCAGCTGCGTTTGCGCACCTGCGTTTGCGCACCTGCGCTGACACGTGTCGCGCAGCGCAGCGCAGCTGCGCTGACACGTGTCGCGCAGTGCAGCGCTTGCGCAAAAGCGACTGCGCTGACACGTGTCATGCTGCGCAGCGCTTGCGCAACTGATGCTTTGCTTTTATTTGTTTTTTAATAGAGCTTTGCTCTGATTGGGCGCGTTGCCTTGGGCGCTGCGCTGACGTATCAACGCCTGACACGTGGCGCGTTGCGCCCGAGATTTGAAGCGTTGCTTCAAATTTTGAATTTTGAATTTCAACAGAGCTTTGCTCTGATTGGGGGAAACAACACCAGAGAAAAACGAGACAATTTTGATGCAGGGTGGCCGGCCAGCTCGGGAAAAAGAGGTATGTGGCCGGTTTTTTTCATGGTGGATTTGCCTCATTTTTCTCCAGCGATCTCAGTACAACATATGTAAACTTCTGCAGTTGGTAAAAAATTTTTTTGAGCCCGTTTAAAAAACAACAAAGAGCATTATTCAGGGTTCCATAAATCATTAATTTGGAGTTGTTTCGGTTTTTTAATTAATCTAATATCATTAAAATTTCTAGTTTGGCTCTGATACCACTGTAGGGATTCTTTAGCATCGTGCGTTGGTTTAGGGTTGCATCACACATGCTATAACAAAAATTTAAGGGGGTGCTAAACAATCCAACCATGAATCGAACTAGAAAATAGAGTAACATCATCTAGTATCATATACTACAAGTGTCTAACACTAAGTGGGGAGAAATACAACCTTTGTAGACCTCCTCTAGTGACTCCTTAGATTGAGTAGGGTTTGAACCGGTTAGCTTGAATACTTTCAAGTCCACGATGATCCACCACGAAGTCCCTTTGCACAAGCTCTTAACTCCACTTGATTTTTGAAGAAATGGAGCAAATAACCTACACTAATGGGCTAGACTAGTATATATTGGTGATGTGAGTTTGTATCTCACTCAAAAACCTTTTTTTTAAGTTCTTCTCTCACTTTTGAAACCCTAGAGAGCTTGAAGGAGAGAGGAAGAAGGAGATGGCTTAAACTTGACTTTTGTAAAGATAATATGAAACATAATCCAAAGAGAATGAATTATGCCATGCTTAACTATGGTTACAAAATATCTAGATATTTTGTGACTTGAGATTAAGAAAAACCATGAGCTAAAACCGTGGGCAATGAAATCATGGTATTGACTTTGGTCAACAAAAGAAAAAGAGTTGATTAGTCAACAATGATTTTATTCCCATTTTGCTTTTCTCAAATAATCAAAATATACATATATTTGTTACCATGTGAGTCTTGCACTGCCACCACCTTTGTATCATCAACCATGACATATATATGCTTGCATGTGTGCATCCATATCAACATATATATACACTCATGCATGCATCATAAGAAATAGGTTTTAATAAATGAGCTAATGGACTTTATATTAAATCAACACTTGATTTAATAACCCGGTCATATCACATACGGCCCGTCCAATAGAAAACGCCCGATTAAAATACGGTAACCAATACACGCATTTAATCGAGCTCCCGCGCATATCCCATATGCACCCCACATCTTTTCGCCTGAGCTAGGAGACTTCTTTGTGAGACTCTAAGACTCGTCAATATGCTAGCAGTAGGCAGTGATCACATCACATGCCCACAAACCGTCAGTGGCACAAGCTGTACGTAACGGCTCCTAGGTATTGAGCGATAAGAAGAAACACAACCAAAGCTGCTAAAACTCCCGTCGAGCCAACTGACAACACTTACCGTACAGTCCGGTCTCTTCGTCAGATATGCTGCATATCAAGTCTTGGGATGGTATCGTCGACCCCATTAACTCAATAAGTCATGCCGGTATATGACTCATAACAGATCGAGAAACTACTGATACCACTTATCAGTAAATCTCAGCAGCCCTGGCTAGGGACTTCCTGTTATAGCCAATCGTGCATAGCGCAACATCAACCCCCAATACCGGGAGAGACGAATCCCCTCTATCGCTCATTGCCTCCATGTGCCTCGGGACTATACCCAAAATCCACCTGTTTGCACGACTCAATAGAGCCTTGGAAGGGTGGAGATCAAAGTACAGTGGAAGGACACACAAGACTCTATGACGATCTCGGGTCTACAGACTAACCTGTACCAGTGTCACCTGAGAACTGCTATCCGACGATAGATATAATACCACATAGGAGTTCTCGGCGAGTCCGTTCAGTGTACCCAGTCTCACTGAGCACCCATATACGGTCTTTGGTGTCACCACACCAATGGATATGGGATCATCCATCGCCCATCATATGGGACAAGTAATGTATACGCTAGTCTACTCTGGTAATATCGATGCCCAGTCTCGATACACCCACGACTAGGAATATTTTAAGGATATACTCATAAACTACATATGTCCCACTAGTATGATCCACATCATAATCTCAGTAGTCAAGCAAATATCCTAAGGGTTTTATCAACATGTACCAAATGAGTGAAAGCATGATCAAATGAACATGTCAAGATAAAGTACAACCAGATAGCATACTATCATGTCGAGCAAGAATATCCCCTGAACACATACACACACACAGGTACATACACTATCATATAATGGCCTCTAGGGCATACATTTATCCAACAATCTCCCACTTGCACTAAGGCTAATTATTGGCGTATTTCATACCCAACATCTCAAAAAGTCGCTCATGCTGCGGCAGAGGGAGGGCCTTGGTGAGTGGATCCGCGATCTTATCTTTTGTATCTACTCTCCGAATCTCGATCTCGCGGCGATCAACTATCTCCCGGATCAGATGATATTGCCTGAGAATGTGTTTGGATCGCTGATGGGACCTGGGCTCTTTGGCTAACGCCATAGCCCTATTATTATCACAATACAATGGTATTGGATCAATAATGGTTGGAACTACTCCTAGCTCCGAGATGAACTTCCTCATCAAGACGGCTTCCTTGGCAGCATCATTTGCAGCAATGTACTCAGCTTCCATCGTGGAGTCTGCAACGGTATCCTGTTTGGAACTCTTCCAAAATACCGCCCCTCTATTAAGGGTAAACACAAACCCTGAGATAGATTTGCTGTCATCCTTATCACTCTGGAAGCCGAATCGGTAAAGGCCTCCATTTGGAGATCCCCGTTACCATACACCAAGAACATTTCTTTAGTTCTTCGCAAGTACTTAAGAATGTTCTTCACAGCTGTCCAGTGATTCTCCCCTGGGTTGGATTGATACCTTCTTACTACACCTACTGCATAAGCTATATCAGGACGTGTACATAACATCACATACATTATAGATCCTACAGCAGAAGCGTAGGGTATAATTCTCATGCGAGCTCTCTCTTCATTAGTCTTTGGGCAAAAGTTCTTGGAGAGAGTGACTCCATGGCTAGCGGGTAAGGCACCCCGTTTGGAGTCTTCCATACTAAACCTCTTTAGGATGGTGTTAATATACCTGGTTTGGGACAATCCCAACAACCTTTTAAATCTATCCCTATATATCTTCATGCCCAATATGTACGAGGCATCACCCAGGTCCTTCATGGAGAACCTCTATGATAAAAACAGTTTGACCGATTGTAGCATATGAACATCGTTTCCTATCAGAAGAATGTCATCCACGTATAATACGAGAAATGTGACAATACTTCCTACAATCTTTTTATAAACACAAGGTTCATCTGGAACCACTACAATACTAAATCCTCGATTTAAACTGTTTCGAGTTGGATGTCGAGGGGTCGAAAATGTAGGCTCGTACTAAATCCTCAATAGCTCCGCGCTCGGATTTTTCCTCGATACTTAGGTGGAACCACAGCATTGGCGACGGCGAAACGAAGGCCTGGGCATTTTTTTTCAGAATTTTTGGAGTTTTGAGGTGTGAGAAATCAGTATTTGAAGGTCTCTATTTATAGGGTCTTTTCCCCAACCATAAAATCCAAAAATCTGTCAAATCCCCACAAAAATCCGCGCCCAATGATTTTTCCCATGATTTCTGCCACCGCCGCCACGGTTCGTGGCCGTAAGATTTGAATCCAACGATCCAGAGACCGCCGCCGCTCTCCACGTGGCCATGAGGCGTGGTCTCACGCCCTTGCGGTGCAAGCGCGTGGTCTCACCTCGTGGGCAGCCGCCATCGCTCCTGGGCCGTTGGATCTTGCATCCAACGGTCCAGATTATATATATATATATATATATATATATATATATATATATATAACTGTTTATATTTTTAAAAAAATCGAATTTGGTTTTAAAAAAATTGTTAAAAATATTGAAAAATACGGGAAAAATATGAGAAAAATTCTAGAAAATATATTTTATTATTATCTTCTGTTTAAAAATTATTTTGGGCTAAAACTAAATAATATTCTCATATCTATTATTTTTTGTTAGTTATCATAACTATAAAAATTCATTTTATTCTCGAAAAATATTTTAATTACGAAATAATTATTTTGAGTTATAAAAATAAAATACATAAATTATTTTGGCATTAAAAAATTCCCTTAAAATGTTTTAGCCCAGGAACATATAAATAGACCTTTTTAAAAAAAAAATTTTAATATTTTTTTTTGAAAATTCCTTTAATATTTTTACAACTTCTCGCATCACTAAAAATAAATCATTTAGATAAAATATTTTTCCATCAAGCAATTTTTTCGTAGTTAAATACTCGGTACCAATTAAAAGATTTTTATTTTATTTTATTTTTTTGAAAGAAAAAACACAGTCGTTACAATCTACCCTCCTTAAAACAATTTCGTCCTCGAAATTATGAAGGTAAACGAAAGAGGAAAATTTACATAAGGGAAAACCAAAATAGGTAAGGATATCGTTCTCTCATCTCATCTTCTCTTTCCCAAATGGACTCGCCTGGAGAGTCCTTCCTCCACATGACCCTAACTAACTTGATTGTCTTGTCCCTCAAGATCTTCTCCTTCTGGTCCAGAATCGCAACCGGTTGTTGTTCATAGGTTAGGTCAGCCCCTACGGTGATTTCGGAATGATCCAAAACATGACCAAGGAAGTCGACATATCTCCTCAACTGCGAGATATGGAAAACGTTGTGTATGCCTTCCAGAGAAGGTGGTAAGGCTAGGCAATACGCAACCTCCCCAACTCGTTCGAGGATATCGAAAAGGCCTATAAACCGTGGGCTGAGTTTTCCGCGTTTCCCAAAACGTATCACTCCCCGGTTAGGAGAAATCTTCAAAAACATGTGTTCTCCTGGTTGAAATTCTAGTGGCCTTCTCTTCGTATTAGTCCAATGTTTTTGCTGATCTTGTGCTATGCTTAACTGTTCCCTGATTGTTCTTATCACCTCCACTATCTTGACAATCATTTCGGGGCCCAAAAGTTATCGATCCCCAATATCGTCCCAACTTAACGGTGATCTACACTTCCGTCCATATAAGGCGGCAACAGGCGCCATGTCGATACTAGACTGGTAGCTATTGTTGTAACCAAACTCCACTAAGTGTAGATGATCTTCCCAAGATCATTTAAAATCTAACATACAGGCCTGGAGCATGTCTTCGAGAATCTGGATAACCCTTTCTAATTGGCCATCAGTCTGAGGATGGTAAGTGGTACTGAAACTCAGATTTGTGCCCAGATTCTCTTGTAAACTTTGCCAAAACTGAGATCTGAAACGCGTATCTCGATCGGACACAATGCAAATTGGCACTCCATGTAATCTGACAATCTCCTCCATATACCTCTTGGCAAGGCTTTCATTTGATTGGCCGACTCGAAACGGAATGAAATGTGTTGACTTGGTGAGTCGATCCACTATCACCTATACTGCGTCGTTTCCCTTGGAGCTGCGAGGGAGTGCAGTCACAAAATCCATTGTGATGTGTTGCCATTTCTATTCGGGAATCGGTATGGGCTGTAATAGACCTGCCGTCCTGTGGTGTTCGGCCTTTACTTGTTGGCAAACCAAGCATTTGGACACACTCTTAGCTATCTCTCGCTTCATCCCATGCCACCAATAGTTTTGTCTGAGGTCCTTGTACATCTTTGTCCCTCCCGGATGAACAGAGTATGGAGAACTATGTCCTTCTCTTAATAATTCTTCTCTTATTTCTCCCTTAGGCACACAAATTCTGCTTCCGTACCTTAAAGAACTATCTTCGTGGATGATGAAGTCCGCCCGCAGATTCTTTTCCACTTGTTCTCTGATCCTTTGCAATCTATTGTCCTCAATTTGAGCTGTCTTGATTCGTTTGAATAACGTGGAGTGAATTTGCAGATTTATGAAGGATGTGAGCATTCCTGGCATAATCATCTCAGTCTCTAGTTCATTAAGGTCTTAACGATTCCTCCAATGAACAGTCAGACTCGAAACCATGGGTTGACGACTCAAAGCGTCTGGGACTACATTCACTTTCCCCAGATGTTACTGCAAATTTATGTCGAAATCCGCCATTAATTCTAGACATCTTCTCCTTCTCACATAGAGTTCCTTTTGGGTGAAAATATACTTCAAGCTCTTATGATCGGTGTAAATATCCACCCTCTCTCCCAATAAGTAGTGCCTCCAGATTTTGAGTGCAAAAACAACTGCGGCAGGCTCTAAATCGTGCGTTGGGTAATTTCGTTCATGCGCCTTTAACTGCCTTGATGCATAAGCCACCACCCTTCCATGCTGGTGCAAAACACATCCCAAACCTTTTCTCGTAGTGTCATAATGTATGTCGAAACCTCCAGTTCTGTCGGGAATTGTAAGAATGGGTGCTGAGATTAAACGAGCCTTCAATTCTGCGAATGCTTCCTCGTAACCTTTGGACCATATATACGGCACATCCTTCCGAGTCAAGGTAGTCAGTGGTTCTACAATCTTGGAGAAGTTCTTAATAAAACGGCGGTAATATCCAGCAAGTCCTAAGAAGTTTTTGATCTCTGTAACTATTCTTGGTATTGGCCATGTCTGAACTGCGACAATCTTGGCTGGGTCCATTGAAATCCCTTCACCTGACACAACATGTCCCAAGAATGCTACCCGCCTTAACCAAAACTCTCATTTGCTGAGCTTTGCATATAGCTAGTGTTGACGCAAAGTTTCGAGCACTGCACGTAAATGCTCTACGTGTTCTTCTTGATTCTTCGAATACACAAGAATATCGTCGATGAAGATAACGACAAACTTGTCGAGGTATTCGTAAAACACTTGGTTCATAAAATTCATAAATACCGCTAGAGCATTGGTTACTCCAAAAGGTATCACCAGGAATTCATAGTGTCCATATCTAGTCCTGAAAGCCGTCTTAGGTATATCAGACGCTTTCACCTTGAGTTGATTGTTCCCTCATAAACAAATCAGGAATACCCCAATAGGGCATCACGTGTCCACACGTGACCAGAAGTCACGTACAGACACGTGATGGGTTCCTGTGACCTCTAATTTATAGTGTTAAACTCTAGTCAAACAATCAATCAGTGGAATCACGTGTCCACACGTGATGGACCCTTCAACCCACTAAAAAGGAATTAAAAGGCATGATAAAACAGTAAGGAAAGATCCCAATGGAGTATCACATGTCTACACGTGATCAAAGGTCACGTGCTGACACGTGATGGTTCCTTAGTTCTTTGAAACGGTAGAATTAACTTCTGGTTAAAATGCTTAATCAGGAAAGTCACGTGTCAGCACGTGACCCATGCCTAAGTTCTTTAATTAACAGAATTAAATTCTATTTAAATGATCAAACAATGGGATCACGTGCCAACACGTGATAGGCCTTTTAAGCCTTCTGAACTAATAGAATTAAATTCTAATTAAGAAGGAATCGAAGACCCTAACTGGAAAATATCTTTCTAAATCTTTCCAAGCAGAAAAGAAAAAGATTGTGCTCTATAAAGTGGGGCACCGTTGGCTTAAAAATCCAATGGTGATTAAAAATCACCAATTTATGGAAAGATTTTATGCAAGGAAAGATTTCCCTGAAATTCACCAAGAATAACAAACAGAATATCTTTTGGATTAAAAATCCAATGGTGAATAAAATTCACTGAGTGATCTAAAAGATCATGTTGGTTACAAAAACAACAAAAATCTTTCAATGAAAGATTCACTAAACGAATTGATTCTTTTCTTTCTCCTATAAATAGAAGCCAAGAAAAGAAGAAAAGGATCTTCGGGGAATTTTTTTAAGAGAAATACAACAACAGAGAGAAAAAAGAGAGGAGAATTTAATTCTCAAGAGAGAAAAGAAGATCTTTTCAGAGAAAAGAAACCCTAGGTGAGAAAGGGGAAAGAGATCTAAGCTCCATAAAATAAAAGAGAATTTAATTCTCAAATTTAAGAGTTTAACTCTTCTGAATAAGAACTTAGTTCTTCCTTTGTTTAAAAATCTGCATAAGCAGATCTCCCCACAAGTTGAGAATTTAATTCTCATCGGGGAGATTCTGCCATGCAGATCCAAAACTTAAGGGGAGAATTGAGCTTAAGGAATTTAATTCCCCTAAATTCATAGGAATTTAATTCCTCCAAATGAAACTAGGGTTAAGCTTATATGAGAATTTAATTCTCCCAAATTCATAAGAATTCAATTCCTCCAATTAAAACTAGGGTTTAACCCTACATGAGAATTTAATTCTTCCAAATACATAGGAATTTAATTCCTCTAAACAGAACTAGGGTTTAACCATATAAAAGAATCTAATTCTTAAAACAAGAGACTTAAATCTCTCCATGCACGTAAAGAACTTGGTTACGTGGTCACACGTGACCCCCATTCTCAATGAGCAGAAAAGAAAGAATAAGACTAGGTCACGTGCCCCTACGTGCCCCTTAAACAGACTCCCCAAAATGAGAAGGGAAAAAGCTTGGAGACAATGCCTCACGTGCTCACACGTGACTCTCAAAACAAAAGGAAACAAATCTAAGAGCAGAATTAATTTTGGGCGCCCTCACGTATTCCCACGTGACCCCTAATAAACACTTTTATAATCAATGCATGGGTACCCATCACGTACCCACACGTGATGGCCTGAAGACCAAAAGTGTTTAATATTTATTTGAATATTCTGAGAACAAAATAAAGGAGGTCTGGCCCCATCTTCAGGCGCCTCACGTAACCCCACGTGACCCCTTCCTTTCTAGTGTTTAACACTATTTTGAGCATTTTGTCCCCAATGTTTAACACTGTTTCAAATACATCACGTGGGGACACGTGACCGCCAGATATCTTCTAGTGTTTAACACTATTCTAAAATCAAGTTTAACCCAAATTGACTAAATTTTCCAGAGGCAAGACTCCCCTTTGATTGAGCCTCAAATATATACTTTGGTCTTCCAAAGTTGGTCATCTTATATGACATTTGGGTGCTCAGCACTCAATAAAAGACAAAACACAACCAGAACCCAGATTCATGTTTAGCATTGCTAAATAATAGGGGATTGAACCTAGACGAATGTTCAACAATCCCAACAAAAGTCCAACACTTCAAACTTAATTGGACTTAGTCCAAGTTGGCTATAAGTCCTCAATTCAGATTTAACTGAGCCAATGTGCTCACAATATAATTAATTGATCTTATTCCTAAAATTGGACTACATATTTCCCAATCAAAATTGGTTCAAGGATACATCTCTGAACCCCTCTGATATATATCGTTGTAATCCTTCAACGTCTTCAGAGAGGTGACGGGTCCCGATAACCATACATTTAATAGACTATGACGTCTTTAAACTGGACTGTGGGGTTCTTAAACCTACGGACTATGATGTCCTTAATCTTGGACTGTGGGGTCCTTTTAAACCCACGGACTATGATGTCCTTAATCTCGGATTGTGGGGTCCTTTTAAACTCACGGACTATGATGTCCTCAACCTCGGACTGTGGGGTCCTTAAGCCGATGGACTATGATGTACTTAACCTTGGACCGTAATGTCCTTAAACTAATCGACCGCAATGTCCCTAAACTAAACAATAGATTCCAAATGCTCTCTTGTTGGATCTAAACGATCCCGTTAAGTAGATCTTAGTATAAAAATTAGAATAACGTATCCTTAACATACGTTTAAGCTGATCTTAGTCCCAAATGAGACTAACGTATCCTTAAACCCAAACCCCAAACCTAAATCTAAGAAAATACGGATTTGGACTAATCCACGCCCTATGGGCGACGACATAAATTAGTCTCCGTATACAATCCACGGGTAACCAATAACAAAACAAACACACACAACATGAAGTGACCATCTGGAGAAGGAGAAAGTGGTTACCGTGATGCGGTAGCGTAATTAACTGCAGGGGCTTGCGCCTGCAGGGAAGAGCGTCCGCTCAATCAAAAACCCGTCATCATGAGGGGGGATCTGATGAAATCTGCTATATCGTCCGCATCCGTTTAAACCTTCGATACACGATGCCATAAATCAACTTGGCATCTTCGAAGAGGTGGATGGATAGCACCAATTAGCATCTGCCCCAAAATTCAGGCATGACGGACCTGCGCGGTCGCGTCTCCGTGTTTCGACGGGTAACAGATTCTAGCACGCCCGGTGGGACCTTTTCCTCTTTCCACTCCACACTTCGTGTGTTGTGTTTCGTGAATGAATCGCGGTTTGCTATGGTTGCCCCTGGATTCGAGGTACTAAGATTTGGTGTCTTGCTCTGTGCAGAAAAATAGAAGATCAAATGGTTTTCAACTGCACAAGCTGCAACAATGGCAATAACTTTCACTCCGTCCCCGCAGGAGAAGTGACCTACGGGCCTCAGGCGGCCTCCGTTTTTACAATGCCGGTGGACCAGGTGACTCAGGCCACCATTGGGCTATTCTTCGGGACCATGCTCCTACCCATGAACTTCAATGCCCCAATGCCGTTGCAGGAGGCTTCAAAGAAGTCGGTCTTTGATCGGCTTACAACTACTATGGCCCCTCTCAACAGGTCGCCCAACTCCACCGCCTCAGTTTTTAATAGACTAGGCCAAATCTCCAACGGGCTCATGAAGAAGTCCGCAATACCAGAAGGGGTTATCCCGAAAAGGATAGCTATTCCTGATTCTGAAGTCGCCAAAGCGGCTTCTCCTGCCAAAGGGTCGGTCTTCACAAGACTGGCCGTTACAACTCCCCAACCAAGCGAAGTCGCTAAGGCTGCTTCCCCCGTTCAAAAGTCTGCCTTCGACAGACTGGCTATTCCCTCTCAACGGACGTCAGCCTTTAAGAGGCTCGCACCGGCAATAACCCTTCACCAAGACATGGGGCGTGATAAAACCACCCCCATAGCTGAGCCAGTCCCGGCCGTACAATTTTCTCACTCGTCGCCATTGGCGCCGAGTGAGAAAAGCTGGGGGCAATTCCCCTTCCGGATTGACTTCGCCAGCTCCAATGGTGAAAGTTGATACTGCTGTTCCAACTGGGAACAGTTTTGAACTACTTAACAAGGTGCGCAGGAATTCGCCAACTGCTGTTCAGAAAAAATCTCCTCCACTTATGGAGAGTGCCCCAAAGGCGAAGCTGGAGCAGCCCCCTCATCGGCTGTCCTCCAAAATTCACAAAGTCTGGCGTTAAGTCAAAAACTCGGTGATAGATCAAGACTATCTCCGCCGACAGGAAAAGATGAAGGTTTGGCAAGAAGAGGACCACTCTGTCAAGCCACAGAAGGTGACAGCTACCTGGGTGCTCACTGCAACGACCCCTCAACCTCGACTGCTTACAAGAGGAGAAAGCTGGAGAAAATCCCGGTGTCTGCAACGAATCGCAAGAACACTTAACCTAAACGCTCCATGTCTGGGGGCATGGTGGTCCACACTGTTTATATGGCATCCGGGAAAGAGGTTAGCCGTATCTCTACGGGTCATCGACCGCTTATGCGATCCGTGACAAAAGCCCAGGAGTAGCAACAGAAGCTTCAGGAAATGCTAACGCAAATGGCCGCACTCACTGGGACAAAAGAAATCCCGGAGGCGTCGTCAGAGCAGCGTCATGAACAGGAAACCGATGCTGACTTCCTCCGCAGAGTTCTCGAAAAGAAGGACAGAGAAGCAGCAGAACAACGGCCAATATAAAACGAATGGCACTTCTCTTCCAAGATATGGTCGGCATGATGATCCAGCCGGATCCCCCAGCTGAAGATCCTCCGATTATTCTCGAAGATGATCGAGCGGAAACATCAAACCCTCCTCTAGCTTGTTCAGCAGCCAAAGAGGAGATCATCTCAAAAGCTGCCCTGGATGATTACATCGCTCAGCAGATACGAGTTCACCAGGAGAATGAAGCGGCTGGAAAAATTGTTAAAACTAGACGACTTTATCCGGGTTGGTATGATCAAATAAAGTACCCACCAGGATATACGATCCCTAAATTTCATATATATAAAGGGACGGGGAATCCCCACCAGCACGTCGCTCAGTTCACGTCCTTATGCGGCAACACTGGAGGCGGTGACAAACTGTTGCTTCGCCAATTCGTCGGCAGCTTAGCGGAAACAGCCATTGAATGGTATTCGGAGTTGCCTAACGACTCTGTCAAAACATTTACAGAGATGGAGCTGCTGTTTACACAGAGATTCACAAGCGCTAGAGAGCGCACCCCGATCACCGCATTGATTAACGCAAGGGTAAAGCCAGGCGAAACATGGGTTCAATATGCAATACGGTGGCGGAACTTATGGTCGAAGTGCGAGTAGCGTATCGAAGAAGCGCCCGTGGTAGGCATGTTCGTGGGTACTCTCGACCCTCAAGCGACCATTTCGCAATTCATGATGTTCTTTAAGCCAACTACTTTCCAGGCCTTGATCGATAAGCTGGCCCAAATGAATCAGATGGGTCATAGACTATCTCCTCCAAAGACGGACTCTCGAAATGAAAAAGGGAAAGGAAAAGCAACTTTCGTCGCCAATACTCAACAACAGCCGAGCAACTTAAAGCCAGTTGTTCGCCAAAACAACATGCGTCCATGCCCATCCCTCGAGGAGAGACTGGGTCGTCCTTACTCGTTTTCCCAGGACAAAATGAGGAGACTGTTCGAGCTGGCAATGTGCAACAGACTCGTCAATCTGCCGGATCCAAAACGTCCGTTGCAGCCAGGCGATGTCAACAATCCTAATTATTGCCCTTACTACCAAGCAGTAAGCCATCCAATCGAAAATTGCTTCGTTTTCAAAGGATAGATTGAGGACCAATACCAACAAGGCAAGTTCGCATTATCCGAAAACTGGAAGGTGAACCCGCCACAACCTCATGCCCCTAAAAAGGTGGACATACCGGGGGCATCGTGCTCATTCATAGAGAAAGCCCCATGGACCGAAAAGTCCGTAAACTAGAAATTTGCCTAAAATACGACAATGATGGACTGAAATGTCCTAAAACTAACAACGGACCGAAACGTTCTTAAACTAACAATGGACCGCATTGTCCTAAAACTTGCGATGGACCGAAACGTCGTTAAACTAACGATGGACCGCTATGTCCTAAAACTGGCTATTGACCGAGACGTCAATAAATTACTACGGACCGCAGCATCCCAAGGCTGACATAAAAAAAACGATATGTCCATAAGCAAAATGGGCACGGATGAAAACCCGAAAGAGCTCCGTGAGTAAAAATAGCAGGTCTACCGGCGAGTTTTGTGAAAATCCGAAAGGGCGCAAGCTCGTTAAAAGACACTTGCAAGGTCCTCTTGACCCTGTGAGCAGAAATAACCCGCGTGAGATCCTTACGACTCATAAGGGAGAAACACACTTAGGAATCCTCACGATTCCTAAGGAGAAATTTCACTTACGAGATCCTCACGACTTGTAAGGAGAACCCTCTTATGAGACCCTCATGGCTCATAAGATTTAAAAACCTTAAGCTACAGGGATCTGAACCTGTTCTTAAGCCATCACAATCTCCAGCATTGCTTTACAAGTGGTCCAGTATTGACCCTTGTATACAATCCACGGGCGCGAATAAATATTTCCCTAACAAAGTCCCACCAGAGACTAGGGATATGTTCGCACAATGGACAACCCTTGTAAGTCCTCTCGAATTATAAGGAGAAAACACTCTTGTAAGATCCTTACGATTTACGAGAAGCCATACACTTGGGAATCCTCACGATTCCTAAGGAGAAAACGCATCTATGAGATCCTCACGACTCATAGGGAGAAATACCTCGGCTCATGAAGTCAAAAATATTAGTCGACAGGATCCTAACCCTGTTTACTAAGCCACCTTTGTTCGGCATCCACAAAGGCAAATGATGATTCGCTCCTGGCAATATCCCAGTTGTAGCGATGCTGATGCCTGAATCGGTATCAAATCACAAACTCGCAGCGAAAAGCCAGCGAGCCATGAATGCATATGAAATAGCCGAAATGATGGGGCAACATGCATAAAAACCAGCAAGTAAAAAAAGTGTATGCATATAAAATAACCGAAATGATTGGGCAACTCACAATAAAAAGCAGCGAGTAAATAAAACAAATAACCGAAATGATTGGGCACCGCGAAAAATAGCCGAAATGATTGGGTAATCGCGACTTTCGCGATATAAAAACTGAAATGATAGAGCATCGCGGAAAGACAACAAAAAATACATATGAAATAAAATTTTTTGCCCTACAGATAAGATCACATCGATCCCTGTATACAATCCAGGGGCATAAACAAAAAGGGAATCATACCTTCCTACCGGGCTCCATAAAAAAGAAAGTCAAGTCTCGATGGCCACATCTACAGCCTGGAGACCCACAACGGCGTTCCTTCACAGTCCAGCAGGATGCAGATGCAACGTCAACGAAAGACCTCAAGGTCTAAACAAAGCGGAGTGATGGAAAAATCCTAACTCCATCCCAGCATTCGTCTCGTTACACCAGACGCAATGTCAACAACAGCGTTCGTTCGCAGTCCAGCAGGATGCAGATGCAACGTCAACGAAAGACCTCATGGTCGAAATAAAGCGGAGTGACGGCAAAATCCCAACTCCACCTAAGCATTCGTCTCGTTACACCAGACACAATGTCAACAACAGCGTTCCTTCGTAGTCCAGCGGGATGCAGATGCAGCGTCAACGAAAGACCTTAGGATCGAAGCAAAGCGGAGTGATGGCAAAATCCTAGCTCCACCTCGACGTTCGTCTCGATACAGCAAACAAGATGTCACCACAGCGTTCTTCCTCCAACAGGATTCGGACACGCTAAAACAAACGAAGCGAAGGCCATATTCCTACCTTCAGGGTCTTGATGGCAACTCATATAAAACCTGAAAGACTACCGGAGATCATCCCACACCAGCGCGGAGTGGTCCCCACCTTGCCATTCGTCTCGATACAGCAGATGGGATGTCACCACAGTGTTCTTCTTCCAACAGGATTTGGACACGCCAAAACAACGAAGCGAAGGCAATATTCCTAGCTTCAGGGTCTTGATGGCAACTCATATAAAGCTTGAAAGACCATCGGAGATCATCCCACACCAGCGCGGAGTGATTTCCATCATGACATTCGTCTCGATACAGCAGACGCAATGCCAGCAAACGAAGCGAAGGCCAAATTCCTAGCTTCAGGGTCTTGACGGCAACTCATATAAAACCTGAAAGACTATCGGAGATCATCCCACACCAGCGCGGAGTGATCACCACCTCGACGTTCGTCTCGATATAGCAGACGAGATGTCACCACGGCGTTCTTTTTCCAGCAGGATTTAGACGCGACAATCAGACAACGGAACCACGGCAAAATCCCTAGTTCCAAATCTCGACGGTTCACTAACAACCTAGAGACAACCGCGACATTCGTTTCGATACAGCAGACGCAATGCCAGCAAATGAAGCAAAGGCCAAATTCTCAGCTTCAGGGTCTTGACGGCAACTCATATAAAACCTGAAAGCAATGTTTAAAATAACTCGCTATGTAGCTCGCTATTTTGCGCTACGTAGCATACCTTAGTATATTCGCTACGTAACTTTGGAAAAAAACTCAAATACAAAGTAGCTTACGTTTTTTCTTCAAATAGCTTACTTTTTTTTAACAAATAGTATACGCTACGCTATGCGTACGCTATTTTCATATAAAATTTTCTATTGAACTTCTTAAGATTTCAGTATTTAATCCTAAACTATACAAACATAGTTTCATTAAAGTTCTAATCTCTTAAATTGAAATCACATTTAGTAGACATGATTCTCAAACATAGATTATTTAATTAATTTTTGATAGGTTTAATCTAGTATGAATCATATATATGAACTCAAGTATTGAAAATTTTGAAAATAATTTTTTTTAGAATTTCGAGGAGCAGAGAAACTACTACTGTAAAAAATATTGTTATATTACTTATTTTTCTATGTTCCCAAGCAAATTTTATATCTTTATAATAATATAATTTATTGTAAATGAGATGATTATAGTAATAATTAATAATTCATGTAGCTTACGCTATGCGCAACGCTTTTTGCGTTTTCGCTATTTAGTAATAGAACGCTACGCAACACGCTATCGCTATTTTGAACATTGCCTGAAAGACTATCGGAGATCATCCCACACCAGCGCGGAGTGCTTATGACTCATCGGGGCTCCCCAAACTGAGCCCAACCTCAAGTAAAAAGCGGCATGGCAAAATTCCTAACGTTTGCTCTTCCGACAGTCAAACTGCCTAAGAAGATTACTTGAAGACGTGTTGTCCAGCCCCGAAGGGATCAGAGACACGACAGTCGCAAGGCTACTCGAACAGCAAGATTGCCTATCGATGAATACATCAGCCAACGCGATGGTACGACGGACAAAACCCTAGTACCACAAACCCTAACAGACCTCTGTCGTAAAGAGCAGAGGTTAACTGTAACGTTAGGACGTCTTTGCAGGGATACCTCGATTCGTTTCGATTCCAGAGAAATCAGTGTCCTTGGAAAAACCTCGATTCAGGGAAATCAGCGTCCTTGACGAGAGCACCTCGATTCCGTCGACCCGCAGAGAAATTAGTGTCTTTGCAGGGATACCTCGATTCATTTCGACTCCAGGGAAATCAGTGTCCTTGGCAAAAACCTCGATTCAGGAAAATTAGCGTCCTTGACGAGAGCACCTCGATTCGCGTCGACCCGTAGAGAAATCAATGTCTTTGCAGGGACACCTCGATTCGTTTCGACTCCAAGGAAATCAGTGTCCTTGGCAAATACCTCGATTCAGGGAAATCAGCGTCCTTGACGAGAACATTTCGATTCGCGCCGACCCGCAAAGAAATCAGTGTCTCTGCAGGAATATACAATGTCAGCAAAGCGGAGCCGCGGCAAAGTTCCCAGTTCCATGACTCGGCGGTGCACAGACAACCGAGTGTCAACCCCCTGACTCCGTGAAATGCGGATAAAGTCAACTCCTGACTCCGTGAAATGCGGAAAAAGTCGGCGGATTCTTGTTTCGTGGAACACGGCCTATGTCAATCCTGACCCCGTGGAAAACATCCAGAGTGGAGCCTGGTCCTCGCAGAACACGGCTATGTCAATCTTGACCCCATGGGAAGCGTCTAGAGCGAATCCTGTTTTCGTGGAACACGGCCTATGTCAATCCTGACCCCGTGGGAAGCGTCCAGAGCGGAGCCTGGTCCTTGCGGAACACGGCTAATGTCAATCCTGACCCCGTGGGAAGCATCCAGAGAAAATCCTGGTCCCATAGAACACGGCTAAAGTCAATCTTGACCCCGTGGAAAATGGCCAGAGCAACCTCCTGACTCCGTAAAATGCGGATAATGTCAAGCTCGTCCATCACTTACGGGTCCTCACGACTCGTAAGGGAGAAAATTCTCTTATGAGATCCTTACGACTCTCAAGTGAAAACGCACTTAGGAGTCCTCACGATTCCTAAGGAGAAATTACACCTACGGGATCCTCTCGATCTGTAGGGAGAAAATTCTTTATGAGACCCTCACGACTCATAAAGTTGAAAAGTCTTAGGAGGCAGATCTTAACCCTGACTCCTAAGCCATCGCTGTCTTACAAGGAAATCAAAATAGATTATCCACAAAAATGCATTTACTAAAAGGGACACACCATCATGAAGCAAAATATGTTTTTTATTCATGAATCAAAATGAATAAAAGTACAACTTATGAAAGAATAAAAAAAATACTCTAATTCAGGAGTATGTATAAAAGAAGAATAAAAAAATATATATACAATTCTTCAAGCCGGCGGACAATTCAATAAGTTTGCCAGTTCATCCTTTTTCCGCTGGGCCTCGGCTTCATGATTCATTATCGTCAAAAGACGGGCCTCCGCTTGAGCCTGTTGGGCATGATATGAGGCAAGCCGACTTTCAAGCTCTTTTTCGGTAACCTTATGAGCTTTGACCATTTCGCGAGTGAAAATGACGGTCTTATCAATGGCTACCACCTTTTTGATAGCCTCTTGAAGCCGTCGCCAAAGACCATATGCCCGAGTGGTCTTGGCCATAAGATTAGCTTGAAGTTCCCTCAGCGCTTTGGAAGCCAGCTCCCTCTCCAAAAACTTTCGGCTGAGCCTCTTCTCGCATGACAACATATTTGAGGCGCATCGTTCGATCATCCCCCGCAAGCTCGCCTTTGCAGCTACAACCTCTGAGGGAAAGCGTGTAGATTCAAGAATATGCAAGCAATCCTCCACCCGACGACAGAACTCAACCCAGACTTGCACCAAGGTCTCACTATGGTAAGTAGCAAGAAAAAGAAGAGAACCGTTGGCTTCAGCGGCAAGTGCTTCGGCCATGATCAGACTGCCAGCATGAAGGTCTTCAATCAGAGCCGACAAGGAGTGAAGGCTTAGCTTCGCCATCCGTTCCGAGGCACGTAGAGCATAGGGGCCGGGCGGCATCACGATGCGAGATTCCAGCATGGTAAGAACTGGCAAAGCTGTTAAGATTCATAGAAAACAATTAGCGAGATTCACAAGTAAAGAGCGAATGGAACAACATTAAAACTTTACTTACCCACGGTCATGCAAGAAGGGTCTAAAGGCTCCCTAGGCCCGTCAAGAATCTCAACCTCGTCATCGGCCTCCAGAACTGGAGAAGACATCAGTATCGTTATATGGAATAATGATAATGCCGTGAAGAAGGCGAACAACACTAACCTTGCCCGGAAGATAGGATGATGCGTTGAGGGGATATTGCTTGCGGAGCGGCCATCTCCAGCAGACGTTGAAAAGATTTCCTGGGAGACAGATCAGCAATAGACGCCGCCAACCCGCACAATTTTGAAAAGACAGAAAGGTTCAGATAATAGAGAGATTATCAAAATAAAATATAGAAGGATACCTTCGATGCTTCTTCCACTTTGGAGTGGAGGGATAGCAGCTTCGGCGGCCTCCTCCATGCCCCCAGGCACATCATCGGGGATGTGGGCCGGTATAATAACTTTCGGTTGTGGAGCAGTGGCCATCGCCGCAAGCTCTGATGAAAGGACGGTGGCTTCAACTACCTGCCCCACGGCCTCCGGGCCGTCCCCAGAAAGATTCATTGAATCGGCGGCCAATAAAGATGCCTCTTCCGGGGGAGCAAGCACTTTGGGAGCGGGAATCACCGAGGGAAGCTCCATCGCAGGAACAACAGTTGCATCGACCCCTCCACACTGATTAGTGTCTCATCGGGGATATTTGCGGAGTCCACAGTCAAAGCGCGACTCGAACTCAGATCCTCCGCCATTGCCGAAGTCCCTGCAAAGTTTGCACGAGGATAAGGATATGTATATATATATATAAGCAGTGCAAAATACTACAAAAGGATATATAAGTGTACCAATGCGCAAAGGAGCTTCTAGTATAGCTTGTTCAAGCCGACGCTCCTTCCTGAGGAGGTATGCTCGCCGGGGTTCGAGGGTATACTCGTGGCCACCGGTCCACAATGAAAGCGCGTCTTCAGTATCAGCCGAGATAGGCTGTTTAAGAGCTCTCTCGCCTCCCTCTTCCAAGGGACCTATAAATATCCGCCGTATTGATGGAGGGTCTTCATAAAAGATGACGGCAAGATAAGGCCACTTCGGGATCCTTACATTCTCGGATTCATCCTGTGAGCGTCTTATAGCCTCAGCCAATTGTGCGGCTTCCTCGGCAGATGAACCCGGGAAAAATAGACCACCATCTGATTCTTGCATGGCTAGTGGTTCGTCTTAGAGGATAGGCTCTGATTCCACTAAAAAGTCGAGTAGATTGGTGGCCGTCTTCTTTCGCCTCTTGGACCCAGAACTAACTGCAGAAAACGATCGCCTCTTTCTCCTCGATGCTTTAGCGCGACGTTGACCCACTTCGCCTTCAATATCCTCACTCGGCGGTGCCACCGACGACGACACTGCCATCGCTGACGTCGCAGCTGATGATACTGCTACTGGTGCCCTATTGGCCCTTGATTGAGCTCTAGTTCGCGGAGGCATACCAGCTGTAGGAGTTAAATCCACTTCCGCCGCCTCCAGAATAAGCACGATGCCAGTATCTCTCATGGGAGGGCGAACCACTGCACGCGGTCGCGGAGGAACTCCTGTGGCTTGGATCGGAGTGGGAGCCCTATATCCGAGGAGCATCCTCCTTTCCTCGGCAATAATGGGACTGACTCGGTGGAGGTACCAGCCCGTGAAAGACCCCACACATCGAGGAATATAATCAGCTTCAGGAATCACGAAGCGAGAGCCGGTGTTCAGCCGCATGAAGTGATGAGCAGCGTCACGAACAACTTCTGACGACGGGCTAGGCTCCACTATAAATGCCTCAAAGGGGACACCCTGGTCATATCCGAGTTGACGATCAAAGCGGTGTGGGTTGTACCGCCAAAAAAGGGCCGCACCATTCTGACGAAATACCAGATAACCCGGTCTGATCGAATATAGGTGCACGGCTTCCTTGGGCTTCAGAGAAGGTACTCCTTCTTTCGATGAGTCACAAAGCTGTTGAATTGGTCCCGAAGGAGCAGAGATGACTCGATCGTTGAATACCATCCCGCCCGTATTGGCATTGGGATTAATCAGCACGCGAATAACCACGGACTGAGTCGGGTCAGGAGCAGAAGCATCCACCAGCCGCATGAGTCGTGGAAAAGTGTAAGCATCATAAAAGCTGGGTCTTTGGTGCGTAGCAAATGCCCCTAGCATGTGCATCTCAATCCAGGACGTAAAGTAATGAAGAGAGAAATTTATCACATTTACGCCTGGAATTGAAGTGTTGGCTGTAGCGCTTAGCCCATGATACAGATGCGCTAGCCCCGCAATGCCCACAGCTAGTCGCGTCCCTTCGGCAATACGATGGGCAGGGTAGATAACTGAGGCTCTCATAAAACGACGGTGCATGGGAACGACGAACCAGCTGAGCCAAACACTAATGAAGCCCACGAAGAAAGTCTCCTCATCCATACCAGGAGCTGCGATCGACTTGAAAGATACGACCGACAGGATGGGAATGTAGAACTGCGGCAAGTCCTCTTCTTTAGCCGGTCGCTTATTTAAACCGAACCCAAAGGGGTCGTTGATACTCGCAAACTTTGGAGCCGTTTTTGATAGAACATCCCCGCGAAGGAAGCAGACGATAAAACTCTTGAAAGTGACGTCCTGCACCTCTGATTTTGTGAATAGCTTCTCAAAAATGCTCAGAGTCTTGATTAAAAATGGGTGCTTGTGGTGGACGACATTTTCTGTCGACAGGCCGTCGAGCATAGCAGGCTCGGTTTCGAAAACATACTCATCAGGAGGCAGCAGTTCTTCATAGAGCGTCCCCCTGACCGGCAACCCCGAGATCTCACAAAACTCTTCTAGAGAAATTGAAACTTCGCGGTCCCCTAAAAAGAAGGTGTTGGTGGGAAGGTTCCATTGGTTTAAAAAAGCCTTGACCCACCAGACATGGGGGGGCTGATAGTGGAAGAGAGACGCGTACACTACCTAATAGAGCCCGACCCTCTGTAGTCGCGCACGATGGGCATACATGATATAATGGGCCCAGAGAAGGTAGCCCGTAGAATGTCGAGGGGTAAGCCCTATTTTGTAAATCTGTCCCTATGGCTGGGCTTCACCTTGGCAGATGCGACACCCTAAAATGTCTATAGCTGGCACAGGATGGTTCGGAATCCCAGTTGTAGACGGTTCAAGCCGCCCGTAGGGGTCCAATTCGACATCTCCACAGCAAAGGCGGTTCGTGGACGATCCATCGGCAGAAATGGATAGGTAGGCTCTGTCGGTATCTCGCAAAGAAAGCTGCGGCGACCGCGGATAATATGACCGTACCAGGTCCCCCATAAAAGTAGATTGGTGCAATTCGGGTCATAAGCCCTGATCATCGCCATCATCTCTTCGTCCGACGGTGATTGAGGAAAAGCCGCCTCCGAGTGAGTAAAGAGAAAGTGTGGGAGAGAAGCCATTACTCCTGAAACAAAGGAAAGGAAGCTATTAGTGAAGCCCACGCGTATATCTATATATATATATATATATATATATAAGTGGAAGAAAATGACAAATAACTTATTTTATGAGACCATTGGTTACAAAACACAAGGGCCACAAAAATCAAGATGGCGGCTCACTAATGATGAGGCAGGGTAATCATTATGAGAACAAAAGGAACATTCTCAATAAATGAATAGTGGATTTCAAACAACTCTACACATTCCACAGAGAGAGAAGACCCACTGCAAAACCCTATGCAAATTATGGGGGATCTTTCTGAAAACTTTTCGCAAAGAACAACTAAGGGCAAGAAAATCCCAAGAAGTCTTCTCTTAAGAACTAAGTCCTTTAGAGGAATTAAATTCCTTTTGAACGTAGGAGTTAAACTCCCAGAATACTTTTTGAGAGCTAAGAGTCTTTGGAATGGAATTAAATTCCAGAGAAAGGTCAAGTATCGTCATCGATCCCTGAGATCAAAGGAGCCTTAACAAAAGAGATTTATTATTTAAAGATTGAACAGTTTTTTTAAAGAACTTGGAAAAGATGGGTTCTTGTTAAAGGGAAAAACCCTTGGTATGGATTTAAAATCCAAGATAAAATTTCTATAAGGAGTTCCTCGGCCGTTCAAGATCCTTACCTGAAAAACGGAATCTTTTGTTAACAGTCTTAAATTCTGGAAATTTTTGAAACAGAGAACTAAGCTCTGAAGAGAGAATTAAATTCTTAGAAGAAAATGAGTAAGGAAGAAGATGAAAAGTGGAGGCGCTTCTGAAGAGACTCGTACATTTATAGGATGTGATGGGAAACGGTTCATCTACCCCCTTCCCTAGGAAGATCCAACGGCCACAAAAGGTGACAGCGTTGCACTCACGTGCAAACATGTGAGAACAACGCTGTGGGGGAATTTGTTCCCTCATAAAAAAAATCTGGAATACCCCAATAGGGCATCACGTGTCCCCACGTGACCAGAGGTCACGTGCAGACACGTGATGGGTTCCTGTGATCTCTAATTTATAGTGTTAAACTCTAGTCAAACAATCAATCAGTGGAATTATGTGTCTACACGTGATGGACCCTTCAACCCACTAAAAAGGAATTGAAAGGCATGATAAATCAGCAAGGAAAGATCCCAATGGGGTATCACGTGTCTACACGTGACCAAAGGTCACGTGCTGACACGTGATGGTTCCTTAGTTCTTTGAAAAGGCAGAATTAAATTCTGGTTAAATGCTTAATCAGGAAAGTCACGGCTCAGCACATGACCCGTGCCTAAGTTCTTTAATTATTAGAATTAAATTCTATTTAAATGATCAAACAATGGGATCACGTGCCAACACGTGATAGGCTTTTTAAGCCTTCTGAACTAATAGAATTAAATTCTAATTAAGAAGGAATCGAGGACCCTAACTGGAAAATATCTCTCTAAATCTTTTCAAGCAGAAAAAAAAAAGATTGTGCTCTATAAAGTGGAGCACCGTTGGATTACAAATCTAATGGTGATTAAAAATCACCAATTTATGGAAAGATTTTATGCAAGGAAAGATTTCCTTGAAATTCACCAAGAATAACAAACAAAATAACTTTTGGATTAAAATTCCAATGGTGAATAAAATTCACTGAGTGATCTAAAAGATCATGTTGGTTACAAAAACAACCAAAATCTTTCAATGAAAGATTCACTAAACGAATTGATTCTTTTCTTCTTCCTATAAATAGGAGCCAAGAAAAGAAGAAAAGGATCTTGAGGGAATTCTTTTAAGAGAAACACAACAACAGAGAGAAAAAAGAAAGGAAAATTTAATTCTCAAGAGAGAAAAGAAGATCTTTTCAGAGAAAAGAAACCCTAGGTGAGAAAGGGAAAAGAGATCTAAGCTCCATAAAATAAAAGAGAATTTAATTCTTAAATTTAAGTGTTTAAATCTTCTGAATAGGAACTTCGTTTTTCCTTTGGTTGAAAATCTGCAGAAACAGATCTCCCCACAAGTTGAGAATTTAATTCTCATCGGGGAGATTCTGCCATGCAGATCCAAAACTGGGAGGGGGGGTGGAGAATTGAGTTTAAGGAATTTAATTCCCCCAAATTCATAGGAATTTAATTTCTCGAAATGAAACTAGGGTTTAACCCTATATGAGAATTTAATTCTCCCAAATTCATAAGAATTCAATTCCTCCAAATAAAATTACGGTTTAACCCTACATGAGAATTTAATTCTTCCAAATACACAGGAATTTAATTCCTCTAAACAGAACTAGGGTTTAACCCTATAAAAGAATCTAATTCTTAAAACAAGAGACTTAAAACTCTCCATGCACGTAAAGAACTTGGTCACGTGGTAACACGCGACCCCCATTCTCAATGAGTAGAAAAGAAAGAACAAGACTAGGTCACGTGCCCCCACGCGCCCCTTAAACAGACTCCCCAAAATGAGAAGGGAAAAAGCTTGGAGGCAATGCCTCACGTGCTCACACGTGACTCTCAAAACAAAAGGAAACAAATCCAAGAGAAGAATTAATTTTGGGCGCCCTCACATGTTCCTACGTGACCCCTAATAAACACTTTTATAATCAATGCATGGGTACCCATCACGTACCCACACATGATGGCCTGAAGACCAAAAGTATTTAACACTTATTTGAATATTCTGAGAACAAAATAAAGGAGGTCTGCCTCCATCTTCAGGCGCCTCACGTGACCCCACGTGACCCCTTCCTTTCTAGTGTTTAACACTATTTTGAGCATTTTGTCCCCAGTGTTTAACACTGTTTTAGATACATCACGTGGGGACACGTGACCGCCAGATATCCTCTAGTGTTTAACACTATTCTAAAATCAAGTTTAGCCCAAATTGACTAAATTTTCCAGAGGCAAGACTCCCCTTTGACCGAGCCTCAGATATATACTTTTGTCTTCCAAAGTTGGTCATCTCATATGACATTTGGGTGCTCAGCACTCAATAAAAGACAAAACACGACCAGAACCCAGATTCATGTTTAGCACTGCTAAATAATAGGGGATTGAACCCAGAAGAATGTTCAACAGTCCCAACAAAAGTCCAACACTTCAAACTTAATTGGACTTAGCCTAAGTTGGCTATAAGTCCTCAATTCAGATTTAACTGAGCCACTGTGCTCATAATCTAATTAATTGATCTTAGTCCTAAAATTGGACTACATATTTCCCTATCAAAATTGGTTCAAGGGTACATCTCTGAACCCCTCTGATATATGTCGTTGTAATCCTTCAACGTCTTCAGAGAGGTGACGGGTCCCGACAACCATACATTTCATAGACTATGACGTCTTTAAACTGGATTGTGGGGTCCTTAAACCCATGGACTATGATGTCCTTAACCTCGGACTGTGGGGTCCTTTTAAACCCACGGACTATGATGTTCTTAACCTCGGACTGTGGGGTCCTTAAGCCTATGGACTATGATGTCCTTAACCTTGTACCGTAATGTCCTTAAACTAATCGACCGCGGATGTCCTTAACCTTGGACCGTAATGTCCTTAAACTAATCGACTGCAATGTCCCTAAACTAAATAATAGAGTCCAAATGCTTTCTTGTTGGATGTAAACGATCCCGTTAAGTAGATCTTAGTCTAAAAGTTAGACTAACGTATTCTTAACATACGTTTAAGTTGATCTTAGTCCCAAATGAGACTAACGTATCCTTAAATCCAAACCCCAAACCCAAATCTAAGAAAATACGGATTTGGACTAATCCACGCCCTACGGGCGACTACATAAATTAGTCTCTGTATACAATCCACGGGCAACCAAAAACAAAACAAACACACACGACATGAAGTGACCATCTGGAGAAGGAGAAAGTGGTTACCGCGATGCGGTAGCGTAATTAACTGTAAGGGCTTGCGCCTGCAGGGAAGAGCATCCGCACAATCAAAAACCCCTCATCATGAGGGGGAATCTGACGAAGTCTGTTATATCGGCTGCATCCGTTTAAACCTTCGATACACGATACCATAAATCAACTTGGCATCTTCGAAGAGGTGGACGGATAGCACCAATTAGCATCTTCTCTGAAATTCAGGTAAGACGGACCTGCGCGGCCGCGTCTCCGTGCTTTTGCGGGGAACATTGATGATAGCCTGTCCGCAAATCCAATTTTGAGAACACTCAAGATCCCTCCAATTGATCGAACAGATCGTATATTCTCGGTAAGGGATACTTATTCTTGATTTTTACATTATTTGACTCCCGGTAGTCGATACACATTCGCTTGGTTCCATCCTTCTTAGGTACCAACAGAACCGGGGCACCCCAAAGTGACGAGCTCAATTTAATAAATCCCTTATTGAGACGGTCTTCAATTTGCGTCCGAAGCTCCTTCAATTCTGCAGGCCCCATCCGGTACGGTGTTTTCAATATAGGTTGAGTCCCCGGCATCAAGTCTATAGTGAACTCGATTGCCCGATCTGGTGGTAAACCCGACACATCTGCAAACACGTCTTCAAATTCTCATACAACCGTCGACATACTCTCCTCCTCCTGTACTGTGTACAACATCTCTTCCCTTCTCGGTACAGCTCGGTAAGTTGCTAGGTCCAAGGACTTACTTCCACTCTTGAATGTGAACATTGGGTGGTCAGGGATTTCGAACACTACCCTCCTTTGACGACAGTCGATGGTAGCGTAAAAAGTGCTCAACCAGTCCATACCCAAGACCACGTCGAAATTTAGCATATCTATCACCATAAAGTTGGTGTAGAAACCCCGACCGCAGATCACCATAGGACACATATCGCATCCCATAGTAGACTTGATCACTCCGTTTCCCGTGTTGACATTCCACTCGGTGATGAGAGGTGTCACTGGAATGGAACTGGCGGTCGCAAACTTTTGTGCCATAAAGCAGTGCGATGCGCCCGAGTCAAAAAGTGTAAGTGCAAATGTAGAGGCTACTGGTAGGGTACCAACATTTTATACAAAAATAGGGATGAGCTTAACAAGACATGCATGCATGAAAAAAGGGTAACATGAAAGTACGACAGCCATAAAAAGTAGCAGTGCCTGTAATAACTTCCCCCGTTGCTTCAGCCTCTTCCATAGTCATAGTGAAGGCCTGACACTTTGGGCCGTTGCGCAGAGCTTGTTGGAAGACTCATTTCTGAGAGGGCATGGGTGGTACCCTAGCTGGCGAACTGTGTCCGATTTGCTTATTAGTGGGAGGTGGCCGGGCTCCCAGTTGATGCGCTCCATGATTGGCTGGTTTAATGTCAGGGACTAGTTGCCGTCTTCTCTGAGGACAATCCCCCATAGCATGGTCTAATGACCCACAGATTACGCAAAGTTTATTCAACACGCGGCAATCTCTCATATAATGTCCGGCGCTACCTCAATGGTTGCATACGACAGCTGGTTTTCTAAAGACATTTGGTCCTGCTGGCCTCTTGGGTGCTGTTTTCCGTTGAATCTGGAAGATGATCCCCTACGAATTTGATTGGCGGGTCGCTTAGTGCCAGACAAACGGTCATCCTTCCTTATGCGTCTTTGAAGATCTTTAAAGTTCCGTGCCGCCTATAAGGTTTCATCATAGGTTAAAAGGGTAGCAAAAGACATGGAGGACAGTGTCTTCAAATCCATCCCTTGTCGGAATCTTTTAGCATAAAGTTCCGGGGTTGCCACCAGGTGATGCGCGAACCGACTTAATCTCACGAACTCCAAAGCGTACTCGTCCACAGATCTATCCTACATGCTCCCTTGTTGGAATTATATAAACTCTTTTTCCATCTTTAGGTGTGCCACGACTGGAAAGTATTGAATATCAAAACGCTGTTTGAACGTTTCCCAGTTGATGGACTCCTTTAGTCTACTTTCTTCGGCCTCCCACCATATTCTGGCATTATCCGTAAGTTGTAGTTTGGCGATGTTCACCCACACGTCCTTAGGAATTTGCACGGCTCTGAGATCATTGACTGTTCTTTTGAGCCATTTCTCAGCTTCTAAGGGAGTTTCCTTTTTTGAAAAGGTTTTAGGGTGTAGAGATCTGAATTGCTTCACTCCCGCCGAATCTTGAAGAATTGGGGCTAGTGCTTTTATTAAAATCTCTGCTTGTTGCTGCCTACTTTCTTGCTGCTCCTGATGAAGGGCAGCTGTCTGCTGCTGTTGTTGCTCCAGTAGTCCTTGCATCATTTATAGCATAGCTGCTTGCTGAGCAATGGTTCCATTACCCCCATTTCCCTTTCTGTTGCGGTTATGATGTCGTCCGACCATGATGGTCTGAATCAGAAGAGGTTAGATTACAAACAGGCTGAGAATGTCATAGGATAGTAGCTTGAATGAGAAGTGACAATTAATGCAAGATGAAAACTAATAAGGAAAAAGCGAGAAGCACAAAGGCGGAATTGTCTGAAGTTAAGATTTTATTAATAAAAGATAAAGGAGATACAATGAAGATTAAATATGGCCCTACTGTTATACATAGCTTATTTGGTCCACTGAGTAACTAAGAAACTAAATATGACACGAACTAATCATAAACGTTTCGGTCGCCATCCACCAATTATACGGCGGAAACTGTGCATTGTTGGCCCGACGTTTGTTGACCTTTCTTGTAAAACTGTAAAAGAAGGGTGAGCCTAGTACATCCCAATGATAGAGTAGTGGAGGGGTACGGCGAACACATCGATAAGCCTGTCTCCGAATATAGAGTGTCTCTCTAATAAACCATATGTGTGGACCGTATTCCCTTGGTTCTTCCTCTTCCATAGGAATCTCCTCCTCAGCGGGGGCCTCCTCCTCTGGTTCTTCCTCCTCCTCTGGTTCTTTCTCCTCAACGGGATCTTCCTCGTCAGCTGGGACGTCCTCCTCAGGCTCTTCTTCCTCCGCATGAGCTTCCTCTTCCTCGGATCTTCCTCTACTGGGTCTTCTCTTTCTCCATCTTCTAAATAGCCATTGTAGATACTTGTTTGGGGACCTATTACTTCGTCGTCCGAATATCCAAGCGTAGCCTCAAAGGTGATGTCCGACATGTTTTCCTCATCCGAAAGATTTGCCATGACCTGAAAGGAAAGGCCATAGTTAGGATATAGAATGTCAAGGAAAGTGCGGGGAATATGAAAATTTTGAAATTGGTGGATGAGATCACAAATATAATAAGTCAGTCAACGGTTTCATTTTAGTACACAAGAGAGGACCTGCATGGGCCACCACTAAAACTTGTCACGCCCTGTTTCCCAAAAGAAGGTGAAGGGTGACGTGGCATGGTTCGCAACCTAACTGTATTGAAGGTGGTCTATTCAATACAGTTACATTAAACGTATGAATATCTATAACATGCAGGATGTGTACTAAAAAAAAATAATAAAAACGAAAAGTATTTATTTCCATCAACCAAACTTTATTACATTCGAAAGGAAAAAGTAAAAGAGACTAAATAGTTTAATTACATCGAAAGAGAAGCAAAGCCCTAAACAGGCGGGCAACAAAAAAACTAGCTAATCTTCCGTTGTCAAGTCTACAAAATCTTCATTAGTTGGCTTCATATCTTGATCCTCGTCATAATACTCATTCCTATCTGACGGACATTCCAAAAATAGGGGGAAAAAAGGTAAGTCCGTCAGCGAGTTATACTCGGGTAGGATTTCCTCATAAGGAAGTAAAGGTAGAGAAACGAGCGAGTATATATAAGTATGATGCGTATATGCAGATATGATGCATGTGGGTATGAGGGTATGAGGTGTATACAAATAAGACATGTTGACAGAGATATATGTGAATATGAATATGTTTGTATAAGGTATACGTTAATAAGGGTATGTTGCATGAGGTATATGGGAATATGAGTATGTTTGTATGGTGTATAAGTGAAGGTAAAAGTTCACATTAGTTTGTTAAATAAGGGTCCGGATACTCGCGATTATTCTTTTGTGGCTACGGAACAATAACCGGGGAAGTGAAATGTACCGTTTCACTTTCCGAGATCATGATTGAGTAGTAGGAGAATCCGAGTTCCGCATCTCCTTGCCTAATCAAACTACCCATCCCCGATATTCAGTGTAAAGGTTTTGACGAATTAGAGTTAGTGCGTATACATTTAGGTATGGAATTTCCACATTGTATGTCATCCACATATTGGATTATTCGCCCTCAAAATAGGGTTAGTATTCGTCTACACACTGGGTCATTCACCCTCAAGCAGGGTTAGTATTCACCCGAATATCGGGGTAGTATTCGTCCACATATTAGACTGTTCACCATGTCTGCAGGGATCTTCATTTATATGTATTCCATATCTTGGTCCGCGCATTCTAATCCTAACCGTATCATGTGTCATGTATGTCATAAACTTGTGTTCAAAAGTTGATCTCATTTAACACGGCCTTCCACAACAACTCATTTTATCTTGTTATCTTTTAAAGTTGGTAAAGTGCTTCATATTATTTTATAAAAATACTTTGTTAAAAGATAATAGTGTTTAATGATAATTATTGTTTATAAGGAAAACCTTGATGTTTATAGTATTTATCATTTTGGAAACTCATGGTATTTTAATGAAAAAATATCCTTTTATTGAAAGTTTATGGTATTTATTTGAAATTATCTTTTAATAAAAATTCAGGTATTCTCTTTGAACAATATCATTTATTAAAGTTATGGTTTTAATTTGGGGGTTACATTTTAGAAATATATCCGTGTTGGCAACCGTCGCATATGGGTGGAAGGATTTGTGTCATTTTCAGGGACGATTGCCTATCAACCATGAGATAGTTACGTAAAACATTACCCTATTATTAGGGTATTTTATTAAAGGTGCTATTCTAGAAGAAGAATTCCGCGTTGACAACCGCTGCATATGGGCGGCAGGGTTTGTGTCCTCTTCAGGGACAATTGTCTAATAACCACGGGGAAATTCATGTAAAATATTACCCTTTTATGGTATCTTATTAAACCTTAGAAAATAAACCAAGAAATATTTTATATAAAAATATTCCCTTCAAGTGGAAGGGGGTTAAGTTGAAAACTATAGCATAATTATTTAAATCAGTATTAACCCTTTCCAAAAAGGAAAGGGGATTTTAACAAAGCTAGGTTAATTGGTGAATAAAGGTGCAAGCACAAGCACATTGTTTTAGAGCGTCTAAAGTATTTGTTCAAAATATCTCATATCATAGGGGTATTTTCAATACGTACCACATTTTAATAAAATGAGGGTATTTTGTGGAAATAACCTATTTCGAGATCTTATTGGTAACATGGATAAGTGGGTAAACACATAGGGTGGATTTATACCCCACGAGTTATAACGTCAAGCATATCATATTCCATATAGGATGAGGGTGCAATATTTACGCATATGGAGGTAATTAATTAAACCATTTTAAATATGGGTCAAATTTAATTATTAGGAGGTACCACAATAGGCATGCAGAAATATTTTTAACATCATTTTAATATAAGATTGGGGATTAGGATTTGAAACTAAGATCATTTAAAAGAAAGAAGGTGACAGACAAGTGGAGGGAGGCGGATCCTACATTTGGATTGAGTTGGATGTCGAGGGGTCGAAAATGTTGGCTTGTACTAAATCATCAATAGCTCCATTCTCAGATTTTTTTCTCGATACTTGGATGGAGCTACAGCGTCAGCATCGTCGAAACGAAGGCCTGAGTATTTTTCTCAGAATTTTTGGAGTTCTGAGGTGTGAGAAATCAGTGTTTGAAGGTCTCTATTTATAGGGTCTTTTTCCCAACCATAAAATCCAAAACTCTGTCAAATCCCCCCAAAAATCCGCGCCTAATGATTTTTCCCATGATTTCTGCCGCCGCCGCTGTAACGACCTCCAGATTTCTATACCTTTGTATATATTTAAATACCGTATTCTCCTGATATATGGGTACTTGTTGAATATTCGGAATTCGTCTTTTACTTCGAGATTTATTTTTCCTTATAATTATTTCTTTTCTTTTGATCCTAAATCCCATTCATTTTCCCCTCATTTTATTTCCATTTTTTAATCTAAACCCAACTCTCTTTTATTTAAATCCATTTGTATTTTAATTTTTCAAAGCCCAAACATTCATAGGCCCAAGACCCTTATCTTTTCCTTGCCTCTTAATTTCTTCAGGTTATTGATTTGGAGTAATGGGTATTAATCTAATGTTAATTATTATTAATTGTTGTTAATGGTAATTAATTGGGATTCTTTCTTAACCATTTCAAAACAAAAACCTTTCTTCTCATCTCTAACATCAGTTGCTGCTTCTTCAATTTTCTTTTTGATTCCCTCCATCAAAACCAAAATCTCACTCATAAAAACCAAGTTTTTATTACCCATCAATCCAATTAATTCTCTTTCCTCTCTAAAAAAAATCTCCTTTTCTCCCTCATCCGTTACCTTCCCCGAGCACTTCGCCGGCCACCCACTTCGCCGGCCGACCCCCTCACTACCTCGTCGCACCAGCTCTTCCAACCTCCTCTCTCACCTCCCCTCATTGGCCTCCATCTCCGAACCTCACGCCACCCCCTCCGAAGCTCGAGCGACCGAGCTCGAGCCATCCAAGCCTGTGCTCCATCGTCGTCGTGCCGCCTTTGAGCCACTGTCGGAGATCCTAGCCGTCGTCCACAGCCGCTAAGGCCAACGTCGACGCCTGCATACCCTCATCCATCGACGTTTCAATTTGAGCTCGAAGGTGTTCGATGAAATGGCCGAAAAAGTTTTCTCTCGTTTTCACCCATTCTAATCGCGAGTAAGTCTCTCCCTCTCTCTCCCTCCCCCTCCATTAGATTCGTTTTGAATTGGATCGACTGGGTTCTTGATTCAGTAAATTCCCTTTTCCATGATTCGTTTGTTTAGGTTTTGATTTCTGATTCCATGCAAATTGTTTGGTGAATTTTTTGTGGTTTCTATAATTGGGGAAATTTCTAATTGGGATGGCGAGATAATTAGATTGGCTGGGTATTGTTCAGATTGTAAATTTCGTTAGATCTTATGATGCAAGATGGGTCAGCATGCTTATTTTTTCCTTGAAGTTTTATTTTTACTGCAAGAAATTGGGGTTCTTTTTTTTAAAACTGTTCTAAATTATATTTGATATGATGCATAGGTTATGTAGATTATTAGTTATATTGTGAAGGAAAGCATTTGTGGTGATGTATTTGACATCAGAGGAACTTCTGATTGTTAAGGTGAAAATTTTAGGATATTATATTTTTAGGTTTAGCCTCACAGACCAGTTAGGTTGCTGTTCCCAGCCGAAAGACGCGCAAGACGGACTGTCTTGCCTGAGATTCGGGGCAGATGCTAATTGGTGCTATCCGTCCACCTCTCCGAAGATGCCAAGTTGATTTATGGCACCATGTATCGAAAGTTTAAACGGATGCGTCCGATGTAGCAAACTTCGTCAGATTCCCCCTCGCTTGAGGGGTTTTTGATTGTGGGGACGCTCTTCCCTGCAGGCGCAAGCCCCTGCAGTTAATTACGCTACCGCATCGCGGTAACAACTTTCTCCTTCTCCAGATGGTCACTTCGTGTCGTGGGTGTTTGTTTTGTTTGTGGTTGCTCGTGGATTGTATACGGAGACTAATTTATGTTGTCGCCCGTAGGACGTGGATTAGTCCAAATCCGTATTTTCTTAGATTTGGGTTTGGGGTTGGGTTTAAGGATACGTTAGTCTCATTTGAGACTAAGATCAACTTAAACGTTTGTTAAGGATACGTTAGTCTAATTTTTGACTAAGATCAACTTAACGGGATCATTTAGATCCAACAAAAGAGCATTTGGACTCAATTGTTTAGTTTAGAGACATTACGGTCGATTACCAGTTTAAGGACATGGTGGTCCATTACCAGTTTAAGGACATGGTGGTCCATTGTTAGTTTAAAGACATCCCGGTCAAGGTTAAGGACATCGTAGTCCATGAGTTTAAGGACCCCACATTCCGTGAAATGTGTGGTTATCGGGACCCGTCACCTCTTTGAAGACGCTGAGGAATTACAACGACAAATATCAAAGGAGTGAAGAGATGTACCCTTGAACAAATGTGGATTAAGTGATCTGTAACCCAATTTGGAAACTAAGATCAATTAATTAGAATTATGAGCACATGGGCTCAGTTAAATCTGATTTGAGGACTTATGGCCAACTTGGGCTAAGTCCAATTGGATTTGAAATGTTGGCCTTTTGTTGGATCATTAAACATTTGTCTGGATTCAAGCCCACATTATTTAGCAATGCTAAATCAGAGTTTGAGGGCTCTGAGAACATTTTTACCTTTGATTGAGCAGTAGACATTATAGTTCTGATTTTTACTCAATTTTGAATGGGAGGCTTTGCCTCTGGAAAATTAGCCAATTTGGCTAAAAGTAGTGTTAAACACTGGAGAACCTTAGTATTGAACACTGGAGATAAACTCTCAAATTTGTGTTAAACACTAAAAGATAATCAGTGTTAAACACTGGAAATATAATCCCCCAAATTAGTGTTAAACACTAGCAAATAACAGTGTTAAACACTGGAAATGAAGTCGTCAAATTAGTGTTACACACTAGAAAACACCAGTGTTAAACACTGGGTATAAAGTTCTCGAATTAGTGTTAAACACTAAAGAAAGAGGGGTCACGTGGGGACACATGAGAGTGCCCAAAGGTGGGACCAGATCCCATTTTACCTCGTTCTGCAATTAAGTGTTAAACACTTTTTATTATTTTTATTTTGAGCGTCACGTGTTGACACGTGATGGGGATTTATACGCTGACTGTTAAAGCGTTTGCCATGGGGTCACGTGGTAACACGTGAGAGCGCCCAAAACCTTCATTCCCTTTTCTTTTTCTTTCTGTGTTTTGGGAGTCACGTGGGAGCACGTGAGGCATTGCCTCAAAGTCGTTTCCTTTTTATTTTTGGGGATCTTTTTAGGGGTCACGTGGGGACACGTGACCTAGTTTTATTCCTTCTTTTCTGATCACTGCGGATTGGGGTCCAATGTTCTTTATGTGTATGGAGATCTTTCAAGTCTCTTTATTTTAAGAATTAAATTCTCTGTAGGGTTAAACCCTAATCATGATTTTGGAGGAATTAAATTCCTATTATGAAAGAATTAAATTCTTATGTAGGGTTAAACCCTAATTTCTTTTAGAGGAATTAAATTCCCATATATGTAAAAGAATTAAATTCTTGTATAGGGTAAAACCCTAATTTCATTTTTAAGAGGAATTAAATTCCTGTGAATTTGAGAGAATTAAATTCTCAATTAGGGTTAAACCCTAGTTCTGTCCATCTTGAAGGAATTAAATTCCTGTGATTTTTGGGAGAATTGAATTCTCATGCAGGGTTGAACCCTAATTTTATCTTGGAGGAATTAAATTCCTATAAATTGGGGAGAATTAAATTCTCATATAGGGTTTAAACCCTAGTTTTGTTTTGGGAGAATTAAATTCTCTAAACTCAATTCCCCCTCTAAGTTTTGGATCTTCATGGCAGGATCTCAACCCGATGAGAATTAAATTCTCAACTTATGGGGAGATGTGCTCTTTGCAGATCTTCAACCAGAGGAAGAACTAAGTTCTTTTGTGCAGAAGAGTTAAACTCTTAGATTTGAGAATTAAATTCTCTGTTTAAAGTTTTGATCCCTTTCCTTTTCTTACCTAGGGTTTTCTCTCTTGAGAATTAAATTCTCCTCTCTTTTTTCTCTCTGTTGTTGTTATCTCCCAAAAAAGTAGATCCATTCTCTTCTCTTCTTGGCTCCTATTTATAGGAGAAAGAAAAGAATCAGTTTATTTAGTCAATCTTTCATTGAAAGATTTTAATTGATTTTGTAACCAACATGATCTTTTAGATCACTCAGTGAATTTTATTCACCATTGGATTTTTAATCCGAAAGATCTTTTATCTGTTATTCAAATTTCAGGGAAATATTTCCTTGTATAGAATCTTTCCATAAATTGGTGATTTTTAATCATCCTTAGATTTTTAATCCAACGTTCCCCATAATCCTTTTCCATTTGGAAATATTTAAAAGCTTTTAGAATTTAATTCTATTAAACTGTAAGACTTTCGAAGCCAGTCACGTGTTGGCACGTGACCCTTGGTCACGTAACTCCCAATTGAGTTCTTTTCTCAGTGTTTATTTACACTTCAGTTTTAACCATCACGTGTCAACACGTGACCATTGGTCACGTGTGAGCACGTGATATCTCATTGAGGTATTTCCTTCAGCCATTTGTTTTTATTTCTGTTTTAACTATCACGTGTCAACACGTGACCATTGATCACGTGCGAGCACGTGATATCTCATTGAGGTAATTCCTGATTTTTAATCAGGGAACAGTGCATAACATATTTGCTCATAACTTTTGATCCCGGATGAATTATGAAGCCCATAATATATCAAATCGAAGGATTTTTCGAGATGCTTTCGATACCATCAGAATTTAACCGTTCCTCCTTTGGGAGTTTATCAAAATACAGGCCGGAAGATACTGGTTCGTATTTCCTTAAGCGTATCGCTGCCATTTGATACCTTGGACTCTTTTGCGCAGAAATTTTTGGCGGGAACAATTGCTCCCTTGCTCAACTGTAATTTTCCAAACTTCTAATCATCTATTAAGCGACCGAATTGCAATTGGCTTTAGTTATTTATCTGCCACGGTAAAGTAGTTTTTATCAAGTATTCATTATTGGCGATTTTACTCAAGCAAGTATTAAGGTTGCGGAATATCTATGTTTTGATCAACATTGGAATTTTTTATAAGCTATCATTAATTCCTAAAGGCTAGTATTTTCATAAAAATACCCTCGAGTGATTAAAATAGACCTTTACCCTTTCCTTTGCGTATTTTTCACTACAACCCTCGTGAAGGGAACCTTATTACGGATGGTGCTGGTTAAATCACATCTTGGATCTAGTAGAGTGAGACGCGGAGCTCTTCATGGAACACGGTCTTGCAAGGAAAAGTGGTTTAAAAAAAAACAAACATAAAACAAAATAAAAGAGAACATGATAATAAATTAATATAAATTGGTTAGTACCTATTATACTAATTTGTAATTAGTTTAAAAGAAAACAAGATTGCAAATTAGATTTTTATGAAGATACCTTAATTCTAGAAATATTAGTTTTTACTAAAATACCCTAAATTACCTAAAGAATATTTTATCAGAACACCCATGATTTTTTTAAATAATAATTTCTTTTATCAAAATAATCTAGAGATATTAAAATACAGTATTTTACATCAATACAATGAATTTTCTAAATGACATATTTACACGTATATACCCTATACATGATATCCAACATGAATTCTTGAACACTTGACATGACTATATGAACACTTGATATATTTACATGACTACTTGATATGGCTCGTACCAAACCTTCATGCTTGATCCAGCTTGACTCGAACCATGAATACAATTGGCATGACTTCTTCTTGACCTGACTAAACGATTCTTGATATCATCTTAATCTTGAAAACTTGATACTATATATCATCTTTTGTATTCATGAATTCGAGCAAGACTTGTAACTATAATTATAAATCTTAGATACACGGGGTTTTGGGGTAGTTTAAGTATGAATCCAACGAAATCTCATGAGTCCCAATATAACAAATAACGTTGCCGTGGTACCGGGCTGAAACGGTACAAATAACGTTGCTGTGGTACCGGGCTGAAACGGTACATCACAAATTCATGAATGAGGGCCCGTGTTTCCAAGCCCCTGGATGATAGCCTGTTGGGTTTGGAATACTTCAATAACAATTGAAATCTCACTATTTTGGACCTGTGATTCCTTGCCCCTGGATGATAGTCTTGGGTTCGAGAATACTCTTGAGATTGGTTGGCATTCACACTTGAACTCACGTTAGTTAATTTTACCCTTTTTGAGACATTTTAGGACATTTTACATTCACTTCATATTCACTATACCTACACTCCACGGCCATGCTATACTTGTGTTCTATGCTCATGTTACATTTCCATGCTAATATAATTTCCATATACATTACCATACTTGTTCACATATTACAATTTCTATTTATACTATATTATATGTCATCTTGCACTCAATCTATATATTACTCATCTCTATTGGAACTTACCGAGCGCAAGTTCGCTGACGGGCATTCCACCCACCTTTTGTTTCTTGGAATGTTCGTCAGGTGACTTAGGATCAGAGGAGGTGGAAGCCATTGCAGAGAATTACAACCAGTTCGCACCTGAAGCAGATTATCAGTTTTCTTTCCAGCTTTTCTTAGTAGTAAGTTACATGTTTAAACATTTTTTATGTTCAGACTTCTTGTATCGGTTAAATTCTGTAAAGTTGAGAATGTAAATATATAAAATGGTTGGATTTTATTTCCACTTGTCTATTCTTGTCATTGTTATATTGCTTATATTACGCTTAGCGTATTTATTTCGAGAAATGACCTTCTCGGAATAAATACGTTGCGGGCTGGCCACATCACCGTTTCCATCTACTGGGAAGCGGGGCGTGACAGGTTTTGTTGGTGGCCCATGCGGGTCCCGTTCTGTATGAAGTCGTAAGCAATATGATACTAGAAAGATAAAATCCGATTACTTTTACATTCCTTACCTTTCAATTCCTTTGAATCTATCCTAATCCATCTTTTCTATCCAAGGTGATGGCTTCCCTTGAACCGATCAACAACAACGGTGAGACACTACCACCATCTATTGCTGCAACTCCCCTCACTGAACAGACGGTGTTTCTCGAGGCCATCAAGAGCCTATTGGAGGGTCAGCAGCAGCTCTTGAACCATCCTGAGGCTGAAGCACCTGAGGTTAAGCAATTCAGAGCTTTATATCCCAAACAGTTCTCAGGAAAGGGGAGCCCACTGGAAGCTGAAGAATGGGCTCAGAGTATCGAAGATGATCTTACGGCAGCCCAGGTTGCAGAAGCGGCTTGGGTCCGTGTAGCCAAACTTCAGCTCACTGACAATGCCAGAGTCTGGTGGAAGGCCGAAGAGAGCCGACTTGCACAGCCAATCGAGTGGAAGACTTTTCGTGATCTTTTTGACGCCAAGTACTTTCCTGAGACTGCCCGTTTTGAGATGGAGCAACGATTGATCCACCTACAATAAGGATCCATGTGGGACAAGTCAGTAGATGAATACGACGCCGATTTCACTATGCTCAGCAGGTTCGCTGCTCATCTGATTCCTACTGCCGAGATCCGCGCCAGACGTTTTCAGCAGGGTTTAGACCTTGACATCCAGGCTGCTCTAGCAACGGAAGATTTTCCGACTCATGAAGCAGCTTTGAAGGCAGCCTGTTGTTATGAAGCTGTTATCAAGAAGAAGGGAAGACCACAGTCAGCCGGAGAAAAACGCCCAGTTAGCCAGATTACTGGAGAAGCCTCCTTGATGCCAGAATCTATTGCGCCACCTAAGAGATCAAGAGGGTCATTTTACAACCATGGATCAAAAACCTGCAATTACTGCAAGAGGTCGGGACACCTGGCAAAAGATTGCAGAGTAGCTAACGGTCTTTGTATGATTTGTGGATCGCCTATGCACATTTTAAGAGATTGCCCACAGTACAGATCTGGCACAGCCTACACACCTAAACCGACTATTCAAGCTCCCGCTCCTCATTTAAATCTTCCCGCACCAACTCAGCATGGGCAACCCTTACCCCCTCAGCAACAAGTGTACCATCGGGCACAAAGGAATATGCCGAGACTCTAGGCTTTCAATATGTCGGCTGTCGAGGCCGAAGTCATGAATCAGGTTGTCCCTGGTAATTTCTTTCTATCATTTTCAGCCATTTTAAATCCTTGCATTCTTTTGTTTCTTCTTTTACTTGAATTTTCCACACAACGTAGGTGTACAAATAGTAGTTCTTACCCCAACCTATACAACTGTTATAATCCTTGAGGTGTTGCAACGTATTTCTCGAGAGAATTGCGCGGACGAAATTCTTTTAAGGATTATAGACGATAACGACTGTATTCTTGAATTATATTCCATTGAATCCCTTTTTGTTTTCCCACGTCTCGACACAATGAAAACAAATGTATAAACATTTCATCCCCATCTCGACCTTTTAACCATTTTGTTTATTTGTTCGTTTGCATCATCCTTCTTAGCTAATTTCGAGGACGAAATTAGTTTTAAGGAAGGTAGAATGTAACGACCCCCAGATTTCTATACCTTTGTATATATTTAAATACCGTATTCTCCTGATATATGGGTACTTGTTGAATATTCGGAATTCGTCTTTTACTTCGAGATTTATTTTTCCTTATAATTATTTCTTTTCTTTTGACCCCAAATCCCATTCATTTTCCCCTCATTTTATTTTCATTTTTTAATCTAAACCCAACTCTCTTTTATTTAAATCAATTTGTATTTTAATTTTTCAAAGCCCAAACATTCGTAGGCCCAAGACCCTTATCTTTTCCTTTCCTCTTAATTTCTTCAGGTTATTGATTTGGAGTAATGGGTATTAATCTAATGTTAATTATTATTAATTTTTTTTAATGGTAATTAATTGGGATGCTTTCTTAACCATTTCAAAACCAAAACCTTTCTTCTCATCTCTAACATCAGTTGCTTCTTCTTCAATTTTCTTTTTAATTCCCTCCATCAAAACCAAAATCTCACTCATAAAAACCAAGATTTTATTACCCATCAATCCAATTAATTCTCTTTCCTCTCTAAAAAAAAATCTCCTTTTCTCCTTCATCCATTACCTTCCCCGAGCACTTCACCGGCCACCCACTTCGCCGGCCGACCCCCTCACCACCACATCGTCCCAGCTCTTCTAACCTCCTTTCTCACCTCCCCTCATTGGCCTCCATCTCCGAACCTCACGCCACCCCCTCCGAAGCTCGAGCGACCGAGCTCGAGCCATCCAAGCCTGTGCTCCATCGTCGTCGTGCCGCCTTTGAGCCACTGTCGGAGATCCTAGCCGTCGTCCACAGCCGCTAAGGCCACCGTCGACGCCTGCATACTCTCATCCATCGACATTTCAATTTGAGCTCGAAGGTGTTCGATGAAATGGCCGAAAAAGTTTTCTCTCGTTTTCACCCATTCTAATCGCGCGTAAGTCTCTCTCTCTCTTTCTCTCTCCCCCTCCATTAGATTCGTTTTGAATTGGATCGACTGGGTTCTTGATTCAGTAAATTCCCTTTTCAATGATTCGTTTGTTTAGGTTTTGATTGCTGATTGCATGCAAATTGTTTGGTGAATTTTTTGTGGTTTATATAATTGGGGAAATTTCTAATTGGGATGGCGAGATGATTAGATTGGCTGTGTATTGTTCAGATTGTAAATTTCGTTAGATCTTATGATGCAAGATGGGTCTGCATGCTTATTTTTTCCTTGAAGTTTTATTGTTACTGCAAGAAAGTGGGGTTCTTTTTGTTTAAATTGTTCTAAATTATATTTGATATGATGCATAGGTTATGTAGATTATTAGTTATATTGTGAAGGAAAGCATTTGTGGTGATGTATTTGACATCAGAGGAACTTCTGATTGTTAAGGTGAAAATTTTAGGATATTATATTTTTAGGTTTAGCCTCACAGACCAGTTAGGTTGCTCCCTTGCTCAACTGTAATTTTCCAAACTTCTAATCATCTATTAAGCGACCGAATTGCAATTGGCTTTAGTTATTTATCTGCCACGGTAAAGTAGTTTTTATCAAGTATTCATTATTGGCGATTTTACTCAAGCAAGTATTAAGGTTGCGGAATATCTATGTTTTGATCAACATTGGAATTTTTTATAAGCTATCATTAATTCCTAAAGTTTAGTATTTTCATAAAAATACCCTCGAGTGATTAAAATAGACCTTTGCCCTTTCCTTTGCGTATTTTTCACTACAACCCTCGTGAAGGGAACCTTATTACGGATGGTGCTGGTTAAATCATATCTTGGGTCTAGTAGAGTAAGACGCGGAGCTCTTCATGGAACACGGTCTCGCAAGGAAAAGTGGTTTAAAAAAAAAAACAAAAAACAAAATAAAAGAGAACATGATAATAAATTACTATAAATTGGTTAGTACCTATTATAATAATTTGTAATTAGTTTAAAAGAAAACAAGATTGCAAATTAGATTTTTATGAAGATACCTTAATTCTAGAAATATTAGTTTTTACTAAAATACCCTAAATTACCTAAAAAATATTTTATCAGAACACCCTTGATTTTTTTAAATAGTAATTTCTTTTATCAAAATAATCTAGAGATATTAAAATACAGTATTTTACATCAATACAATGAATTTTCTAAATGACATATTTACACGTATATACCCTATACATGATATCCAACATGAATTCTTGAACACTTGACATGACTATATGAACACTTGATATATTTACATGACCACTTGATATGGCTCATACCAAACCTTCATGCTTGATCCAGCTTGACTCGAACCATGAATACAATTGGCATGACTTCTTCTTGACCTGACTACACGATTCTTGATATCATCTTAATCTTGAAAACTTGATACTATACATCACCTTTTGTATTCATGAATTCGAGCAAGACTTGTAACTATAATTATAAATCTTAGATACACGGGGTGTTGGGGTAGTTTAAGTATGAATCCAACGAAATCTCATGAGTCCCAATATAACAAATAACGTTGCCGTGGTACCGGGCTGAAACGGTATAAATAACGTTGCTGTGGTACCGGGCTGAAACGGTACATCACGAATTCATGAATGAGGGCCTGTGTTTCCAAGCCCCTGGATGATAGCCTGTTGGGTTTAGAATACTTCAATAACAATTGAAGTCCCGCTATTTTGGACCCGTGATTCCTTGCCTCTGGACGATAGCCTTGGGTTCGAGAATACTCTTGAGATTGATTGGCATTCACACTTGAACTCACGTTAGTTAATTTTACCCTTTTTGAGACATTTTAGGACACTTACATTCACTTCATATTCATTATACCTACACTCCACGGCCATGCTATACTTGTGTTCTATGCTCATGTTACATTTCCATGCTGATATAGTTTCCATATATATTACCATACTTGTTCACATATTAAAATTTCTATTTATACTATATTATATGTCATCTTGCACTCAATCTATATATTACTCATCTTCATTGGGATTTACCGAGCGCAAGTTCGCTGACGGGCATTCCACCCACCTTTTGTTTCTTGGAATGTTCGTCAGGTGACTTAGGATCAGAGGAGGTGGAAGCGATTGCAGAGAATTACAACCAGTTCGCACCTGAAGCAGATTATCAGTTTTCTTTCCAGCTTTTCTTTTTAGTAAGTTACATATTTAAACATTTTTTATGTTCAGACTTCTTGTATCGGTTAAATTCTGTAAAGTTGAGAATGTAAATATATAAAATGGTTGGATTTTATTTCCACTTGTCTATTCTTGTCATTGTTATATTGCTTATATTACGCTTAGCGTATTTATTTCGAGAAATGACCTTCTCGGAATAAATACGTTGCGGGCTTGCCATGTCACCGTTTCCATCTACTGGGAAGCAAGGCGTGACAGCCGCCATGATTCGCCGTCGTTGGATTTGAATCCAATGGCCCAGAGGCCGCCGCCGCTCGCCACGTGGCCACGAGGTGTGGTCTCACGCGGTTGCAACGCAAGCGCGTGGTCCCACCGTCGTGGGCAGCCGCCATCGCTCCTGGGCCGTTGGATCTAGCATCCAATGGTCCAGGTTATATGTATGTATATATATATATATATATTATAAAAAATCTAACTGTTTATCTTTTAAAAAACTCGAATTTGGTTTTAAAGAAATTGTTAAAAATACTGAAAAATACGGGAAAAATATGAGAAAATTTTTAGAAAATATATTTTATTATCATCTTCAATTTAAAAATGATTTTGGTCTAAAACTAAATAATATTCCCATATCTATTATTTTTTGTTAGTTATCATAACTATAAAAATTCATTTTATTCTCGAAAAATATTTTAATTACGAAATAATTATTTTGAGTTATAAAAATAAAATACGTAAATTATTTTGGCATTACAAAATTCCTTTAAACGTTTTTAGCCCAAGAACATATAAATAGACCCTTTTTAAAAAAAAAATTTATATATTTTTTTGAAAATTCCTTTAATACTTTTACAATTTCTCGCATCACTAAAAATAAAATCATTTAGATAAAATATTTTTCCATCAAGCAATTTTTTTGCAGTTTAATACTCGGTACTAATTAAAAGACTTTTATTTTAATATTTTTTGGAAAAAAAAACACGGTCGTTACAGTTTGTCAGTCTTTTCATTAGTACTGAGTATTAAATTGCAAAAAAATTGCTTCGACCCAACCCGCTTGCTTGGAACCTGTTCGATTCATGTTTATAGTTTAACTTGACATGTTACATAGACAGGTGCACTTTCTTGTTTACTGCATACTTGCATTTTATCTGGTATTGCATCTTTTACCATATAACATTTTAAGTCATGTAAAATATTTTTAAAATACATTTCATAGCCTGCTTGATACCCCTAACCCTGTGGTGGTATCCGCACATCTTGTTCTCGTCCCGTTCAGTGAAACGGACGTGTTTGGATGGCTACGCGCACGTACGTGCATCCGTTATTGGGGGTATGCATTTTCGTTACCTGAGCATTCATTTTGATTTTTGAAGGTCGCATATATTTTTCATATTTTAAATCTGAATTTTAGACCCAGCCCGGGCATGTTTTGGAATATTTTGTATCCCGCCTAAATTCAAATTTATTTAATATTTATTTTAAAAATTTTACATTTAAAATTTCCGTTAACAGATTTTATTTTATTTAACTAACTAAAATATTTTACAAAACTAAAATCCTAACTTTTAACACTCTCTCTCTTTCCTGCCTCTCTGTCTCATGGCCCCCACAATTCACTCCCCACCAATCAGCACAGACCCTCTCCTCTCTGTCTCTTCTCTCTTTCTCTCTCCCCCACTACATTCCAATTTTCTTTCTCCTCCTCTCTCTCTGTCCTCTCGCTCTCTGTTCAGTCGATAAAACTGCACATTTGTAGTACATTTTTCCTACCATTTTTATATTAAAATAGGACTATATTATAATATATTATACATATGAGGGTTTATGTGTAAAAACATTATTTTCTATGTGTTAATATATTTTAATTATCATTTGGTAGGAAAATGTATGCAAATAATATTATTGATCTAATTCTAGTAGAACAAAGTCTACTAAAATCTTATTTGAGTTGTTGTGCAGATTATTTCCAAGTTGTTATGAAGGATTTAACAAACAAATCAATTTGTTGAAGAAAACTTGCCAAATTAAGAAGCAAACTTGGAGACCAAGTCTGGAAGCAACCGAGAGAATATTTTAAAGATATGAAGATGCCTAGGATTGCCAAATGTCACCAGATGAAAGCACAAGAAAAATAATCAATTAATCTTGTCCCTTGAGCGCGGATCCACGGCCAAACCCACCCTGGGGCCGCGGATCCGCCGCAATCTTATGGAATTGGAGTGCAAGATTTTGGGGCATTATTCTCTGCTGAATTTTACCAACTTCTCAACAAAAAGATTCTGGGTTTTCACTATATAAAGGCACCGAGGGCCTCTTGGAAAAAAGCATCAAGCCGAAGAGATCACGAAGCTCCCGACGCTCACGCATCCAGGCTGATCATCGACTGTTCGACTACCTCCCTAGGAAAGATCGAGAAGCAAATCAAGTTTTGTAATCATTTTCTATGGATTAAAAGTGTAGTTGAAGGAGTTGATTAATAAAGGTAGTTTTTTTTTAATTGTTTGTTTTCTTTTACATTATGTTTTCCATCTCTTTCTTTTCATCTTCTTCTCCTAACATGCGCGAGTAATTCTCCGCTTGTTAGGGTTCGTAGGATTAGGGTAGGTTAATGGGTGATGAAAATAATTAAACCCTTTTTAAGTCCTATAAAGTTTAGGAACTTTATCAAAATAATCATTAACATCCTAATCGGGCGCGCTAGCAATTCCTTACTAGTTCCGACCGCGATTAGAGATTAGATTAATGATTGTTTTGGTAAAGGCTAGATATGAACGGAGTTCCGTGTCGAGATAAGGGTTACGAGTGGGATTCCTTTTCCCTCCAGAAACCCTAATCTACACGCATCACCGTCGTTCTAGTTCTAAATCTATTAATGAATAAAAAGGGTAACTTTTAATTAATCTTCCATAACTACTAAATCCTAACGAACCCTACAAGCCCTATTATTATATTATTTAAATCTCCAAAATAATCTAGATCTAAATTTAACATTCTTGTTTAAAGTAGATCTAGAAACTTTTCATAAAATTCTTTATTCCTCCTCTCTTTCTCAACACATCTAAAGTAAAAATAAAAGGTTCCACGTTTCACAGAGGACGACCCGTACTCATCTCGGTCTAGCTACGCGCGACACCGTTATTGATTGCGGTTAACTACAAACACAAATTTTCACATCAATCAAATGGCGCCGTTGCCGGGGATACGTGCGTAATTTTTTTTATTTTTACTATTTGTGTTGAATTCTTAGACGAGCTATATCATTATAAAAACAAAACTGCAAATTGCATATTTAACGATTTGTGCGTGAATTTTGCAAGGAGATCTGGAGTTACAAAATTGAGGAAAACAGAAGACAGAAGCATTCATCGAGATCCAGAGGAGCACAGAGGGCTTGAGAAATTTTTTCAGCAATTGTTCCTTCCACCTTGCGGCGGAACCGCGGCAAAAGTACCATTACTGCGGCGGAAACGCGGCTGCTTAGGGGAATTAGGGCTTCAATCTTCTCTGGTATTTTCTTTCAACTCCTCCTCTCTCCTCTCAAATCCAATAAAATCTATCTTCTGCAGGATTCTTTGCAAAATTGCGCCGCTCAAAAAATCTTTTTGCAAAAGTTTTGTGATTGGTTTTTGTTTTGCATATTTAATACGGATTTTAAGGGGCAAAGACCAAATCAAGATTAGGTGGGGATTTCATCACCCTTCCTAAGCCCCACAAATCACAAACCGAGCATATAGAACAACCCTTCATTAATTTGAAAAATATCTAGATCAGACTCTAAGGACTGTCGAGCTCAATAGGAAAAAGACTAGTATAGGCATCGGCCGTTTATCCTAACTGACATTGCGGTGTCTAGGCTAGTGGTTTTTAATTAGGCCCACTGTAGTGGTGGTTCCTTCCCACTTACCTGGCCGTACTTGTCCGTGAAGAGGCGGTTTGAGGTCCTATTTCTAGCCTTAGTTAGGAGCTGTCTAGAGACTGTAAGTGCACGGCGGCGCCCCGGCCGTCAATCCGACGCCGGAATGCGGAAGCGGTGATAAACTTTAATTTTTGCGGACTTTGCAAACCGGCACCACCGCGCACTAAACTCCGAATCGTAACCATTAACAAGTCTAAGCTAACAAGAAGATGGGGAAGAGATATACCGACTGATCCGAGTCCTCCGGTCTTCATCTCCACTCCGATCTCCTCGCGGGATCTCCGTCCGTCTTCTCCTCGTCGAAAAGGGCACCACATCGCCTGTAGCTTTTACGGGCTCCCACCTCAATACCGAGGCAACTCGGGCGCGAAGCTGGCGAATCGACGCGTCCAAGATTTACTGTAGGAAGTGTAGTGTAGAATCATAGTCTCTTTTGGGATGGTTGCCATTTGAAGATGATGGAGGAAACAAGATAAGAAAAATGGTGCTTGCATTTTTCTTAACATGAAATGAGATCAAGAAATGAAACTCTCAAGAATGAAAACTCTCATCTTTTTCTTTCTCTCAACCATGGAAAAACTTCTTCCATCAAGTGAGAATAATGGTGGAGGAAAATCAATATATGAAGCAAGAAGGGAGGTGAGTGTAGGAGTGAAGAAAAGGTGACCACATCAAGAGACAAAGAAACATCAACCATGCTTCACCCATTAATCAAACCCATACGCTCATTAATGCAAGTGATGGTGCAAAAGATAATGATGCTATCATAATCAAAACAATTGCAAGAAAACCCCTCCACAAATGTAATTTGCAAAACTGCAAATTACCCCCTCCATCAGAAAAGTCCGGCCGGGAAAGAACAAAGGAAAACCGGCCGGAACAGAATGCAAACTGGCAACTCCAGAAAACTGGTCCCGTAATGAATTACAGGAAAACCCCGATACTGTGCATACACACCCGCATCTGTATTCCGTCCGGATACAAATGCAAAGAGACAAAATCTACACTGTACTAAACTAGGACCGGCTTAAACCAAAGCCGGCTAGTAATATCCGTTCGATCCTGATCCGTGCAATACCGCACGTATCTGATCGAACCCTGCCATATACCTATACGGCTACTAGTACAAACCGTCCGATCCTGATCCGTGCAATACCGCACGTATCTGATCGGACCCTGCCATATCTCCATACGGCCTCTACAGCGTTTCGCCCGAAAGCTGAGTAACTGAAAGTGTGGTGGACTCTAAAGACTCGTCAATACTATGGCTGTGGATTTAACCACTAGCACGTCAGAGGTATAAGCCAATACGTGACGGGCCACCAGCTATTGACCAAAAGGGACGTCGATGAGCGAACTCATCCTGACACCCTACTGAGCCTGTCAGTGACAATATCCGTACAGTCCGGTCCGTTCGTCTATGAGCATCGCATGTCGGGCCTAGGGGGTGGGTAAAAGTCAGACCCCCAAAAAGCGGTACAAGTCGTGTCGGAGTATAGCCCAGAACACCCTGAGATACTACTGGAATACCTACCAGTAAATCTCCTGCCTTGTCCAAGGTCTTCGTGTAATGGCTCTCCTAGACACAGCGTGACCTCACCCCCAATACCGGGAGAGACGAACCCCTGAAGATCCGCTCACTGCCTCCATGTGGCTCGGGACTGTACCCAACTAAAACCTGTTTGCACGACTCCTTTGAGCCGTGGTAGGGTAGTAATCAAAGTACAGTGGGAACTCACACGAGACAAATGACGATCCCCAGGTCGATGAACTAACCTGTACACATGTCACCTGGGAACTGCTATCTGACGTCAGGTATAAGACCAACTAGCATGTTCCCGGCGAGTCCTGTCCGGTGTACTCATAACCCAATGAGCACCTGTATACATCTTAGGTGATCCAACTGACACCAGTGGCTTGTGAGACCGGCCACCGCCCCTCGTCGGGGTCTCGACTGTATACACTAGTCTACTCTGGAGAATCGATGCCCTGTCTCGAAACTCCCACGACTAGGGACCTTTTAAGGATATGCTTGTAGACCCCAGCTCTCACGTATATGATCGCCCTCATACTGCTGGTCGTCAAGAAAGAATCCTAGGGGCTCTATCAACGTGCAATAGCGACCTGTCAGGTCACCTAAAGCAGTACACGATGATAAAGGTAAACCTGATAGCATACTATCATCTCGAGTAAGACTGTCGTACCGGGATAGGTCCTCCCTCAATCATTGCAATCACGTGCCTGTGATCCAATAATTGACTCTGAGGGCACTATCTCCAACAATCTCCCACTTGCACTCAAGGCTAATTATTGCGATGTCGCATACTCACAGCCTGTGTGATACCGAACACCCAACTCCTCTACTAGTCAGTCTCACAAAGCTCGTTTGCGAGACTATTGCGTTCGAGGAATAGCCTCAGTGAGTGGATCCGCTCTGAAGTTTCTTTCTATGTCTCTCTATATCTCAAGTTCGCGGAGAAAGCCATCTCCCGAAATGAGCAATACCTGTCTTAGAGTGTCTGGATATCTGAAGGGACCGAGCTCAAAAATGAACTCCAAATCCAAACTTCTTAGACTGTATCGTCAACTGAAATTAATCAGTATCCTGCGCCATGCCACCCTCAGTATTGCCTTGGACCACCTGTCCAAAATACTGCCCCTCATCAGAAGGAAAACTATAGCTCTGACAACCTCCTTGTCGTCCATGTCACCTTGGAAGCCTGGAGTGATAACCGTCTCCTAAAGGAGGCAGCCGTTATCATATCCCTAGAACATTCACTTATGTTCTAAAACTGCTTCCGACTGTTTCTCCAGGATTGGATCAATGTCAACTTATTGCATCTACTGCAAGAACAACATCTGGTGTGGTACTTGACATTTCATGATTGACTCAATTGCCTGAGCAAGTGATATGCCAATCATGCGCATCCCTCTCTACTTTAGTCTATAAGACACCTTTAGAGAGGGTGACTCCATCACCTGCAGGTATACTACCGTGCCAGGAGTCGACCATTCTAAATACTCTTAGAATGCTGTCAAAGTACCCTGATTGGGAAACCATCCAAATCTAGATCTAAAACCATAGATCTAGTAACCAGTATGTCTGATATAATGTCCAAGTCCTATGTGGAGAAACCACTGTGTGACGACCAAAGTATAACCGATCGTATTATAGGAGTTTCCTTTCCTACTCTGTGTATGTTATCCAAAACCCGGATATCACACCCTACTACCTTCTCAACAGATCCGTCCCCTATTCTGATGACGTCAAACCCATGACTGTCACATCAGAAATAGATGATCTATCTCCGCTATATCTGCTTTAGTCTATAAATAGACATAAGCCTGATGTCTACCAATGCTTCCGCTGCTCCCACTGACTACGACAACCCTCTGGCAGAGTCATATAGACGTGCACTTCTAAAGCTAGTTTAGAACGACGCTACACTCATCCTCCTGCCGGGTCTCGCAGCCTGGAACAACAACAATGGCAAGTGTGGGTAAACAAGAACTTCCCTGTCACCGTCCTTGAGGCTACCGGAGTACCTCTCGGGTGCCTGAAGTTACCCACCTTATCTGCGGAGTGACCGATGGAATGTCAAATCAGATTGAATCTTTAGGTTCCTTATCAAATCTTCAGTAATCGTTTGCGGTTCTGGAATCACTTCCAGTTCTACCATACTCCCACTACTGTTTTCTGAAAAAAAAATCCATTTTTATTAAAACTGTGGCGAGTCAAGAACAATATTACTATTGATCTCCCAGATGGTAGAAAGTCAACCCTCGTCATAGCCTGGGTCAACCCACAAACAGCCATTACAGAAACGTGCCTAGTGTTATCCAGAGTCTGGTTTTAATCATAAGCCGGACAACTCCCCGTACCTTAGCAATGTTAAGATATGAACTGTACTATATCCAATATAGAACCAGAGGCACTGATTTAATTTAACCAGATTCAAATCATGCAGCTATCTCCAGTGCATGTCAACTAAATGGAAGGAGGCTGATCAACGTTACTCAACTTAGGAATGCTTCCAATTATGAGTAACCTGAAAGAGAAGCAATTTCTCTTTATCATTACTATTAACTGAATACCATACACAAGTATCTACATCTTCGATCACTTTGAAGAATCCCGACACTTGCTACACCTGGTTCTCTACTCTATTCAAATACCTACAACTCCTCAAAACTTAGACCCTGTGTTTCTACGAAACACATGTCTAAGAACTAGAGAAGTTAAAAGTAAACAGAATATAGTATGAGGACCAACCCCTCTGTCCTAATGGACACTGGACAACATACAATACTTTGTATAAGTCCGCTGAGTCTAACAACTCTTTCATTGTGTGTCGTAGGTTGAAAACTGTACTTATGGTTAAGAAGAATCACACCGCTGTTTAATGCTCCTTACCTAACCATCCACTGATATAGGTAAATGTCATCGACATAATATCAAAAGGTATATCTCACTCTATGAAAATAGACGTACAGATATATCAATTTGAAATTGGTGCACAACAGCGGATATTCAAAACCAAATATTTGCCGACCGGCAAACAGCCCAGGTGATCTCCTCAAATATCACCGATTACAACGAATCCCGATATAATGAGGATGATCACCTTATTCCCAATAACCTACTCCCACTCACCATCTGTAAAACCATACAGATGTGAGAATCAAACCTGGTAAATACATACCCTGGAGCAAGTGTCTAATCAGGAAATCAGTTTTCATTTAACAGTACACAGTGAAACTGAAACATTGAAATGTTTCGATGGGGTATCCTGGTATTCCTAGTAATGCCTCTTCCATTATCCAGATTCACAACTATAACCGTATAATTCTTTGCCACCTCTCTAAATCCCTTTATATGTCTTTAGTCATTACCTTCTGTACACCCCTTTAAGCCAAATGGTTTTCTTCCTTCCCTACCGTTCGGCACCAGCCTATGGTTTGGAAGAAGACTATCCAAAAAGCATAAAGGGTGTACTGTCCTAATCCTAGGAGCACTCGCATCGCGAGAGAAGGTGAAGATAAAAGACACCTGAATTTACTTTATTCCTATTTCTCCTGAACCAGGATCCATCCCCGAACTGGAACGAGTTCCTTTCGAGTTCGTATATAACCATACGATGGATTATCCAATAAAATGGGATCTTCGTAGTGATACGGAGTGTCCTGGAGAAATACAAAGGTGATTTAGGATTGGCGAAGAAATACTTGGTTTGGTCGTGAATAGCAGTCGCAATTTACTTTGCCCTCTTACTAATCCCTTGCTTTGTCTGAACTTAATACCTTCTGTACACCGTTTAGGCTAACTGGTTTTCTTCATTCCCTACCGGTCGGCACCGGCCTATGGTTTGGAAGAAGACTATCCAATTTGCGTAATAGGTGTACTACTCCTAAACCAAGGAGTACTCGCACCCTGAGAGAAGGTGAAAAGAAAAGACAACTGAATAATCCTATCCGCTTTCTCCAGAACCAGAAACCATCCTCGAAGTCCTTCGAGTTCGTATATAACCATACGATGGTTTTGTCCAATGGAAATGGACGTTCGTAGTAATACGGGGTGTCCTGGAGAAAAGGGTAAAAGTAGGAGTGGCAATGAGGTCTGCGACTCTGACAATCCAAAAGCCAGTGTTAAGAAAGTTCGGTCAACTTGGTCACTGAGTCATAGTCTAGGGTCGGGTCAATGGTCGCTGCCCAAGAGAGAGAGAAAAGAAACACTCAGCGTGCACTCTAACCTAGATCAGAATGGTTACTAATTAATCTAATCTGGAAAACCTCCCACTGTACCTCAAATTCTCCTCCAAACCTAAAAGAAGAATTAGTCGGGGTCACCCGTGGAGTAAACCAACTCATCAGTGGGAATCGGGATCCAACTCTCATCGCATGATAACGTGACGGAATCCGCTCACGCTATCACACTCCAGAAGGTATGCGCATATCTGGCAAGTTTCAGTTCTTTTGAAACTCCCGATGTGATTTCTACCCCATGCTCTTATGACCTTGACTTTGGCCAACATATCATAAGTCACATGTCAAGTTCAACCCGTCATTCTCCAGGTTAATTTGAGCCCACCCGTACATACCCTTGACTTGGGCCAAAATGGTAGTACGACTGCCCCAAACCAACACATCTATCTATGCTGCATATGAATACCCAATAGCTACCAAACACTGTGCCTTGACTTTGGCCAACATACACAGCTTGAATACTATTGACTACCCATATGAAACGACGGAGGGCTACGAATGGTTTCTGGCGAAAACCTTTAACGTAATGAACTTGATATCGTTGAAGGAACGGATAGCTTTTTAGAAAATATAGTGACGAAAACCTTTACTAAAGAGGTCACTCCCGGTGAAGGGATCTCGGCTCTTTCCCCGTAGAATGAGGTGCAGGATATTCCAACTGAATACCACGGTGCAAAGCAAAAGTAATCGGCTATAGTGAAGTTAATGCCCTGACGCAAACTTCTGTCCAAGGGGTCACTCCTGGTGAAGGGATCTCGGCCCTTGCCTCGTCGACTGAGGAGCAGGATATTCCAAATGAATACCACGATGCAAAACAAAAGTGAACGTCCTTGCAATAACAGCTTTTTGAAAAGTGTTCCAACAACATCAGATTAGGTTTGTTTAAACTTGCATTGATCCGAATCAACGCAGTCCCATCAAATGATCACACCACAAAGAACGAAAATATACTGACGTACGTATATGCCATCCGCATTCGCCACTGGGTCCCGTCATCACCCGTTAGGTTAGCTAACTAACGGCAGAGCGGGGACTGGACTAGCGCGGATGAAAAACATATACAACATCTACTAATATATATACCAATATATAGTATTTCGCTCAAGGCGTGAATAAAATGCAACATCACAGAAATGTACAGCATCACAGAACAATACAGATATCTGGGATCCCCGGGTTTCACAGAGCCACTACTGAAACCCGACGTTCCCCTGGTCGTGTGGATAGCCTGTGCAATGAAATCCTATACCCCCTACGAGTGCGGCGAATAGCCAGCCAAACCTGGAGTGAAGCCCCTTCCGTCCCAATGCCATGAGATGCGGGCTTGTTGCCCTCCAGAACCCGGCCATCCGTGCACCCCTCCGCGGGGTAATCCTAGTACAGAAAGTAAAATATACATACACCGGGTACATCGACCGCAACCAGGTCGTGCCCCAAAAGAATAATACAAACAGGCAGTGACGGCAGTCCACATGTCGGACGCTCGCCCCGCAATACCAAATGTACATAATACAACAGAAACAGTACTAGCATTGCATCCAGGCTATCCCCCACGACAGATCCGCAACATCACAGCAAAACACAGAACATCAACGTGAAAGTCACGTTCGCAAATCCGTCTAACCGGGCTATAGCAGTTAGACTGGATTTACCGATCGAGTGACATTCACGGTCGCAGATATAATGTAAATACTGTGAAAAATGTGTTTAAAATATCCGATCGATCAAAAATTGACAAGTGGGCCCCCAATCAAAACTGTAGCACTCACAGAAATCCTGGGCCCAAAATTAATATTCCAAAACCCATATTTTAAGCCCAGAAGGCCTCTGTAAAAAATTGGTGAAGTGATCTCCACAGTGTGCGGCGGAAGGGCGGCGGGAAGAGGGTTTTCGCGGCGGTTCCGCGCTCCCACTGTGGAATTACTTCGTCGAATTTTTACAGAGCTCTTAGAACTCCCTGCACATCATTCTGAGACCACCTGAAAAATTTTTAGACTTCAAAAAATTTCAATAGAAACTGATGTGAAGGAAAAATACGGTTTTTGGAATTTTGGTCGATCGGAACTGAAAAACACATCAAACGAAGCTAGACGAAGTTAATGGCGAGGCTCTGATACCACTGTAAGTGCACGGCGGCGCCCCGGCCGTCAATCCGACGCCGGAATGCGGAAGCGGTGATAAACTTTAATTTTTGCGGACTTTGCAAACCGGCACCACCGCGCACTAAACTCCGAATCGTAACCATTAACAAGTCTAAGCTAACAAGAAGATGGGGAAGAGATATACCGACTGATCCGAGTCCTCCGGTCTTCATCTCCACTCCGATCTCCTCGCGGGATCTCCGTCCGTCTCCTCCTCGTCGGAAAGGGCACCACATCACCTGTAGCTTTTACGGGCTCCCACCTCAATACCGAGGCAACTCGGGCGCGAAGCTGGCGAATCGACGCGTCCAAGATTTGCTGTAGGAAGTGTAGTGTAGAATCATAGTCTCTTTTGGGATGGTTGCCATTTGAAGATGATGGAGGAAACAAGATAAGAAAAATGGTGCTTGCATTTTTCTTAACATGAAATGAGATCAAGAAATGAAACTCTCAAGAATGAAAACTCTCATCTTTTTCTTTCTCTCAACCATGGAAAAACTTCTTCCATCAAGTGAGAATAATGGTGGAGGAAAATCAATATATGAAGCAAGAAGGGAGGTGAGTGTAGGAGTGAAGAAAAGGTGACCACATCAAGAGACAAAGAAACATCAACCATGCTTCACCCATTAATCAAACCCATACGCTCATTAATGCAAGTGATGGTGCAAAAGATAATGATGCTATCATAATCAAAACAATTGCAAGAAAACCCCTCCACAAATGTAATTTGCAAAACTGCAAATTACCCCCTCCATCAGAAAAGTCCGGCCGGGAAAGAACAAAGGAAAACCGGCCGGAACAGAATGCAAACTGGCAACTCCAGAAAACTGGTCCCGTAATGAATTACAGGAAAACCCCGATACTGTGCATACACACCCGCATCTGTATTCCGTCCGGATACAAATGCAAAGAGACAAAATCTACACTGTACTAAACTAGGACCGGCTTAAACCAAAGCCGGCTAGTAATATCCGTTCGATCCTGATCCGTGCAATACCGCACGTATCTGATCGAACCCTGCCATATACCTATACGGCTACTAGTACAAACCGTCCGATCCTGATCCGTGCAATACCGCACGTATCTGATCGGACCCTGCCATATCTCCATACGGCCTCTACAGCGTTTCGCCCGAAAGCTGAGTAACTGAAAGTGTGGTGGACTCTAAAGACTCGTCAATACTATGGCTGTGGATTTAACCACTAGCACGTCAGAGGTATAAGCCAATACGTGACGGGCCACCAGCTATTGACCAAAAGGGACGTCGATGAGCGAACTCATCCTGACACCCTACTGAGCCTGTCAGTGACAATATCCGTACAGCCCGGTCCGTTCGTCTATGAGCATCGCATGTCGGGCCTAGGGGGTGGGTAAAAGTCAGACCCCCAAAAAGCGGTACAAGTCATGTCGGAGTATAGCCCAGAACACCCTGAGATACTACTGGAATACCTACCAGTAAATCTCCTGCCTTGGCCAAGGTCTTCGTGTAATGGCTCTCCTAGACACAGCGCGACCTCACCCCCAATACCGGGAGAGACGAACCCCTGAAGATCCGCTCACTGCCTCCATGTGGCTCGGGACTGTACCCAACTAAAACCTGTTTGCACGACTCCTTTGAGCCGTGGTAGGGTAGTAATCAAAGTACAGTGGGAACTCACACGAGACAAATGACGATCCCCAGGTCGATGAACTAACCTGTACACATGTCACCTGGGAACTGCTATCTGACGTCAGGTATAAGACCAACTAGCATGTTCCCGGCGAGTCCTGTCCGGTGTACTCATAACCCAATGAGCACCTGTATACATCTTAGGTGATCCAACTGACACCAGTGGCTTGTGAGACCGGCCACCGCCCCTCGTCGGGGTCTCGACTGTATACACTAGTCTACTCTGGAGAATCGATGCCCTGTCTCGAAACTCCCACGACTAGGGACCTTTTAAGGATATGCTTGTAGACCCCAGCTCTCACGTATATGATCGCCCTCATACTGCTGGTCGTCAAGCAAGAATCCTAGGGGCTCTATCAATGTGCAATAGCGACCTGTCAGGTCACCTAAAGCAGTACACGATGATAAAGGTAAACCTGATAGCATACTATCATCTCGAGTAAGACTGTCGTACCGGGATAGGTCCTCCCTCAATCATTGCAATCACGTGCCTGTGATCCAATAATTGACTCTGAGGGCACTATCTCTAACAGAGACTGACCTAGGTAACCTTAGTTCTAGGGTTGCTTGTGCATCTTAGGGAGATTTGTCTTGAGTCCCACATTTTTCAAAACAAGCCAATTTTAAATCACACACACGCTGCCACTTGCACTAAACCCGCTTAGTGCATGCTCGGCTGGACACGGGATCCTAGTGCCCGTCTTGTCCGCGTTCCTTCTATCGACACCGAAGTCGGTACTTCTTCATCTTCTTTTCCCCCACCACACACCACATCGATCGTGATGGACGACACTCCATCTAATTATAACACCACGCTGCCACCGCCCGCAGGTGAGCAGAATCCACCGCGCATCTCTCTCCAAGAGAGATGCTATCCTATTCGTGGTCCCCTTCCTACTTGTTTATCTCTTCCACCACCTAACGGGGATAATTTCGAAATTAAACCCCACTACATCAACCTGCTGCCCAAATTTCACGGGCTTGAGTCGGAAGACGCGTACGTTTTCATCACCAAATTCGAAAACGTATGCGCAATGATGGGTACTTCACAATTGACTTTAGATGCTATGCGCTTACGTCTTCTCCCATTCACACTGTGCGACTTGGCAGAAAAATGACTTTATAATACTGCCGCACACTCTATCACTAATTGGGATGAATTCGTCGTAGCATTTCTTAAGAAGTTTTACCCAAATCATAAGACTGCACATGTTAGGAGCGAGATTAACCAGTTCACCCAGCTTCCCAATGAACCATTTTGGAAGTGCTTTGAACGTTTCAAAGATCTGCTTGTCCAATGCCCCCATCACGGAATACAAAGATGGGATTTATGTCGGATTATATATGAGGGCATTAATCCAGCGACAAAGCAGATGCTTGAAACAATGTGTCAATGCAATTTCATGTCTAAAGATGATGGTGAAGCTTGGAAATATCTGGAAGATCTCGCAGAAAGCACTTTGCAGTGGGAAAGCGTAAGACCACCTTCAACTAAGGGAGGTATTCACCAGCTTGATGTTTCCATCGCAGTAAAAGCCGAAATGGCAGCGATGCAGAAGAAACTCGATGCTATGGAGAACAAATTTTCATCATTCTCCCTAAATCAGGTCACGCTTCCTAAGACCGTTTGTGGTTGCTGTTCGGATCCTTCACACCTAACGGAAGAATGTCCTATGAATGCCTCGTTTCAAGCTAATGCTGCCTTTCAGCAGCGACCTAGAAACGACCCTTATTCTTCCACATATAATCAAGGATGGAGGAATCATCCTAACTTTGCTTGGAATCAAAACCAACAAAGTAATTTTCAAAGACCTCCTCCACAGCAATCACAAACGCAGAATCAGCCACCCTTTCAGTCACAGAATTTCCAAAATCCGGCCAACATTTCTACACCACAAATGGCCGGTACTGACAACTCACTTGCACAAACATTGGAGATGTTCATGAAACAATCCATGCAAAATTCGGCTGAGATAAGGTCTTCTATTGATACCCTAACGAAAAACTCCTCCTCCCATGGTGAGAGTATTAAATCAATAGAAAACCAAATCGCACAGTTAAACGCCGCAATGAGTGCGAGAGAGAAAGGGAAACTCCCATCTCAACCCCTACCGAATCCTGGCCATTCACAAAGTCATAATGTGAATGCCGTCACTACGTTGAGATCGGGAAGAGTGCTGAACAACCAAGTGGGTGAGCAGGTTGATGATAGTGACACATTTGATACCCCTTCTTCTTCTTCTTCCCCTAACTCGTCTAGTCTCCCACCTTCATCCGAGCCTATTCTCCGTTTTCCCCAAGGCTCAAACATTTCACCAAATCCATCTAAGTCGATTCCCACTCCAATTTTGGGATCGAATCCGTCGCCACAATCTTCTCCACAAACGTTGGACCCAAAACTTATTGATCGAGCTCCATTTCCAAACCGATTAAGGGCCAACCGACCTAACCCGCAAATGGAGAAGATTGTGGAAATGTTCAAGCAAGTTAGTGTGAATATTCCGCTCGTAGATGCTATTCAACAAGTCCCATCTTATGCTAGAATCCTTAAAGACTTGTGCACTAGGAAGAGAAAAACTCAAGTGCCTAAAAAGGTTTTCATGACGAGTAATGTTAGCACAGCTTTTACCCAACAAATTCCAAAAAAACGTAAGGACCCCGGCTGTCCTACAATCTCTATTTCTATTGGGGGTAAAAATATAAATCGTGCTTTACTCGATCTAGGCGCTAGCGTCAACTTGCTTCCTTATTCAGTTTACGAGCAGTTAGGAATTGGAGAGTTAAAACCCGCCCATTGTACTCTCTAAATGGCAGACCGATCTATCACCAAACCACGGGGCGAACTAGAGGATGTGTTAATTAAAGTCGGGGAATTCATATTTCCCGTGGACTTTATTGTTTTAGATACACAACCTGTAGCAAACCCACGCAATCAAATCCCGGTGATACTTGGTCGACCCTTCCTAGCAACTTCTAACGCTGTGATTAATTGTCGTAACGGTTCTATGAACTTATCCTTCGGGAAAATGACAATTGAGCTCAATATTTACAAGCTAGGAAGTCAGCCATCAGAACCTTCTGCTCAATTACTGGATGTTTGTTCCATCCACGAGATAGCTTCCGAATGCTGCATGGATGAGGAGCTTTGCTTTGATGATCTCGACAACATTAATGAGACATCGTTTGATCTTGCACCACTTTACAGTGAGGATATGTTCAATGAGTCCGACCTTGAGATTGAACCCGTTGACTCGTTGCAAAAATCAGCAGCACTTTCCGAGTCAATATCTTATGCAAGTTTTGAACCTCTTAAGGAGTCCGAATATCATTCCGTTACCCCTCCTTCTATTGTCTCTCCGCCAATTCTTGATCTCAAACCGCTACCTTCTCATCTTAAATATGCATATTTAGGAGAGAATGAGACTTTGCCAGTAATTATATCCGCTTCTCTAGCCATAGAGCAAGAGAATGCACTTTTGGCAGTGTTGAGATCGAATCGGCAAGCATTTGGTTGGACAATGGCCGACATCAAAGGGATTAGTCCCTTAATTGTTGAACATCACATACATCTGATGGATGAAGCCAAACCAACCCGAGACCCACAAAGACGGTTAAATCCCGTTATGAAGGAGGCGGTAAAGAAAGAAATCGTCAAGTGTCTTGATAGTGGAATAATTTACCCCATATCTGATAGCCAATGGGTAAGTCCAATTCATGTGGTCCCTAAAAAGTCTGGCATCACGGTCATCACTAACGAGGCTAACGAGTTAATCCAAACACGCACCCAAACTGGGTGGCGCGTATGTATCGATTACAGGAAACTCAATGCCGCGACGAGGAAAGATCACTTCCCTCTACCTTTCATTGACCAGATGTTAGAACGATTAGCAGGACACGAATACTACTGTTTCTTGGACGGATACTCTGGTTATAACCAGGTCCCCATCACCGAAAAGGATCAAGATAAAACCACTTTTACTTGTCCTTTCGAAACTTTTGCTTATAGACGCATGCCCTTTGGGTTATGCAACGCTCCCGCTACATTTCAGCGGTGCATGATGGGGATATTTTCAGATATGGTGGAAAATTTTCTAGAAATTTTTATGGACGATTTCTTCATTTTTGGGGACTCCTTTGAGGACTGCCTTCGTAATCTTGACGCTGTTCTTACCCGCTGTAAGGATAAGAACTTGACTTTGAATTGGGAAAAATGCCATTTTATGGTCCAAGAAGGTATTGTGCTTGGACATATAATTTCACATAAAGGCATTGAGGTTGACAGAGCTAAAATAGATGTCATTCAAAACCTCCCTCGTCCCAATTGCGTCAAAGATATACGATCCTTCCTTGGTCATGCTGGATTTTATAGGAGATTTATTAAGGACTTTAGCAAAATTGCTAGACCCTTAACCCTTCTATTGGCCAAGGACACTACTTTTCACTTCGATTCGGATTGTGAGGCTGCTTTTGAATCGCTTAAAGAATCACTCACTACAGCCTATGTTTTATCATCTCCGGATTGGAACCACCCGTTCGAGCTTATGTGTGATGCATCAGATTTTGCTATTGGTGCGGTCTTAGGGCAGCACATTGATAAGATGCCACATGTAATTTACTATGCAAGTAGGACCTTGAATGATGCACAAATAAATTACACAACTACCGAGAAAGAACTCTTGGCAGTTGTATTTGCATTAGAGAAGTTCAGGCCCTACTTGATTGGCTCGCCTATTGTGGTTTACACTGATCACTCCGCCCTACGACATCTTTTATCAAAGAAGGATGCGAAGGCCAGGCTAATACGTTGGATCCTATTGTTACAAGAATTTGATCTTGTCATCAAAGACAAGAGTGGATGTGAAAACGTTGTAGCCGACCATCTTTCACGCATCACTTCTTCGCCAACTGTGACCGTGCCGATAAATGACTCATTTCCCGACGAACAGCTCTTGAATGTATCCTACGAACCTTGGTTTGTGGATATCGTGAACTATCTTGCGACGGGACTTATACCTAGCGATTGGTCGAAACAAGACAAACTTCGATTTTTATCCCAAGTAAAATATTTTTACTGGGATGAACCATATCTATTCAAGTATTGTTCCGATCAAATCATTCGCAGGTGTGTCCCTAACGATGAATTCAAGAGCGTGTTATCATTTTGTCATGATCAGGCATGCGGTGGTCATTTTGGACCTCGAAAAACGGCGGAGAAAGTTTTGCAATGTGGCTTTTATTAGCCAACATTATTTAAAGATGCATTTGAACATTGCAAAACTTGTCCGCGATGTCAGCACTTGGGTCGGATTTCACGAAGGAACGAGATGCCGCTCCAACCTATTTTGGTTGTGGAAATATTTGATGTTTGGGGTATTGATTTTATGGGCCCTTTTCCCAACTCCTTTGGGAATCTATATATCTTGTTAGCGGTTGATTATGTCTCGAAGTGGGTGGAAGCTATACCGTGTCGCACTAATGACAACAAAGTTGTCATTAAGTTCCTTAAAGAAAACATCTTCTCGCGATTCGGACACCCTCGCGCTATCATTAGCGACAACGGGACACATTTCTGCAATAGGTCTTTTGAGGCCTTGATGCGGAAATATTCAATCACTCACAAGCTTTCTACGCCCTATCACCCCCAAACAAGCGGGCAGGCTGAGATCTCAAATAGGCAGATCAAACAGATATTGGAGAAGACGGTTTCCAAAAACCGTAAGGATTGGTCAACCAAATTGACGGATGCTCTTTGGGCATTCCGCACCGCTTATAAGACCGATTTTGGTATGTCTCCATACCGTCTTGTGTTTGGGAAGGCATGTCACCTCCCTGTCGAGATTGAACATAAGGCAATGTGGGCTATTAAAGAGCTTAATTTTGATCTTGATCATGCAGGCAGCTATCGGAAGCTGCAATTGAATGAGCTAAGCGAACTCCGCGATGAAGCTTACGATAATGCAGTGATAGTAAAGAATAGGACTAAAGTATTCCACGATAAAAATCTTTCTAGAAAAACCTTCACATCGGGGCAACAAGTCCTTCTTTACGATTCCCGTCTCCATTTTCATCCGGCTAAGCTTAAATCTCGTTGGAAAGGACCTTTTGTGGTGCGGTGTACACCCGCACGGAGCAGTTGAAGTCGAAAATTTGAAAAACGGTTCGATTTTTAAAGTGAATGGGCATAGATTAAAACCGTATTTTTCTGCTGACCCCGCGGAGGAACTCCTGTTTTTATAGGAGCCGCTTTATCAAAACTAAAATTCCTCCGCCTCACCTTCATATTTTGATAACTTTTTCACATTTTAAGAATGGAGGTGAGTAAAAAAATGATTTGATTGAATATCTGTGCGTGTCAAAGAATAAGTTTGGGGGAATTTTTCATTTCACTATTATTTTACCCCTTGTATCTCTCCCTTAGTATACAGGTCCATATTCTCAAAAGGCTACATCAGTGAGGACACTGCTGAAAACAGGTTTGGGGGGAGGTTTGTATTCACTGAATTATCTTTGACACCGGGCATTAAAAAAAAATTTATATAACAAAAGAATAGAAAGTGAAAAATTACATCCAAAAGATTGGAATAGTTTAAGAAAACCAAGAAAATTAGAAGTTTTCTTACACGAACTAGTAATAAGTAGTTATGAGCTGTTGTCCCAAGGGTTAGTAAAATGAAGGAAGTCACTAATCTGAGGATAAAAATAAGTCTGAAAAATAGTTTCTATTCTGGAAGCCAAACATTTGAATGTTGATACCCTACTATATGCACTTACACACGTCTTGAAACTCGGGATAGTAGAGGATACCTTGAAATGCTCTTGTCTAAAAGCCAAAGTATGAAGGAAGTGAAAAAATGAAGAAAATATAAAAATGGTGAAAAGAAAAAAAATAGACACTGGTTTTGTATCGCCAAGGCAACAATAAAAAAATATAGCGAGGGTGCCTCTTCACCTAGTGCCCTAAGGCCAACTGGTCTGGGAGTCACTGCTAAGCCTTAGGTGGTGCAAGACGAGGAAAATATTATCACCGAATCGGCAAGCACATGAGTAATCGGTCGGTTGGTACCTCAAGAAGTATTAACGGTCGCATGAAAATGTGTGAGCAAATCTTAATATTCATCAAAATTAAAAAGTACTGAGGTAGATGGACAAGAGTATGATAGCTTGAATTGAATTCTCCGAGTGTAGGGATGTTCTTTACACACACGTGGGGTTATATGATCAATGTTTGGATAAAAGGAAGGAATGAAGAATAAAGACGATGTTTTATTGAGGGATGATGTGATTTCTAACATTTTTTCATGACTATTAAGATAGGGCTCATGACAACTGAAAAGCTAGCATAGTTGGAAACTCTTCTTTTCAAAGTCTTTCTTTTATGGTTCTTATCTTTATATGTAAATTTCACCATCTCTCTTTTGTTATAAGATTTTGTGGGTGTAATCCGCTGAAAACCCTCAGGAGACAACACTCCTCCTACTAGGGACACCTAGAGGTTTAACGGCTTGTTGCACGTGCTCAGTGCAATCGTGTCTGCCTACGAAAGTGTGCTTAGTTTTCTCCTTTCTTTTTCTCCTCTTAAAAATAAACTAGTTTGCTAGGGACGATCAAAGATAAGTTTGGGGGTATTTGTTCAGTCGATAAAACTGCACATTTGTAGTACATTTTTCCTACCATTTTTATATTAAAATAGGACTATATTATAATATATTATACATATGAGGGTTTATGTGTAAAAACATTATTTTCCATGTGTTAATATATTTTAATTATCATTTGGTAGGAAAATGCATGCAAATAATATTATTGATCTAATTCTAGTAGAACAAAGTCTACTAAAATCTTATTTGAGTTGTTGTGCAGATTATTTCCAAGTTGTTATGAAGGATTTAACAAACAAATCAATTTGTTGAAGAAAACTTGCCAAATTAAGAAGCAAACTTGGAGACCAAGTCTGGAAGCAACCAAGAGAATATTTTAAAGATATGAAGATGCCTAGGATTGCCAAATGTCATCAGATGAAAGCACAAGAAAAATAATCAATTAATCTTGTCCCTTGAGCGCGGATCCGCGGCCAAACCCACCCTGGGGCCGCGGATCCGCCGCAATCTTATGGAATTGGAGTGCAAGATTTTGGGGCATTATTCTCTGCTGAATTTTACCAACTTCTCAACAAAAAGATTCTGGGTTTTCACTATATAAAGGCACCGAGGGCCTCTTAGAAAAAAGCATCAAGCCGAAGAGATCACGAAGCTCCCGACGCTCACGCATCCAGGCTGATCATCGACTGTTCGACTACCTCCCTAGGAAAGATCGAGAAGCAAATCAAGTTTTGTAATCATTTTCTATGGATTAAAAGTGTAGTTGAAGGAGTTGATTAATAAAGGTAGTTTTTTTTTAATTGTTTGTTTTCTTTTACATTATGTTTTCCATCTCTTTCTTTTCATCTTCTTCTCCTAACATGCGCGAGTAATTCTCCGCTTGTTAGGGTTCGTAGGATTAGGGTAGGTTAATGGGTGATGAAAATAATTAAACCCTTTTTAAGTCCTATAAAGTTTAGGAACTTTATCAAAATAATCATTAACATCCTAATCGGGCGCGCTAGCAATTCATTGCTAGTTCCGACCGCGATTAGAGATTAGATTAATGATTGTTTTGGTAAAGGCTAGATATGAACGGAGTTCCGTGTCGAGATAAGGGTTACGAGTGGGATTCCTTTTCCCTCCAGAAACCCTAATCTACACGCATCACCGTCGTTCTAGTTCTAAATCTATTAATGAATAAAAAGGGTAACTTTTAATTAATCTTCCATAACTACTAAATCCTAACGAACCCTACAAGCCCTATTATTATATTATTTAAATCTCCAAAATAATCTAGATCTAAATTTAACATTCTTGTTTAAAGTAGATCTAGAAACTTTTCATAAAATTCTTTATTCCTCCTCTCTTTCTCAACACATCTAAAGTAAAAATAAAAGGTTCCACGTTTCCCAGAGGACGACCCGTACTCATCTCGGTCTAGCTACGCGCGACACCGTTATTGATTGCGGTTAACTACAAACACAAATTTTCACATCAATCACTCTCTCTATCTCTCTCCTCTCGCGATTCTCTCTCTCTCCTCTCGCGATCCTGTAGTAGATCCGCGCACCTCCCTTCTGTTAGAGTCACCTCCCTTCTTTCTCTCCCTCTCTTTTCCCATTTAAAACCCCGAGAGCCCTCGAGAACCCATCAAAACTTCCCTCTGCCTCCTCAAACCCTAACCTAATCTCCTCAGCACCCTCAACCGAGCCTCCTCCTCCTCGCTTACCCTTCGCCTCTTCCTCCTCCACCATCTTCTCCTCTCCCCGAGCCCCTGCATACACCAAGAAACCAGAACCCTCACCCCTGCACACCCGCTCCACCGCCGGCGAGATCGCCACAGTTGATCTCGTCGTCGCCCTCTCGTTTCCCTGACCACAGTGCAACCCCAGTGAGCCTCTTCCTTTCCCTTCTTCTTCCTCTTCTTCTTTTCTTTTCTTTTTCTCTATCTTTCCTGAAATCTTGAACTGCAGCCATCGCCAGAACCGGAATCGACGCCGACGATCCAGACGACATACCTGACCTGCGTGATCACCCTCGTGCGTTACTTAGACCCGTTCCGTGTACCGTACGCGCGTCGCGACATTTTACCGACGTCGGACGTACCGTACATATCTGTTTCTTGATCCGTTTAGGCAAGTTAATCTTGCTACATGCTATATAACTCATTATATACCTATTTAAATAAATATCACACCTGTATTTTAAATCAAGCATCCCATGTTTCATATTACAGCTTTTCGACGTTCCGTTTACATCTGTATAGTGCATTTCAGATCTAGGGCATGCAAACCAATCTTAAATACATGCAACATTACTGTAGACGCATCTATTCTAACAAATGGAATACCTGTATTTTAAATCATGCACCCATGTTTAGTTTTGTAACCTTTCGATGTTCCGTTTGTATCCATTCATATCATTTCAGATTTAGGTCATGAAAACTTATCTTATTACATACTATATTACAATATACTGCACCCAATGGAATATTTACATCACATATTACTTAGTTGTACATCCCACATTACCATTTTACAGTTTTACTGTTTTTCGGATACCCGTTTGCACTCATCTCATTTAAAATATATATAATTGCATCCATAGATTACATTAATACATAATACTGTGATATTAACACCTTATGTTTAATAAAGTGCATCCTAATTAGTATTGGGACTATAAATGTAACCCTAATCGATAATTGTGCATCCATATCTTTGAATTTATATCTATTGGCATACCACATCATATAATCCCATTTTATTGTTATATTAGTACTCCATACTTGATTTTGTGTACCCATACTTATTACAGTTTGATTATGAGTACCCACTTGATACTTGTACACCACCTTGTAGGGTTAGTATAACACCTTAGCAAGATTTAGAAAGGCATCACACATGCCATATTGAAATTTTTGGGGTGCTAAACAAACCCTAACCAAGATCTAAACTAAAGAATTAGGTTTAACATTCATGTAAACAACTTTACATTTAAGAGAGAGGGATTACAACCTTTGTAGTCTGTTCCTTCACTTCATAAGCTCCGAGTAGTAGTCCCTTTGCCGCGATCCATGATCTCCCGGACTCAAGAGAGGCTCCACAAGTCGAATGATCCATTCTTGCTTGAAATCTTCCTTTTCGAAGATGATCTACCTTGAAAAATCTCAAGATCAAGCTTTTACTTCTCTAATCAAGTATTAGTGAAGTGAACACCCTAATCTAAGTGGCTAAAATAGATGAGGATGATGAAGTAGGAATTTTGCTCTCTTTTGTTTTCATTTTCTCACTTTAAATCATCACAAGTCAAAAAGCTAGAAAGCTTTTTCAAGGAGGAAGAAGAAGATGAAGCAAAATCTTTTGTGATGAATAATGAAAATCATTGTTATGGTTACAAATCAACCATGGGTTAAGAATGAAGGCTTAACCTATGTAGAGAGTAAACTAGGCTAAAGGGTTTGGGTTGGGTTAATAAATATCAACACAAAATATCTAAGCTAAAAACAAAATAAAACTTCTAGAAGCTTCATGAAAAAGCTAACCCAAATGCTAACCCAAATGCTAACCCTAACATGTTTAATCTCCACATATCATGTTGTATTTGTAATCATAACTTGTTACAATATTATATATCACGTATATAATATATTTTTGTAACAAAAGAAAATAATACAATTAACATATATCGCATATATATCAATGTATTATCCGAGTGAGAAAAAAAATCTTTAAGTGAGCTTATATTAGTTAATGTAATATAATATATCAAATATATAATTATATATTAAATTATCAAATCAACGCTTGATCCGATAATCCGGCTATTTCACAAATAACCGACTAATATAATATGTATCAGTTCATCGAATCAACACTTGATCCGATGACCCGGCTATATCACATATACCCGGCCGATATCACATATCGCGAGAATCTAATACGATATCGCATACACATATTATTCTCGGTCCCGTACATATCACATATGTGCTCCTACTCTGTTTTGCCTGAGCTACACAACCTCTGTGTAGGACTCTCAAGAATCGTCAATACGCCGGCAATAGGTGATGATCATATCAAAACACCCACAAGCTGCAAGCGGTCAGCTAAATGTAACAGCCAGCCAGGTATTGATCGATCAGAAGATCAACAAGCAAGCCTGTACATTCTTCTGTGAATCCAATCAGTAACACTACTGTACAATCCGGTCTCTTCGTCTGATATGTCGCATATCAAGTCTAGGGGTGGTAAACGTCAGACCCAGTAACCAATAAGTCGTGTCGATATGAGGTCCATAACAGTTCGAGAAACTACTGATAACACTTACCAGTAAATCTCAGCAATCCTGGTCAGGGATTTCCAGTTATAACCAATCGAACACAGCACAACATCAACTCCCTACACCGGGAGAGACGAAACCCCTTCTATCGCTCATTCCCTCCATGTGATTCGGAAGTGTACCCAAAAGCCACCGTTTTGCACGCCCCCTTGGATGTGGTGAGGTGGAAATCAAAGCACAGTGGGAATCACACAAGACTCTATGACGATCTCGGGTCTACAGACTAACCTGTACCAGTGTCAGCAGAGAACTGCCATCTGACGTGAGGTATAATACCATCTAGGAGTTCTCGACGAGTCCGTCCAGTGTAGCCAATCTCCACTGAGCACCCGTATACCTTCTTTGATGTCAAACACCAATGGATATTGGATCATCCCTCGCCCATCATATGGGTCAAGAAGCGCATACGCTAGTCTACTCTGGAGTATCGATGCCCTGTCTCGGTACTCCCACGACTAGGAACATTTGAAGGATGTACTTAGTGACTACACTGTCCCCACTAGTATGATCTGCATCATAATCCTGGTAGTCAAGTACTCATCCTAAGGGCTTTATCAACATGTAACATAGAGACAATCAAAGTACATGTTAAGATAAAGAGCAACCAGATAGCATACTATCATGTCGAGCAAGAAAATCCTCCCTATATATATCGAAGCATTCACTACAATATACATCGTATGTACAGTACTGGTCTCTAGGGCATACATATCACTAACACACCTGACATGACCTGATGTACCACAGCTTGACATGTTACATAATCTTGTTACTAATGCCGACAATCTTGACCTGTTGTCCCTACGGACATATCCTGTTGTCTATACAGAAAAACCTGTACCTGCTTGATCCTGTGTTGGCATTAGCTCCAGATTTACCAATACCTGATTTGAACACATAACCTTGGGGGTATGGGGAAATCAAAAGCGTAAACTAAAGTGTAGCTTACAAGGGTATTACTTGATCCGTGGTCCCGGGGGATAACGGGACAGAATCATTCGTGATTCTTACTTGATCCGTGGTCCCGGGGGATAACGGGACAGAGTCATTCATAACTCCCACTACCTGATCCGTGGTCCCGGGGGATAACGGGACATATCCTTTGAGTTACATGGAGAATTACTCTAATTGATTTCAATAATTTTAGAGTAGATAACCCTATGTTACAGTTTAGACTACCCACTGCACTTTACCTACATATATTCTATCCACTGATCTATATTCATGTTACTGTTACTGTTTATACTTCATGCTTGCATATTTCATCGCATTTTGCTTGCTTAGAGTTATTGTTATTATGACGCACTGACGTCTGGGTTTTGCATGGCCCAGATCCCTTATCCTTATCGCAGGCTGTCCAGGAGTATTTTGATCAACAGGCCGAGCAGTGAGGACCTGTTATTAGTCGGTTTAGTTTCCTTTCCGTATTTTCATTCCTGATGTGAGCCCGCATTATGGGACGTACATTCCAGATTATTATTGTATTGGATCTTTTGCTTCCGCATTATTTTTATTCTTGACTCGTTATTCTGGCTCATGAACATGTATTAGATAATTGTTTATTTTTTTGTTCTTGATACCTCTACAGCCGTAATATGACTGTGGAGGGATATTTCTTATCCACAGGTAGCATGGTTGGCTCTGTCACGTGCCTATCTTAGCGTACTCTGGAAAGCGGGGCGTGACACGATCCTTGGCGTAGATGGGTAGGAAACTACCCGCCAGAGATGGACCGAGCAGGGTAGCTGCTTGGTGGCCTCAATGTGAGGGCTTTTGATACTTTGCATAGATGGGTAGGAATCTACCTGCCAGGGATGGACCGGGCAGGGAAGATGCTCGGTGGCCTCGTGATGAGGGCTTCGATCCTTGGCGTAGATCGGTAGGAATCTACCTGCCAGGGATTGACCGGCCAGGGAAGTTGCTCGGTGGCCTCGTGATGAGGGCTTCAATCCTTAGAGTAGATGGGTAGGAACCTACCCGTCAGGGATGGACCGAGCAGGGTAGCTGCTTGGTGGTCTCAATGTGACGGCTTTTGATACTTGGCTAGATGGGTAGGAATCTACCCGACAGGGATAGACCGATCAGGGTAGCTGCTCGGTGGCCTCAATGTGACGGCTTTTGATCCTTGGAGTAGATGGGTAGGAATCTACCCGTCAGGGATTGACCGAGCAGGGAAGCTGCTCGGTGGCGTCAATGTGAGGGCTTTTGATCCTTAGTGTAGATAGGTAGGAATCTACCCGCCAGGGATTGACCGAGAAGGGAAGCTGCTCGGTGGCCTTGTGATGAGGGCTTCGATCCTTGGCGTAGATGGGTAGGAATCTACCCGCCAGGGATGGACCGAGTAGGGTAGCTGCTTGTTAGCCTCAATGTGAGGGCTTTTGATCCTTGGCGTAGATGGATAGGAATCTACCCGCCAGGGATCAACCGAGCAAGGTAGCTGCTCGGTGGCCTCAATGTGAGGGCTTTTGATCCTTGGCGTAAATGGATAGGAATCTACCCGCCATGGATTGACCGAGCAGGGAAGTTGCTCGGTGGCCTCGAGATGAGGGCTTCGATCTTTAGCGTTGGTTGGTAAGGAACTACCCGCTAGGGATTGACCGGGCAGGGAAGCTGCTCGGTGGCCTTGTGATGAGGGCTTTTTAGACTTCGCTTCAACTTCGTAAGGCGTCGTTCGATCTTCCATGACCCGTAAAATCAGGAAGAGTGACCGTCACAGATGACGCGTGGTAGAAGCTCATTTAAGACAGAAACTTCATGAGGCGTCGTTCGATCTTTCATAACCCGTAAAATCAGGAAGAGTGACCGTCGCAGATGACGCGTAGAAGAAGCTCATTTAAGACAGAAACTTCGTGAGGCATCGTTTGATCTTTCCTGACCCTTAAATCAGTAAGAGCGACCACTTAAGGTTTCATGACGATCGGCATGGTTGACACGTGGCGGTTCCATTTTGGGGAATTGAATATTTCCAGCGATCCGCATCGCTGCGTGCGTAAATTTGGGTCATTGGAGATTCTTGTTGAGGCTATAAATAGCGAAGACATGTTGGTTTCTTTCTAGCGTTGTGTTTTTGAAGATGGTCGGGTTCATTTACACCATCAAGGAGATCATTTCCCGTGACGACGTGTACTTTTACGACCCTGAGTACTCCGAGCAGACGTATCTATCGGTGATAGAGCGCGTAGAGGGCCACTTCGGTCGCCTACTTTCCCAACGACCACCCTTCCTTCAACTACTTATGTACGTGATTTGGAGGATGTCCCCAGGTCTGAACAATGCCCTGTCCCCACAACTGAGGGACGGGGCGTTTGATAAGCTGCACACGCTCCATCATCTCGGCCTGATCTTGAAGAACAGGCAAGATCGATCAGTGGCTCTCATTCTGGAGTGTTTTCAGAGAAGGTTGATCGCTGATTCTTGTCCGGCGGGCACGACCTCCGGCACTTCCATGGCATCTCGGGTCCACGGACACCGTCAGAGGGAGCGGGCCGAAGAGGTTAGGGTTCAGCTGGCAGAGATTTCTTCGGAGTACCACCAACAGTGCTTCCTTAATCTCCGGCCCCCTCTGTTGTAATTTTTTTGTAAGGCTGAGGAGCCTATAATACCTCTTAATGAATAAAATTCTTCTTTCTTGATGTGTTTTGTCTTCTTTTTCTTTTATCCCTTATTACTTTTTAGATATTTTCCCAAAAACGAATCTAGGGATCTCGAAACCGAGAAAGAAAAAAAATATTGAATAAATCTCTTCTAATTCAGGAGACTTAAGAATAATAATAATAAGATATTACATCGGCTTGAAAAGAAGAAACATATTCATTTGTACAATTTGAGTTTCTCGGCGTTGTAGGGCCGAAGAAACCTACGATCCCCGGTGACTTGCAAGCAATATGCTCCACAGGGCAATACTTCTGCGATGAGGAAATGGCCGTCCCATTTTGGGGAAAACTTGTGAAGGCGGTCCTGATCTACGAAATCGTTCCTTCGTAAGACCAAATCTCCCGTCTTGAAGGCGCGATACTTTACTCATGCGTTGTAGTAGCGAACGGTTTGCTGTTGATAGGCGGCTGCTCTGATCTGCGCTCGATACCGCTTTTCCAATAATACGTCCAAGTTGGTATGGAGCGTTGAGGTGTTCGCTTCGTCGTCGAAATGTTCGACTCTGTAACTGGGAAATCCGATCTCTGCTAGGACCATAGCCTCGGTACTGTAGCAGAGGCTGAAGAGGGTTTCTCCCGTAGGTGTTTTCTTCGATGTGCATAATGCCCATTGTACTCGCGGTAGTTTCTTAACCCAGCTGCCTTGTTTTCCTTCCAAACGAGCTCGGAGATCTCGAATGACGCCTCGGTTAGCTACCTCGGCCTACCCGTTGCATTGAGGATGTGCGACCGCGACGAACTTCATTAGTATGTGGTATTCGCTGCAAAATTCTTTGACTTTGTCGTTCTCGAAGTTGGTTCCGTGGTCGGTGACGATACACCTCAGGATCCCAAATCGGGAGATGATGTTGTTCTGCAGGAATTTTAGTAGAGGCGACGTCTGGTTTTCTGATAGGCACGGCCTCAATCCACTTCGTGAAGTAGTCTACCGTGACAAGGATGTACTTGTGTTCGCCCGCGCCGGTAGGGAGTTGGCCCACCATGTCCATCCCTCATTGTGCAAATGGCCAAGGGGAACTGAGGGTTGTTAGCTCGGTAGCGGGAAGACGCGGTATGCTCTCGTGGAGTTGGCAGCTTTTACATCTTCTGACCATCTTCTCGGCATCTTGGTAGATCTTTGGCCAATAATATCCTTGGAGCAGCGTCTTCTGGACCAGGGTCTGGGCCCCTTGATGTGCTCCACCGACCCCTTTGTGTATCTCTCGTAGAACATAGTCAGCTTCATCAGGGTCGACGCATCGGAGCAGAGGCTGTGTGTACGACTTCTTGCAAAGTTTTCCATTGCTCTAGATAAAATGACGGGTTTTTGCTCGGAGGTGGCGAGCTTCCCCTCGGTCTTCTGGAAGTGTACCATCTTTTATGAACTTCACGAGGGGCTTCCTCCAATCTTGGCCTCCCTCCTAAGTCGTGCTGTAACACCTTAGAATGTGATTAGTAGCTAATTATACTATAATATGTGGTTTTTAGTAAAAAGTTTACCAAAACGATTTTCAAATATTTTATCAAAATTTATGAATATTTTATTAGAATTTAATTAGGCTTGCACACACATGTGCATATAAACTAGGGTTAAGTTTAGAGTTAAACCATGTTTAGACAACCATGGTGGACTAACCCATTCTTATTAGGTTAATTTGAATTTTTTTAAGTGTATTAGTTTTTCTCTTTAAAAAAAATGATTTGTGTTTGTGGGTTGACTTGGGTAGGGGAGAGAGAGAGAGAGAGAAAGCATGATGGCTTGAGCCATGCTTGCAATTAACGAGGAGAGAGAGGGGTTGACTCTCATATCTCTCATTTCTTTTGCAAACACTCACACACTCTCTTTCTCACATCTCTCTCCCTCTCATTCACACACACACACCCAGCAAGCAGCAGCAGCAGCACCAAGCAACAGCAGCAACAGCAAGCAGCAGCAGCATTATCAGCAACAGCAGCAGCATTTGCAACAGCTCCTCCTTCTCTTCTCCTTCTCCTTCTTCCTGCATACTAGGATCAAGTAGGGTATAATTTCATAAACTCAACTCCTTTCTTTGCTTGCTTGTAGTTAGTTAGCTTAAGTTAGTGTTTAATGTGGTTTTAGCGCGAGTTTTGTGATTTAAGTGGGGTTTAAGCTAAGTTAGGGTTATTATAGCTTAATGAACCTAATTAAGTGTTATATGTGCTGTGTAAACCTAGTAGTATCACTAGATTTAGCTAAACCACCTTAAAGTCTAAAACTTGAATTTAAAATACGGCTTTGAGGCAAGTTGTAGGATATGTGAGATCTGCTGCAACCAGGTTTATTTTCTAGCTTAGCAAACATGTTCAGAATAGTGTGCAGGCCTTATAGAGTGTTGTGTTGAATTGTGAGACCATCCCCTTCCCAAAATTCCGGTGACCATCCCCATGATTCCGGCGTCGCCAGCCCCCCTGAAGAGATGGGTGTTGGTGTTTTGGCTAGTGGTGTCTGTGGGGATTTTTCTGTGTTTGGTATTGTTTGGTGTTTGGGTTTTTGCTGTTGGTGAAACCTAAGAGAGAGTTTGGGTTAGTTTTAGTATTTTGTGGACTTTGACGATAATTTGATGGTTTAATTAGAAAATAGGATGATTCACGGTGATTATAGTTAGATTAGCTCTAATATGTGTTGGTGGTATCACTGAAGTCAAGTAATTTCACCTAATACCACTTGTACACCCTATTGTTGCAAACTAAGTGTTTTAAAACGGTTTTAAACTAGACGTTATGATACATAGAATCTGTTGTATCTAGGATAGTAATTTTGGTAAGCAAACATGTACATTAGGCTATACATTGTGTTAGGAATATAGTGTAGAAACCTGGACCCTTTTCACCTTTTTTTGGCCGATATCATGCCTATGGTGGCCGGCCCAATTTTGTGGGTTTGTGTTGGATTTTTGCAGGTAGTTGTCTGTAGGTATTGTGAAGGGTTTGGTCTTATTTGATTTTATTTTTTCTGCTCCAGATTAAATCTGGGACCTGTTTACCTATAATTTGTGTAGAGGGACTTGCGCGATACGTGCGTTATGAGTAGGTTTAGTGTTGCTGTGTGTCACAGCGTGTCGCTGTATGCCACAGCGTGTCGCGATGGTTTTGGCGTATGCACACACGTTACGTATACACACGTTTTTAGTTCGCGACGCGAGTTTCTCGTTTGGTTTTAATATCGCGTTTTTGCAGGATTTTAATTTATGTGTATTCTTTGTGTAATTTCTAGGTTTGCAGGCGGGTACTTTGGACGCCGCAAAGAAGGGAAAACAGATAGTCGGCTACACTTAGCACGAGATCACGGTGAGTAGATTTAATATCTACGGGGAAATCGCCCGTATGGCGTTAAGCGTCAGGGCTTGATAGGGTATTGTAGACACATATATATATTTATATATATATTGCTTGTGCACATGTAGTATTGTAGCGTACCCATTTTTTTGCATATAGAAATAGTAGCCATGTAACACCGCACTGTCACTAACGGTTTAAGCTGCACGAGCACTATTTGTATGTTACACCCACACCGTTAGTGATTGCCATGACACTCGCACTATAGAATTGCTACGAACCATACACATTGTATATTTATACTGGTGCACACATACATTGATATATCCATATTGCGCACATACACATTGTATATTTATACTGGTGCACACATACATTGATATATCCATATTGCGCACATACACATTGTATATTCATACTGGTGCACACGTATATTGATATATCCATATTGCGCACATATACGTTGTATATCCACATTGGTGCACATATACATTGATACACTCATACATGCGTATATATCCACTTGCACATCCATATCTATATACATACATATTTCACATACATGGATGATACTGACTTTGATTTTTAGAAAATGGGAACCGCATGAGATATTTTAAAAACTGGATCCAGTTAAAAGAGCGGTTTTCCCTTTTTACTCTTAGTGGCATACGACACATTGCATGGATTTACGCATTGAGCTTTGGATTTCCTCTGATTTCTGAATTTGAGAATGTGGTATTATTTTAAGAAAACGTGCACTGTTTTGAAAACCCGATTTCTCTTGATATAATATTTCAATGCGTCCACCATGCGTTTTCTCGGTTCTGAGACGTGTGACATGTGAACCCGAATCGAGGAGCTGGATGAGGCCGATTGCGGATACATGGTGGACCCGGTATGGTACCCTGGGGCAAGAAAGGGATGCTGTGTATACAGACGATGAGTCTGGCAGAGGGACTACTACCTAGCGGTGATTGGTTGGACCTGGCGGTTATCCGGAGGATACTGACCAGAGTCGAGAGATGGATATGGGCAGACCCGTATTGCTGGGGCAGAAGGCCGATTCCGCAGACGGAGCTCGTAGGTCGATCCGGACTGACGGAGCCCGATAGATGAGGATTTGCGTGTCACTGCTGGACACGAGTATTTCATGATGTTTTTGGATGTCGATGTTGGGCACCCCGCTTCTATGAGATTACAGGATCGAGGGTCGTATAGAGTGACGGCGCGTGAGTTATCGGGATTTTGGGGTGTTTTTGGTAAACACCGGGGTTTTTCCATGGTTATGATCCGTGTAGATGATATTTTATCCCTTGCTCAGCATTCCCTGTTATGCATTGCATCATATAGTCGTAGTACCTGATAGAGTACTTTGCATGATTATTGCGTACTTAGCTCATCATATAGATGTTATTAGATTGCACTTGATATGAATGATTATTGCGTACCCAGCTCATCATATAGATGTTATCTGTTTGCACATGTTAGAGTATCGCAGTACGTGCATACTCGCGATTACCTTTATATGTTATCTACTATTCACGAGTTGGCAACTCACCCCATTGTGCCACAGTATTTGCAGGTCGACCCTCAGAGTAGTTGCGACAGGACTACTTGTATTTTTTTTGCTACGGATACCACTGCAGTTGGCATGTGAGCCGTTTGCTTATAGGTGGGTTTTTGTGGTATCCGTTTATTTTCCATTTGTATATTCTATTGTACCTAGTACTCTCCATCTACCATTTCATGTATTGACTTAGAGACCAGTTGTGAGGACGATGTATATTTTTTTGTACTCTGGTGTCGAGCTCATGCGGGCCGACTTTATTTATGCAGTTTCATCTTTTATGTTGTTTTACTTATATTGTCCATTTCTTCGCTACGGCGTCGTATATTATTATTTTGGTGTTTGTTTCAGCCGTTGGGCGTGATTGCTCCCGTTTGGGGATGCTTTATTCTTATTATATGCCATTTTTACTTATATCATGTCTTGTACCCGTTTTCGGGGCCAGTTTTTACAAAGGAGGTGCTGCGAAATTTTTAAGAAAATAACAAACTTTAATGATTTTTACTCGAGTTTTTTCTAATGTTTTTAAACCAATGTTTTCAACACTCACTACTTTTAATGGTTTTGATTTCTGGGTTTCGGCTTACTTAGTCACGTTACGCCTGTAGATGTTACGTGGTTAAGTGCCGATTACGGGCCGAACTTCGGGTCGTGACAAAGTTGGTATCAAAGCATAGGTTTTACCTTTCGGAGTGTAGGATGACCCTGGTATGATGGAGGAGGTAGCTGAAGCAGAGTGGCGTAGTGTGTGTATGTTCCACGGCATACTCACGACACGGTACTCCGCCTAAGTGACCTTAGGACTTATTGATTGAAATTCCTTCAAGATTATATGCATTCTCGTGATTTGATTTCCGTATCCTTATCGAATCTTATTCTCTTTTCAGCCATTATGCCGCCAAAGACTACGAGGGCACAGAGAGCGGCCGCGAGAGCCGAGATTAGAGTTGACTCGTCTGAGACGAGGACTGACCCGGGCAGTACACCCGTTGTACCAGAGCAGACTGTTCCTCTTTCGGTAGATCAGATCGCTATGCTAGGGGCCGGTATACAGGAGATGCGCCAGATGATAGGGTCGTTAGCCGAGACTCTTCGAGCGCAGTGACCAGAGGTACTTCTACCCATTACGGGGACCGCGATGGTACCTACAATTCAGGCAGTTGCACCTGCAGCTACAGAGGTTATCACAGTGTCACTATCAGAGTTTATGAGGCTGAAGCCTCCGGTTTTCACAGGCACCGATGCAGCCGAGGACCCACAGTCATTTATCGACAGGATGGCCCGGATATGTTGTTCACTCAGATGCTCAGATGCGAGATGGATGGAGTTCGCGAGCTTTCGCCTAGAAGGTCTTGCGCAGAAGTGGTGCGAGTCGGTAGAGAAGGGCAGAGCAGCAGGTCTTCCTCCTATGACCTGAACCGAGTTTGTGACGGTATTTCTAGCCCGTTTCCTTCCCCGGAGTGTCTGGGATGCCCGAGCGCGCAGGTTCGAGTCATTACGCCAGACGCCGGATATGACGGTGGTAGAGTATGATGTGCAGTTCACCGAGCTATCTATTTATGCCCCGCATTTAGTGGCTACTGAGGAGATGCGAGTCAAGAGGTTTGTTCGAGATTTGCTTACCCCACTGTTCCTTGCGATCAGCGCACAGCATTGCGAGACTTATGCAGCAGCTGTAGACGCAGCCCTATTAATCGAGGAGCGCCTTGCTGAGACTTCGGTAGTTCCAGGGCCGAAGAGAGTTCGTACAGATACGTCAGCACAGAGACAGCCGTTTAGGCGCCGCGATAGGTTCCGTTCAGGTACGGGGGGTAGCGGAGGCTCGAGACGAGGTCAGCTATTTAGCTCTTATCCCCAGAAGGGTCAGCCAGCACCATCTAGATGTTTCCGATGCGGGAGTACTTATCATTGTGTGCAAGATTGTCTGGAGCCACGTGAGGGCGAGACAGCCGTACCACATGTCATTTTTCCACCTTCTCTATCCCAGAGGGCATTGCCTATTGTAACTACTGTTGCTCCCCGTCAGACTCATGCATAGAGAGGTCGTGGTCGCGAAGGATTTGCTCATAGAGGACGAGGTGGCCAAGGCAGAGGACAGCGAGCTGCCGGCATAGGACAGCCAGTTGCTAGTAGGGGACAGCCAGTCGCAGGTAGAGGACAGGCACGGTTTTTCGCTTTGACGCATTAGGACGCGCAGGCGTCCAATGCAGTGGTCTCAGGTACCCTTTTAGTATGTTCCGTTAACGCACACGTGTTGTTTGATCCGGGATCCACACACTTGTACGTTTCCACACACTTCGTGCCGAGTTTAGGTAGAGAGTCCGGTTTGCTTGATCAGCCGCTTGCTGTGACCACTCCTGTGGGCGAGTCATTTATTGCTAGACACGTGTTCCGATCGTGTGTTGTCCGTATTGGCGAGAGAGAGTTGCCTGTCGACTTGATCCTTTTTGAGATGTTGGACTTCGACGTTCTTCTAGGCATGGATTGGTTAGCCACATGCTATGCGTCTGTAGACTGTCGTGAGAAGACAGTTAGGTTTTGTTTTCCCGGCGAGTCGGTTTTTGTTGTGCAGGAGGACCGTGGTGCCGCCCCTCACAGTTTGATTTCTTCTCTTCGCGCTGGACAGCTTTTGAGGAAGGGATGTCAGGGATTTCTAGCCTATGTTTGCGATACTAGAGATACAGAGGTTTCGTTGGACCAGGTTCCGATTGTGAGTGAGTTCCCTGATGTTTTCCCTGACGAGCTTCCTGGGCTACCGCCTGAGCGCGATATTTTTTTTCGCATTGACTTGATTCCCGGCACGGGGCCTATTTCCATACCGCCTTATCGGATGGCCCCAGCGGAGCTTAAAGAGTTGAAAGGTCAGTTGCAAGATTTGCTAGATAAGTGGCTTATTCGACCTAGTGTGTCTCCTTGGGGTGCTCCAGTCCTGTTTGTCAAGAAAAAAGACGGCAGTTTGCGCTTGTGTATCAATTACCGCCAGCTGAACAGGGTTACCGTACGGAACAGATATCCTTTACCACGCATCGACGACTTGTTCGACCAGCTTCAGGGTGCAGGATACTTTTCGAGGATCGACTTGCGATCAGGCTACCATTAGCTGCGGGTTCAGCAGGAGGATATTCCGAGGACGGCTTTCCGCACGCATTATGGGCACTATGAGTTTTTGGTGATGTCTTTCGGACCCACCAATGCCCCAGCAGCGTTTATGGATTTGATGAACCCCGTTTTCAGGCCGTATCTTGATCTGTTCATCATCGTATTCATTGACGACATTTTGGTGTTCCCGGAGCCGAGCGGAGCACGAGTAGCACCTGCAGATCACATTGCAGATTTTGAGGGAGCACCAGCTGTTCGCAAAATTCTCCAAGTGTGCGTTTTGGCTTGACAGCGTAGATTTCTTGGGTCACGTGATTACACGAGATGGTATATGTGTGAACCGGAAGAAGATCGAGGTCGTTCAGCATTGGCCCAGACCGACATCAGTTACGGAGATCCGCAGTTTCCTAGGACTGGCTGACCACTACCGACGATTTGTACAGGACTTCTCCCGTATTGCTGCACCGTTGACCGGGTTGACCCGGAAGGGAGTTCCTTTTGATTGGATGGAGGCGTGCGAGCATAGCTTTCAGCAGTTGCAGACTCGTTTGACTACGGCGTCGGTGTTATCATTGCCTTTGGGATCGGGCGAATTTGTGGTCTATTATGACGCTTCTCGAGTGGGGCTAGGGTGCATATTGATGCAGCACGACAGGGTAATCACGTATGCTTCTCGGCAGCTGAAGAAACACGAACAGAACTACCCCACCCACGATTTGGAGATGGCTGCAGTAGTTTTTGCACTCAAGATCTGGCGACATTACCTATACGGCGAGTCGTGCCAGATATTCACTGATCACAAGAGCTTGAAGTACATATTTCAGCAGCGAAGCCTGAATCTTAGACAGCGCCGTTGGATGGAGTTAGTGAAGGACTACGATTGTGAGATCCTTTAACACCCGGGCAAGGCAAATGTAGTGGCGGATGCTTTGAGTAGGAGGACCGGATGTAGTTTATCTTGTTTGAGCGCAGTGCAGAGGCAGTCGTCGGCAGATTGGCAGATTTTCTGCGATAGCCGAGTGCAGTTCGAGTTCACTCCGATCGGGGGACAGCTTGCGCATGTTCGTGCACGCCCACAGTTGCTTGACCGTATACATGAGGCACAGTACAGTGATGACTGTTGTTCAGAGATCATGGTACAGATTGGACAGGGCAGATTTTTTGAGTTCGTGGTTGATGATCAGGGGATACTACGATTTAGGACTAGACTGTGCCTACCAGATGCTGGAGAATTGCAGCATGAGATTCTTGAGGAGGCGCATCGATCAGTGTACAGTGTTCATCCGGGTTCCACCAAAATGTACCATGATATGAAAGATGTTTACTGGTGGGACGGAATGAAGAGGGACTTCATAGACTTCATGTCGAGATGCCTGACTTGTCAGCAAGTCAAGGCCGAGCACCAGAGGCCCGCGGGAGAGCTACAGCCGTTACCCATTCAGGAGTGGAAATGGGAGCAGATTTCTATGGACTTCATTATGGGTCTACCCAGGACTAGTCGGGGGTATGGCTCCATTTGGGTGATCGGGGATCGATTGACGAAAGTGTCTCACTTCCAGCCGGTGAAGACGACTTTTGGATTTGCTCAGTATGCCCAAATATACATCGACGAGATCGTACGACTGAATAGAGTCCCGACATGTATCGTGTCAGACCGAGACACCCAGTTTACCAGCTGTTTATGGCAGAGGCTTCAGGAGTCTTTGGGCACCCGCTTGAGTTTCAGCACAACATTTCATCCGCAGATCGACGGCCAGTCAGAGCGGACTATTCAGACTCTCGAAGAAATGCTCCGAGCGTGCGTTTTAGACTTTGGTGGTAGCTGAGATCATCATTTACCTTTGGTGGAGTTCTCCTCCAACAACAGTTTCCAGGATACTATTCAGATGGCACCTTTCGAGGCCTTGTATGGGAGGAGATGTAGATCGCCCGTCTGTTGGACAGAGCTCAGTGAGAGCAGTATTTTGGGGCCACAGATCGTACAGGAGACGACCGAGAAGATACAGTGGATTCGAGATAGGATGAGGACAGCTCAGAGCAGGCAGAAATCGTATGCTGACAGACGTCGACGCAGATTAGAGTTCGCAGTTGGCGATCACGTTTTTCTGAGGGTCTCTCCGATGAAGGGCGTGATGAGATTTGGACGGAAAGGGAAGCTTAGTCCCAGATTTATAGGTCCCTTCGAGATCCTCGAGCGTGTGGGCGCAGTTGCATATCGTTTGGCTCTTCCACCTGACTTTCCAGATGTTCACCCCATATTCCACGTGTCGATGCTTCGTAGATACCTGCATGACCCTTCTCATATGATTCAGCATCAGACCGTTCAGCTCGAGCGTGATCTTTCGTTTACCGAACAGCCAATAGTGATATTGGACCGGCGGGTGAAGAAACTTCGATCAAAGGTCTTGCCATCTATGAAGGTGCTTTGGCGCAGCCCAAATGGTGAAGAGATCACTTGAGAGGCCGAGGGCGAGATGCGGAGGAAATTCCCTCATCTCTTTGAAAGTACGCGTAGCTATATTTTTAAATTCGGGGACGAATTTCTTTAAGGGGGAAGATTGTAACACCTTAGAATATGATTAGTGGCTAATTATACTATAATGTGTGGTTTTTAGTAAAAAGTTTACCAAAACGATTTTCAAATATTTTATCAAAATTTATGAATATTTTATTAGAATTTAATTAGGCTTGCACACACATGTGTATGTAAACTAGGGTTAAGTTTAGGGTTAAACCATGTTTAGACAACCATGGTGGACTAACCCATTCTTATTAGGTTAATTTGAATTTTTTTAAGTGTATTAGTTTTTCTCTTTAAAAAAAATGATTTGTGTTTGTGGGTTGACTTGGGTAGGAGAGAGAGAGAGAAAGCATGATGGCTTGAGCCATGCTTGCAATTAATGAGGAGAGAGAGGGGGGGGTTGACTCTCATATCTCTCATTTCTTTTGCAAACACTCACACACTCTCTTTCTCACATCTCTCTCCTCTCATTCACACACACACACACACACATCCAGCAAGCAGCAGCAGCACACAGCAGCAGCAGAAGCAAGCAGCAGCAGCACAAGCAACAGCAGCACCAAGCAACAGCAGCAACATCAAGCAGTAGCAGCAGCATTAGCATCATCAGCAACAGCAGCAGCATTTGCAACAGCTCTGTTCAGTTGATAAAACTGCACATTTAATATAACATTTTTCCTACTATTTCTATATAAAGAAAGGTGTTTATTATAATATATGATACATATGAGGATTTATCTGTAAAAATACTATTTTCATGCGTTTATATATTATAATTAACATTTGGTAGGAAAAAGTAAACATATAATATCCATGTAACATTTGGCCCATTTAAAATATGCTTACTTTATTAAATACCTTTGACCAAGTCTTAATGGTTAAGTTAATAAAACAAACTCTACTAATATTATTTGTTGAGTTTGTTGTGCAGAATTTTCAGGGTTGAAATCAAGAAAATCAAAGTTGTTAGAACAAACCTGTCTAATTAAGAAAGTAAACTAAAGAAATCAAGTCTGGCAGTGACGTAGAAAAGATTTTCAGTTTCTAGAGATTAAAAAGATCATCACGTGTCATGAAGATAAAGCTCCAGAAGACCAAATCAAATGATCTTCCTATATGGCCGCGGATCCGCGGCCAAACCCACCCATTGGCCACGGATCCGCCACGTATTGAAAGATTTGGGAGTTGGGATTTTTCTGTTTGGATCATAACTACTGGTTTCCAAATTAGGAGACTAGGGTTCTGGCTCTGGGACTATAAATAAGGACCGAGAGCCTCTTGGAAAAATCATCAAACTGAAGAGATCATGAAGTCCACGACAGGCTCACGCATCCAGGCTGATCATCAACGGTTCATCTACCTCCTTAGAAGAGATCGAGAAGCAAACTAGCATTTTGTAATCATTTTCTAAGGGAACAAAGTGTAAATGATTTTTGTTGATTGATAAAGGTAGTAGTTTTCTTATTCTATCACTTTGTAGTTTTTAATATGTTTTCTCTATCCATCTCTTCTTATCCCAACATGCGCGAGTAATTCTTCGCTTGTTAGGGTTCATGGGATTAGGATAGGTTAATGGATGATGAAGATCGTTAAACTCTTTTTAAGTCTTATAAAGTTTATAAACTTTATCAAAAGAATAGTTAACATCCTAATTGGGCACGTTATCAATTCATTGATAATCGCGACCACGATTAGAGATTAGATTAACAATTGTTTTGGTAAAGACAAGATATGAACGGAGTTCCATGTCGAGATAAGGGTTAAGAGTGGGAACCCTTTTCCCTCCAGAAACCCTAATCTACATGCATCATTGTCGTTCTAGTTTTAAATCTATTAAAGGATTTAAGAGTAATCTTTAATTAATCATCCATAACTACTAAATCCCAATGAATCCTATACGCCCCCTTTTAATATTAAACCTACATCCGTAATTAATCTAGATCTATATTTTGCATCCATATTTAATGTAGATCTAGATACTACAACCATTCTTCACTATTCTTTATTCTTCCTCCTTTCTTTCTCAACACGCCTAAAGTAAGAATAAAAGGTTCAACGTTTCCCAGAGGACGACCCGTACTCATCTCGGTCTAGCTACACGTAACACCGTTATTGATTGCGGTTATTCTACAAACACTTATATAAATCTAGATCAATCAAATGGCGTCGTTAATACGATTTTACTTAAGTTTGGGGGGGATATTTTGGCTCTTGAAAGAAATTTTTGATAAGATTGTGAGCCAAAAATAAGTTTGGGGGAGGATTTTCATGTTCATATTTCATGTCCCCATCAATAAATTTTTCCTCCCAAGCTTACAGGTTTTTGAGCGTTAACAGATGACAACAATTGAGGACACTGTTGAAAACAAGTTTGGGGAAGGTTTGTGCTTATTTACGCATCTATTTGCATCATACTTTGCATAAGCACAACATTTTCAAAAAAAAAATTTAAAAATTTTCTTTTATAACAAAAGATTAGATAGTGAAAAATTACATTCAAAAGATTGGAAAAATTTAAGAAAACCTAGAAAATTAGAAGTTTTCTTAAACAAAACTAGTAATAAGTAGTTATGAGCCGTTGTGCCAAGAGTTAGTAAGATGAAAGAAATCACTAATCTGAAGATAAAAATAAGTCTGAAAAATAGTTCCTATTCTGGAAGCCAAACATTTGAATGTTGATACCCTACTATACGTACTTACACACGTCTTGAAACTCAAGATAGTAGAGAATACCTTGAAATGCTCTTGTCTAAAAGCCAAAGTATGAAGGAAATAATAAATGAAGAAAATATAAAATGGTGAAGAAAAATGAACACTGGTTTTGTAATCACCAAGGCAGCAATAAAAAATATAGCGAGAGTGCTTCATCACCTAGTGCCTTAGACCAACTTGTTTGGGAATCACTGTTAAGCCTTAGGTGTTGCAAGACAAGGAAAATACTAATACAAGAACATAAGTAATCGGTCGGTTAGTATCTCAAGAAGCATTAACTGTCGCATGAAAAATGTGTGAGCAAATCCATCTAAATATTCATTGATTAAAAAGTACTGAGGTGATGGACAAGAGTATGATAGCTTGAATTGAATTCTCCGAGTGTAGGGATATCCAGTTCACATACATAGGGGTATATGATCAATGTTTGGAGGAAAGATAGGGAGGAAAACTAAAGGCGATATTTTATTGAGGGATGATGTGATTTCTAACATTTTTTCACGACCATTAAGATAGGGCTCATAGCAACTGAAAAACTGGTATAGTTGGAAACTCTTATTTTCAAAGTCTTTCTTTTATAGTTCTTATTTTTATATGTAACTTTCATTATCTCTCTTTTATTATAGCATTTTGTGGGTGTAATCCGCTGAAAACCCTCAGGAGACAACACTCCTCCTACTAAGGACACCTAGAGGTTTAACGGCTTGTTGTACGTGCTCAGTGCAATCGTGTTGCCTACGAAAGTGTGCTTAGTTTTCTCCTTTCTTTTTCTCCTTCTCTTGAATAAACTAGTTTGCTCGGGACGATCAAAGATAAGTTTGGGGGTATTTGTTCAGTTGATAAAACTGCACATTTAATATGACATTTTTCCTACTATTTCTATATAAAGAAAGGTGTTTATTATAATATATGATACATACGAGGGATTATCTGTAAAAATACTATTTTCATGTGTTTATATATTATAATTAACATTTGGTAGGAAAAAGTAAGCATATAATATCCATGTAACATTTGGCTCATTTAAAATATGCCTACTTTATTAAATACCTTTGACCAAGTCTTAATGGTTAAGTTAATAAAACAAACTCTACTAATATTATTTGTTGAGTTTGTTGTGCAGAATTTTCAGGGCTGAAATCAAGAAAATCAAAGTTGTTAGAACAAACCTGCCTAATTAAGAAAATAAACTAAAGAAATCAAGTCTGGCAGAGACGTAGAAAAGATTTTCAATTTCCAGAGATTAAAAAGATCACCACGTGTCATGAAGATAAAGCTTCAGAAGACCAAATCAAATGATCCTCCTATAAGGCCGCGGATCCGCGGCCAAACCCACCCATTGGCCGCGGATCCACCGCGTATTGAAAGATTTGGGAGTTGGGATTTTTCTGTTTGGATCATAACTACTGGTTTCTAAATTAGGAGACTAGCATTCTGGTTCTGGGACTATAAATAAGGACCGAGAGCCTCTTGGAAAAATCATCAAGCTGAAGAGATCACGAAGTCCACGACAGGCTCACGCATCCAGGCTGATCATCAACGGTTCATCTACCTCCTTAGAAGAGATCGAGAAGCAAACTAGCATTTTGTAATCATTTTCTAAGGGAACAAAGTGTAAATGATTTTTGTTGATTAATAAAGGTAGTAGTTTTCTTATTCTATCTCTTTATAGTTTTTAATATGTTTTCTCTCTCCATCTCTTCTTATCCCAACATGGACGAGTAATTCTTCGCTTGTTAGGGTTCATGGGATTAGGGTCGGTTAATGGATGATGAAGATCCTTAAACTCTTTTTAAATCCTATAAAGTTTATAAACTTTATCAAAAGAATAGTTAACATTCTAATTGGGCACACTATCAATTCATTGATAATCGCAACCACGATTAGAGATTAGATTAACAATTGTTTCTGTAAAGGCTAGATATGAACGGAGTTCCATATCGAGATAGAGGTTAAGAGTGGGAACCCTTTTCCCTCCAGAAACCCTAATCTACATGTATCACTGTCGTTCTAGTTTTAAATCTATTAAAGGATAAAAAGAGTAATCTTTAATTAATCATCCATAACTACTAAATCCCAATGAACCCTACAAGCCCCCTTTTAATATTAAACCTACATCCGTAGTTAATCTAAATCTATATTTTGCATCTGTGTTTAACGTAGATCTAGATTCTACAACTATTCTACACCATTCTTTATTCTTCCTCCTTTCTTTCTCAACACGCCTAAAGTAAGAATAAAAGGTTCAACGTTTCCCAGAGGACGACCCGTACTCATCTCGGTCTAGCTACACGCGACACCGTTATTGATTGCGGTTATTCTACAAACACTTCTATAAATCTAGATCAATCAAGCTCCTCCTTCTCTTCTCCTTCTCCTTCTTCCTGCATACTAGGATCAAGTGGGGTATAATTTTGTAAACTCAACTCCTTTCTTTGCTTGCTTGTAGTTAGTTAGCTTAAGTTAGTGTTTAATGTGGTTTTAGTGCGAGTTTTGTGATTTAAGTGGGGTTTAAGCTAAGTTTGGGTTATTATAACTTAATGAACCTAATTAAGTGTTATATGTGCTGTGTAAACCTAGTAGTATCACTAGATTTAGCTAAATCACCTTAAAGTCTAAAACTTGAATTTAAAATACGGTTTTGAGGCAAGTTGTAGGATATGTGAGATCTGCTGCAACCAGGTTTATTTTCTAGCTTAGCAAACATGTTCAGAATAGTGTGCAGGCCTTATAGAGTGTTGTGTTGAATTGCGAGACCATCCCCTTCCCAAAATTCCGACGACCATCCCCATGATTCCGGCGTCGCCGGCCCTCCTGAAGAGATGGGTGTTGGTGTTTTGGCTAGTGGTGTCTGTAGGGATTTTTCTCTGTTTGGTATTGTTTGGTGTTTGGGGTTTTGCTGTTGGTGAAACCTGGGAGAGAGTTTGGGTTAGTTTTAGTATTTTGTGGACTTTGACGATAATTTGATGGTTTAATTGGAAAATAGGATGATACAGGGTGATTATAGTTAGATTAGCTCTAATATGTGCTGGTGGTATCACTGAAGTCAAGTAATTTCATCTAATATCACTTGTGCATCCTATTGTTGCAAACTAAGTGTTTTAAAACGGTTTTAAACTAAACTTTATGATACATAGAATCTGTTGTATCTAGGGTAGTAATTTTGGTAAGCAAACATGTACATTAGGCTATACATTGTGTTAGGAATATAGTGTAGAAATCTGGACCCTTTTCACCTTTTTTGGCCGATATCATGCCTATGGTGGCCGGCCCAATTTTGTGAGTTTGTGTTGGATTTTTGTAGGTAGTTGTCTGTAGGTATTGTGAGGGGTTTGGTCTTATTTGATTTTCTTGTTTCTGCTCCAGATTAAATCTGGGACATGTTTACCTATAATTTGTGTAGAAGGACTTGCGCGATACATGCGTTATGAGTGGGTTTGGTGTTACTGTGTATCACAGCGTGTCGCTGTGTGCCACAGCGTGTCGCGTTTAGTTCGTGACGCGAGTTTCTCATTTGGTTTTAATATCGCGTTTTTGCAGGATTTTAGCTTATGTGTATTCTTTGTGTAATTTCTAGGTTCGCAGGCGGGTACTTCGGACGCCGCAAAGAAGGGAAAACAGATAGTCGGCTACACTTAGCACGAGATCATGGTGAGTAGATTTAACATCTAAGGGGAAATCGCACGTATGACATGTATCCCATGCCCATCATTCCCTGTGATGCATTGCATCATGTAGTCGTAGTACCTGATAGAGTACTTTGCATGATTATTACGTACTCAGCTCATCATATAGATGTTATTAGATTGCACTTGATATGCATGATTATTGCGTACCCAGCCCATCATATAGATGTTATCTGTTTGCATATGTTAGAGTATCGCAGTACGTGCATACTCACGATTATCTTTATATGTTATCTACTATTCACGAGTTGGAAACTCACCCCCGTTATGCCACAGTGTTTTCAGGTCGACCTTCAGAGTAGTTGCGGCAGGGCTACTTCCTTGTATCTTTTTGCTACGGATACCACTGCAGTTGGCGTGTGAGTCGTTTGCTTATAGGTGGGTTTTTGCAGTATCCGTTTATTTTCCATTTGTATATTCTATTGTATCTAGTACTCTACATCTACCATTTCATGTATTGACTTAGAGATCAGTTGTGAGGACGATGTATATTTTTTTATACTCTGGTGTCGAGCTCGTGCGAGCCGACTTTATTTATGCAGTTTCATCTTTTATGCTGTTTTACTTATATTGTCTATTTCTTCACTACGGCGTCGTATATTATTATTGTGATGTTTCTTTCCGCCGTTGGGCGTGATTGCTCCCGTTTGGGGATGCTTTATTCTTATTATATGCCATTTTTACTTATATCATGTCTTGTACCCGTTTTCGGGGCTAGTTTTTGCAAAGGAGAAGCTGCCGAAATTTTTAAGAAAATAACAAACTTTAATGATTTTTACTCAAGTTTTTTTTAATGTTTTTAAACCAATGTTTTCAACACTCACTAGTTTTAATTGTTTTGATTTCTGCGTTTCGGCTTACTTAGTCGCGCCGCCTGTAGACGTTACGTGATTAAGTGCCGGTTACGGGCCGAATTTCGGGTCGTGACACGTGCATACTTTGAGCGTTGCCACTTTGTCTTCCACGCTGGGCCGTGGCAAGACTTCAAAAAGAATGTTCCTCTTATGGTTGTCCGTATCGGAAGAGGCGAGCTTGCTTAAAGAGTCGGCTTGGGTGTTCAGGTTTCGGGAAATCTGCTCCACCTGGACTTCGTCGGAATTTTTGCGAAGTCTTTTTACCTCGGCTAGGTACTTTACTATGAGCGGTTCCCGGGCTTCGAATATCCTAGGGCAGTTGCTGACGACTAAGGCGGAATCGCTGTGAACTCTGGTGGTCTTCAGTCCCACCTCGGAGGCGATTCGCAACCCGGCTAACAAAGCCCCGTATTCCGCGGTGTTGTTTGACGCTCTGAACCCGAGCTTCAAGGAGTATTCCATCTCTTCCTCATCCGGGCCTCAGATGATAAGGCCGGCACTGCTTCCTTCCTCGGTAGAGGATCCATCCACGTAGAGAATCTAATCGGGGACGGAGTCGGGCACTTCCTCGACCGAGGGTCGGGGTCTGGGCTCCCTTGCTACTGCTCCTTCCTTGATGGGAATAGTGCACTCGAACACGAAGTCTACTAGGACTTGTGCTTTGATGGCCTGCCTTGGGTGATATTTGATGTCGAATTGGGATAATTCCCACCTCCATTTCTCGAGACGACCTGATGATTCGGGGGAGGCGAGAATAGTCCCTATAGGTCGCTCGGTGAGGACGAGGATGGTGTGCGCCTGGAAGTAGTGCCCCAGCTTCCTTAAGGCGACGATGAGCGCCAAGACTATTTTTCTATGTCCGGGTATCTCGTTTCCGCGTCATTGAAGACATGGCTTATGTAGTCAACCGGCTTCTGCACACCCTCGATATCTCGAACAAGCACCGAGCCTGCAGCTTGGTCGGAGACCGCAAGGTACAATAGTAGCTCGTCTCCTTCGACTGGTCGGGTGAGCAGTGGGGGAGTAGTTAAGTGCGCCTTGAGTTCTCGAAAGCATTTTGACATTCCTCTGACATTTTTGAATCTAGAGATCTTTCTCAGGGCTTTAAAGAATGGGAGGCACTTTTCTCCTGATCTTAACATGAAGCGACTTAGAGTGGCCACTCTCCCTTTGAGCTGCATGATCTCGACATTGCTCTTTGGTGTGGACATGTTGAGAATGGCACTGACCTTTTCCGGAGTTGCTTCGATTCCTCGGTGGGTTACCATGAACCCGAGGAATTTCCCACTGGTGACTCCGAACGCGCACTTAGCCGAATTGAGCTTCATTCTATACTTGCGGAAGACATCGAATGTCTCGCCAAGATCTTTGGTGTGCTTGTCCGATGAAGTTGACTTTACGAGCATGTCGTCGATGTAGACCTCCATGTTCCTCCCGATCTGCGGTTTAAACAATTTGTTAACTAGGCGCTGATATGTAGCCCCAGCATTCTTGAGACCGAAGGGCATTACTTTGTAGCAGTACACCCCCCGGTCCGTGGTGAACGCGGTGAGTTCTTCATCTGTCGCATTCATCCGGATCTGATTGAAGCCGGAGAAAGCGTCCATGAAGCTTAGTAATTCGTAGCCGGCCGTGCTGTCCACTAACTGGTCTATCCGAGGGAGGGGATAGTTTTCTTTCGGGCAGGCCTTGTTCAGATCAGTGAAGTCGACGCACATGCGCCATTTCCCGTTCACCTTTTTTACCATGACCACATTCGCTAGACAATTCGAGTGGTCTATATTTTTGATGAAGTTGGTTGCAAGCAATCTATCAACTTCGTCCTCAATCGCCTTCTACTTGATCAGCGTGAAACTTCGCTTCTTTTGTCGGACGGGTTGGGCCATCGGGTGGAACCCAAGCTTGTGCGAGATTACTTTAGGGTCGATCTCAGGCATGTCGGATGGTGCCCAGGCGAACACGTCCGAGTTTCCTCGGAGAAAACGGATCAAGTCCTCGCGACAGTCTCCCGTCAGGAGGGATCCGATCTGGACAGTTCGTCCATCGACCCTCTCGACGAGGGGGACTTCTGTCAGCGCTTCTACCGGGGCTCCTCGTATTTCTTTCTGGTCGTCGTGTGTGTCCAAGGACCCCTGGAAATCGTCTGTATCTTCAAAGTCGTCGCTCTACTCTCTGGTGGAGGACGTCGAGGTGAAGCAGATCTTAGCGATTTGCTGGATCCCGTAGGCCCGGCCTATCCTCTCTGTAAGTGCACGGCGGCGCCCCGGCCGTCAATCCAACGCCGGAATGCAGAAACGAAACTTTTCTAAAAACTAGAAACCGGCACTACCGCGCACTAAAATCCTGGATCGGGCCATTAACCTAATCCTAGCAAACTAGGGAAGGGGTAGAATGCTATACCGAGCGATCCGTGTCCTTCGGTCTTCGGCCTCCACTCCGATCTCCTCGCGGAATCTCCGATCTTCATCTCCTCGTCGGAACGGGCACCACATCGCCGGGTTCTTTTATGGGCTCCCACCTCTGGACCGAGGCAACTCGAGCAAGAAGTTGGTGAGTCGACGTGCCCAAGGATGCTGTAGATGAAGTGTAGAATGGTTTGTCTCTATTGGGGTTGAAGCTGCCAAGTATGATGGAGGAATGAACTTAAAAATGAACTTGGGATTTTTGGTATGAACAAAGAATGATATGAAGAATTTCCCCCACACCAAAAATGAATTCCCCTCATCCCCAAAGATGTGGCCGGCCAAAATCAAGAGGAGGAAAATATACAAGGGAGGTGAGTGTAGGAAAGGAAATGGTGACCACACCCAAAAGCAAGCCTCACATCATAATCCAATCTCATTTAATGCAAAAGAGTTGATTCAAAAAGAATCAAATGATGCTAGTCATATCATAATCTCTCCTTTCACAAGAAACCCCCTCCACAATACTAGTTTGCACAATTGCAAATTAGCCCCTCCCATCATAAAAGTCCGGCCGTGAAGGAACAAAGGAAAACTGGCTAATAAATTACAGGAAAACCCCGCGACTGCATATACATGCCCGCATTTGTATTCCCACTGAATACAAATGCAAAGAGACAAAATCTACACTGTACAATACTAGGATCCGGCTTAAACCAAAGCCCGCTAGTATTATTCGTCCGATCATGATCCGTGCAATACCGTACGTATCTGATCGAACCCTGCCATATCTCCATACGGCCTCTACAGCGTTTCACCCGAAACTTGAGAAACGGTCTGTGGGAGACTCTAAAGACTCGTCAATACTTTGGCTGTGGATTTAACCACTAGCACGTTAGAGGTATTATCCATACATGACGGGCTACCAGGTATTGACCAAAAGGGACGTCGATGAGCGAACTCATCCTGACACCCTACTGAGCCTGTCAGTGACAATATCCGTACAGTCCGATCCGTTCGTCTATGAGCATCGCATGGCGGGCCTAGGGGGTTGGTAAAAGTCAGACCCCAAAAGCGGTACTAGTCGTGTCGGAGTGTAGCCCAGAACACCCTGAGATACTACTGGAATACCTACCAGTAAATCTCCTGCCTTGGCCAAGGACTTCGTGTAATGGCTCTCCTAGACATAGCGCGACCTCACCCCAATACCGGGAGAGACGAACCCCTGCAGATCCGCTCACTGCCTCCATGTGGCTCGGGACTGTACCCAACTAAAACCTGTTTGCACGTCTCCTTTGAGCGTGGTAGGGTAGTAATCAAAGTACAGTGGGAACTCACACGAGACAAATGATGATCTCAGGTCGATGAACTAACCTGTACAAATGTCACTAGGGAACTGCTATCTGACGTCAGGTATAAGACCAACTAGCAGGTTCCCGGCGAGTACTGTCCGGTGTACTCATAACCCAATGAGCACCTGTATACATCTTAGGTGAACCAACTGACACCAGTGGCTTGTGAGACCGGCCATCGCCCCTCGTCGGGGTCTCGACTGTATACACTAGTCGACTCTGGAGTATCGATGCCGTGTCTCGAAACTCCCATGACTAGGGACCTTTTAAGGATTTGCTTATAGACCCCAGCTCCCACATATATGATCGCCCTCATACTGCTGGCTGTCAAGCAAGAATCCTAGGGGCTCTATCAACGTGCAATAGTGACCTGTAAGGTCACCTAAAGCAGTACACGATGATAAAGATAAACCAGATAGCATACCATCATCTTGATTAAGACTGTCCTACTGGGACAGGTCCTCCCTCAATCATTGCAATCACGTGCATGTGATCCAATAATTGACTCTGAAGGCACTATCTCCAACAATCTCCCACTTGCACTCAAGGCTAATTATTGCGATGTCGCATACCCACAGCCCGTGTGATACCGAACACCCAACTCCTCTACTAATCAGTCTCACAAAACCAGTTTGCAAAACTAATGTGTTCGAGGAATAGCCTCAGTGAGTGGACCCGCCTTGATATTTCTTTCTATGTCTCTCTTTATCTCAAGTTCGCGGAGAAAGCCATCTCCCGAAATGAGCAATACCTGTCTTAGAGTATGTCTGGATATCTGATGCGACCTAGTTCATAAATGAACTCCAAATCCAAATTTCTCAGACTGTATCGTCAACTGAACTTAATCAGTATCCTGCGCCATGTCTCCCTCAGTATCTACATGGACCACCTGTCCAAATACTGCCCCTCGTCAGAGGGAAAACTATAACTCTGACAGTCACTCTGTCATCCAGGTCACCTTGGAAGCCTGGAATGATAACCGTCTCCCGAATGAGGCTGTCGTTATCATATCCCTAGAACATCCACTTATGTTCTAAAATTGCTTCCGAATGTTTCTCCAGGATTGGATTAATATCAACTTATTGCATCTACCGTAAAAACAACATCTGGTGTGGTACTTGACATCTCATGATTGACTCAATTACCTAAGCAAGTGATCTGCCAATCATGCACATCCCTCTCCCCTTTAGTCTGTAAGACACCTTTAGAGAGGGTGACTCCATCACCTGCAGGTATACTACCGTGCCAGGAGTCGTCCATTCTAAAACACGTTCAGAATGCTGTCTAAGTACCCTGATTGGGAAACCACCCAAATCTAGATCTATAGATCTAGTGACCAGAATGTCTGATATAATATCCAAGTCCTATATGGAGAAACTACTGTGTGACAACCAAAGTATAACCGATCGTAGTATAGGAATTTCACTTCCTACTCCGTGTGTGTCATCCAAATACCAGGACATCACACCCTACTACCTTCTTAACAGATCCATCCCCTATTCTGATGAAGTCAAACCTGTGACTGTCACATCAAAAATAGATGATCTATCTCCGCTATATCTGCTTTAGTCTATAAATAGACATAAGCCACTTGTCCACCAATGCTTCCGCTACTCCCACTGACTACGACAACCCTCTGGCAGAGTCATATAGACGTACACTTCTAAAGCTAGTTCAGAACGACGCTATACTCATCCTCCTGCCTGGTCTCACAGTCTGGAACAACAGCAATGGCAAGTCTGGGTAAACAAGAACCTCCCTATCACCGTCCTTGAGGCTACTGGAGTACCTCTCGGGTGCCTGAGGTTACCTACCACATTTGCGGAGTGGCCAATAGAATGTCAAACCAGATTGAATCTTTAGGTTCTTATCAAATCTTCAGTAATCGTTTGCGGTTCTGGAATCACTTCCAGTTCTACCATACTCCCACTACTGTTTTCTGAAAAAATCCATTTTTATTAAAACTGTGGCGAGTCAAGAACAATATCACTATTGATCTTCCTGATGGTAGAAAGTCAACCCTCGTCATAGCCTGGGTCAACCCACAAACAGCCATTACAGAAACGTGCCTTGAGTTATCCAGAGTCTGGTTTTAAGCATAAGCTGGACAACCCCCCGTACCTTAACATCGTTAAGATATGAACTGTTCTATATCCAATACAGAAACAGAGGCACTGAATTAATTGAACCAGATTCAAATCATGCATCTGTCTCCAGTGCATGTCAACTAAATGGAGAGAGGCCGATCAGCATTACTCAACTTAGGAATACTTCCAATTATGAGTAACCTGAAAGAGAAGCAAGTTCTCTTAATCATTACTATCTACTGAATACCATGCACAAGTATCTACATCTTCGATCACCTTGAAGAATCCCGATACTTGCAACACCTGGTTTTCTACTTTATTCATATACCTGTAACTTCTCAATACTTGGACCTTGTATTTCTACGAACCACATGTCTAAGAACTAGAGAAGTCACAAGTAAACAGAATATAGTACGAGGACCAACCCCTCTGTCCTAATGGACACTGGACAACATACAATACTCTGTATAAGTCCCTTGAGTCTAATAACTCATTCCCTGTGTGTCGTAGGTTGAAAACTGTACTTATGGTTAAGAAGAATTACACCGCTGTTTAATACTCCTTACCTAACCAACCACTGATATAGGTAAATGTCATGGACATAATTTCAAAAAGGTATATCTCACTCTATAAAAATAGACGTACAGATATATCAATTTGAAATTGGTGCATTATAACGGATATTCAAAACCAAATATTTGCCGTCCGGCAAACAACCCAGGTGATTTCCTCAAATATCACTAATTACAACGAATTCCGATATAATGAGGATGAACACCTAATTCCCAATAACTTACTCCCACTCATCATCTGTAAAACCATACAGATGTGAGAATCATACCTGGTAAATACATACCCTGGAGCAAGGGCTAATTGGGAAATCAGTTTTCTTTTAACAGTACACATTGAAACTGAAATATTGAAATGTTTCGATGGGGTATCCAGGTATTCCTAGTAATGCCTCTTCCATTATCCAGATTTACAACTATAACCGTATATTTCTTTGCCATCTCTCCAAATCCCTTCATATGTCTTTAGTCATTACCTTCTGCACACCCCTTTAGGCTAAATGGTTTTCTTCCTTCCCTACCGTTCGGCACCAGCCTATGGTTTGGAAGAAAACTATCCAATAAGTATAATGGGTGTACTGTCCTAATCCTAGGAGCACTCGCAATGCGAGAGAAAGTGAAGATAAAAAACAACCGAATAAACCTTATTCCTATTTCTCCTGAACCAGAATCCATCCCCGAACTGGAACGAGTTCCTTTCGAGCTCGTATATAACCATACGATGGAGTATCCAATGAACTGTGGATCTTCGTAGTGATACGGAGTATCCTGGAGAAATACAAAGGTGATGTGGAATTGGCGAAGAAATACTTGGTTTGGTCGTGAATAGCAGTCGCAGTTTACTTTGCCCTCCTTCTAATCCCTTTATTTATCTTAACTTAATACCTTATGTACACCATCATTAGGCTAATTGGTTTTCTTCATTCCCTACCGGTCGGCACCTGCATATGGTTTGGAAGAAGACTATCCAATTTGCGTAATAGGTGTACTGTCCCCTAATCCAAGGTGCACTCGCAACCTAAGAGAAGGTAAAAAGGAAAGACAACTGAATAGTCCTATTCGTTTTCTCCAGAACCGGAAACCATCCTCGAATAAATTCCTTCGAGTTCGTATATAACCATACGATGGTTTTATCCAATGGAAGTGGATGTTCGTAGTAATACGGGGTGTCCTGCAGAAAAGGGTAAAAGTAGGAGTGGCAATGAGGTATGCAACTCTGACAATTCAAAAGCCAGTGTTTAATAAGGTTCGGTCAATTTTGGTCACTGAGTCATAGTCAAAGGTCGGGTCATGGTCGCTGCCAAAGAGAGAGAGAGAAAAAGAAACACTCAGCGTGCACTCTAACCTAGATCAGAATGGTTATCACTTTATCTAATCAGGAAACCTCCCACTGTACCGTCAAATTCTCCTCCTCCAAACCTGAAAGAAGAATTAGTCGGGATCACCCAAGGAGTAAACCAACTCATCAGTGGGAATCGGGATCCAACTATCATCGCATGATAACGTGACGGAATCCACTCACATTATCACACTCCGGAAGGTATGCGCATATCTGGAAAGTTTCAGTTTCTTTAGAAACTCCCGATGTGATTTTTGCCCCATGCTCTTATGACCTTGACTAAGGCCAACAAATCATAAGTCACATGTCAAGTTCTACCCGTCATTGTCCAGATTAATTTGAACCCACACGTACAAGCCCTTGACTAGGGCCAACAAAGCTATACGACTGTCCCAAACCAACGCATCTATCTATGCAACAGAAAGGTAACAAGCAGCTACCATACACTATGCCTTGACTAAGGCCAACAAACATAGCATGAATACTACGTGCTACCCGTCTGAAATGACGGAGGGCTACGGATGGTTTTTGGCGAAAAACCTTTAACGTAATGAACTTGATATCGTTGAAGGAACTGGATAGCTTTATAAAATATAGTGAAGAAAACCTTTGCTAAAGAGGTCACTCCCGGTGAAGGGATCTCGGCTCTTTCCCCGTAGAATGAGGTGCAGGATATTCCAACTGAATACCACGATGCAAAGCAAAAGTAAACGACTATAGTGAAGTTATTGCCCTGACGCAAATTTCTGTCCAAGGGGTCACTCCCGGTGAAGGGATCTCGGTCCTTGCCTCGTCGACTGAGGAGCGGGATATTCCAACTGAATACCACTGTGCAAAACAAAATAGAACGCCCTTGCAATAACAGCTTTTTGAAAAATTGTTCCAACAACATCAGAATAGGTTTGTTTAGCTTGCATTAATCCGAATCAACGCAGTCCCATCAATTGATCACACCACAAAAGAACGAAAATAATGATGTACGTATATACCATCCGCATTCGCCACTGGGTCCCGTCATCACCCGTTAGGTTACTTAACTAACGACAGAGCGGGGACTGGACTAGCGCGGATGCAAAATATATACAACATCTACTAGTATATATATCAATATATAATATTCGCTCAAGGCGTGATAAAATGCAACATCACAGAAATGTAATAAGCATCACAGAACAATACAGATATCTGGGATCCCCGGGTTTCATAGAGCCGCTACTGAAACCCGACGTTCCCCTGGTCGTGTGGATAGCCTGTGCAATAAAATCCTAAACCCCTACGGGCGCGACAAGTTACCCGCCAAAACCTGAAGCGAGGCAGACCCCTTCAACAACGTGAATGGACCACCCAGCACTTCACGGAATCCGGTAACTTGGGCACCCCTCCTTGGGTCAACCTGTACCCCCTAAGAGTGCGGCGAATAGCCCGTCAATTCTAGAGTAAAGCCCACTCCGTCTCAACGCCATGAGATGTGGGCCCGTTGCCCTCTAGAACCCGGCTACCCGTGCACCCCTCCACGAGGTAATCCTAGTACAGAAAGTAAAATATATATAACGGGTACATCGACCACAGGCCGGTCGTGTCCCAAAAGAATAATATACAAACAGGCAGTAACGGCAGTCCACATGTCGGACGCTCGCCCCGCAATATCAAATGTACATAATAAACCAAACTGTACTAACATTGCACCCAGGCTATCCACCACGACAGATCCGCAACAACACAGCACAACACAGAACATCAACGTGAATGTCACATTCGCAAATCCGTCTAAAAGGGCTATAGCAGTTAGACTGGATTTACCGATCAAGTAACATTCACGGTCGCAGATATAATGTAAATACTGTAAACTAACATGTTTAAAATTTTCGATCGATCAAATTTACCGAAGTGGGCCCCAAGCACAACTGTAGCAATCAAAGAAAATCTGGGCCCAAACAGAATATACCAAAACCCCCATTTCCAAGTCCAAGACCCTCGGTAAAAATTTGGTGCAGAGAAGGCATAGAACGGCGGTGGAACCGCAGCCGGAAGGGGGTTATGGCCGCGGTTCCGCGGCGCTTCCGTACGATCATGCCATCAAATTTTCACAGAATGCTTAAAAAACCCTGCTCGTATTTTTACAATGTACCAAATAATTTTTTGAGCACAGGAAAAATTCGACAGAAACTAGACCAGAAAATGCGGGTTTTCGGAATTTTCGTTCGATCGAAGTTCTAAACACGTTAGAGCAAGCTAGACTAGTTTAATGGCGTGGCTCTGATACCATTGTAAATGCACGGCGGCGCCCCGGCCGTCAATCCGACGCCGGAATGCGGAAACGAAACTTTTCTAAAAACTAGAAACCGGCACCACCGCACACTAAAATCCCAGATCGGGCTATTAACCTAATCCTAGCAAACTAGAGAAGGGGTAGAATGCTATACCGAGCGATCCGTGTCCTTCGGTCTTCGGCCTCCACTCCGATCTCCTCGCGGAATCTCCGGTCTTCATCTCCTCGTCGGAACGGGCACCACAACGCCGGGTTCTTTTACGGGCTCCCAACTCTCGACCGGGGCAACTCGGGCATAAAGTTGGCGAGTCGACGTGCCCAAGGATGCTGTAGATGAAGTGTAGAATGGTTTGTCTCTATTGGGGTTGAAGTTGCCATGTATGATGGAGGAATGAACTTAAAAATGAACTTGGGATTTTTGGTGTGAACAAAGAATGATATGAAGAATTTCCCCACATTAAAAATGAATTCCCCTCATCCCCAAAGATGTGGCCGGCCAAAATCAAGAGGAGGAAAATATACAAGGGAGGTGAGTGTAGGAAAGGAAATGGTGACCACACCCAAAAGCAAGCCTCACATCATAATCCAATCTCATTTAATGCAAAAGAGTTGATTCAAAAAGAATCAAATGATGCTAGTCATATCATAATCTCTCCTTTCACAAGAAACCCCCTCCACAATACTAATTTGCACAATTGCAAATTAGCCCCTCCCATCATAAAAGTCTGGCCGTGAAGGAACAAAGGAAAACTGGCCGAAACGGAATGCAAACTAGCAACTTCAGAAAACTGATCCCGTAATAAATTACAGGAAAACCCCGCGACTGCATATACATGCCCGCATTTGTATTCCCACTGAATACAAATGCAAAGAGACAAAATCTACACCGTACAATACTAGGATCCGGCTTAAACCAAAGCCCGCTAGTATTATCCGTCCGATCATGATCTGTGCAATACCGCACGTATCTGATCGAACCCTGCCATATCTCCATACGGCCTCTACAGCGTTTCGCCCGAAACTTGAGAAACGGTCTGTAGGGGACTCTAAAGACTCGTCAATACTTTGGCTGTGGATTTAACCACTAGCACGTCAGAGGTATTAGCCATACGTGACGGGCTACCAGGTATTGACCAAAAGGGACGTCGATGAGCGAACTCATCCTGACACCCTACTGAGCCTGTTAGTGACAATATCCGTACAATTCGGTCCGTTCGTCTATGAGCATCGCATGGCGGGCCTAGGGGGTTGGTAAAAGTCAGACCCCCAAAAGCGGTACAAGTCGTGTCGGAGTGTAGCCCAGAACACCCTGAGATACTACTGGAATACCTACCAGTAAATCTCCTGCCTTGGCCAAGAACTTCGTGTAATGGCTCTCCTAGACACAGTGCGACCTCACCCCCAATACCGGGAGAGACGAACCCTTGCAGATCCGCTCACTGCCTCCATGTGGCTTGGGACTGTACCCAACTAAAACCTGTTTGCACGTCTCCTTTGAGCGTGTTAGGGTAGTAATCAAAGTACAGTGGGAACTCACACGAGACAAGTGACGATCTCAGGTCGATGAACTAACCTGTACACATGTCACCAGGGAACTGCTATCTGACGTCAGGTATAAGACCAACTAGCAGGTTCCCGACGAGTCCTGTCCGGTGTACTCATAACCCAATGAGCACCTGTATATATCTTAGGTGAACCAACTGACACCAGTGGCTTGTGAGACCGGCCACCGCCCCTCGTCGGGGTCTCGACTGTATACACTAGTCTACTCTGGAGTATCGATGCCCTGTCTCGAAACTCCCACGAATAGGGACCTTTTAAGGATTTGCTTATAGACCCCAGCTCCCACGTATATGATCGCCCTCATACTGCTGGCTGTAAAGCAAGAATCCTAGGGGCTCTATCAACGTGCAATAGTGACCTGTAAGGTCACCTAAAGCAGTACACGATGATAAAGATAAACCAGATAGCATACTATCATCTTGATTAAGACTGTCCTACTGGGACAGGTCCTCCCTCAATCATTGCAATCATGAGCCTGTGATCCAATAATTGAATCTGAGGGCACTATCTCCAACACCCTCTTGGTCTAATGGAAATTTGATCGCAAGGTAATAGGTCAAGATTTGTGCCCGGAGGGCGTTCAATGTCGGGCGGGCCAGGAAGATGTTGTAGGATGAAGGGACCCTAGCGACGATGAACTCCACCGGGACGGTCTTCGTATGGCCCACTTCTCCAATGTTGAGGAGGAGGGTGACCACTCTCTTGGCCGGGATGGATGGGTTGGTAAACCCCGATAGGACGTGGGAGGTGGGTCGTAGGTCGGACAGCCCTATGTCCATAACCGGAAGCAGTCATAAAAGAGGATGTCTGCCGAGCTCCCGGATCGACCAATATCCTCTGTACCTCATAACGGTGGACCCGTGCAGTTATCACGAGAGGGTCGTTGTGTGGCAAGGATATACCATGTAGGTCTTCGTCGGTGAAGACGATGGGCTCAGGGGTCCTGCATTTCTTCTGGGAGGGATCATTTGTACCCTCGACGGGTAGGAAGTGGTGATTTTCGCCGGCTCTCTGGGCTTTTTCCGAGGTAACAACTATGATTTACCCGATCATTAATTCCCCGAGAGGAGTCTGGTTTTTCCGTTCCCGATCGGCTTGTCGTTTGTCCTGCAGGTACTTCGCCAGGTGGCCAGAACGGACCAACCCCTCGATGTTGTCACGGAGTTGTTTGCAGTTTTCGGTCGGGTGACCCTGCGACCTATGGAAGACACAATATGGGTCCTGGATGCGCTTAGCCGCTCTAGGGGTGATCGGCGGGAGCTTGAAGAATCTCTTACCCTTCGCCTCCTCCAACAGCTCGGTCTGGGAGATATTAAGACGAGTGTACTCCTGGAAATTCGGCATCGCTTTCCAGTATTGTATTTACTTTCCAGTTGTATTGTAAAGAATATTTAATCAATAAAATGTTGTTGTTCATTTACATCTTATGTCTTTCTTGTGTACATTTATTATATTGCTTATTTACGCTTAGCGTGTTTACTTCTGAGTATATACGTCGCGGGCCTAGTCACGTCTCCTTATCCATACACTGGGAAGCGGGGTGTGACAACAAGAATATACTAGTACTGAAAAGGTTGAAAAGATGGGAAGCAAAATTTACCGGTAATAACTTGCATGTAGCTTCGGCCTCTTTGACCGACATCGTGAATGCCTGACGCCTTAGCACATTCCTTCTTGCCTGCTGCACATTCCTCTGGGCTTATGGAACGCTTCTTTATGCCTGTTGATACTGTCGCTGGGGTTGTACCGGCGGTCCTCATTGAGCTAGTGCACGAAGAGTTAGGTAGGGTGCAGGTGCCTAAACAGCGGGCCTTTGGAATGCTTGAATAGCGAGTCTTGGTGCAGGTACATTACCACCTCGGTATCGTGGGCATGCTTCCATAGAGTGATTCGATGCTCTACAAGCCAAACAAAGACCGTTGGCACGCCTGTAGTCATTTACTAGATGTCCGGTCCTTTTGCAGTAATGACTGAATTTTGGACTGGCATTGTGAAATGTTCCTCCTGGCCTCTTGGGTGTGAAAGCTGGACTTGAAAAGACTCCTCTGGTAATTTGCTTAGCATGGCGTTTCATACCGGCCGACTGTAGCCTGCCCTTCTTTTTCACAACAGTTTCGTAGCATCGGGTTCCCTTCAACACAAGCTTATGTTTCGGATAGTCCCCCATTGCTAGAGCAGCCTGAATCTCGGGGTCTAGTCCTTGCTGAAAGCGTCTGGCCCGGATTTCAGTGGTAGGAATCAAGTGGGCAGCGAACCTAATATGATATTGGTGTCAAAGATATTTAAGTGATCCAGACACAATAATTTCAAGTCGATAAATTACCCGCCGAGTATGGTAAATGCAGCAACGTATTCATCTACAGACTTAACCCACATAGAGCATTATTGCAGGTGAATAAATTGTTGTTCCATATCGAATCGGGCAGTTTCTGGGAAATACTTGGCATCGAAAAGATCTCGGAACGTCTTCCACTAGATTGGCTATTCAAGACGGTTCTCTTTGACCTTCCACCAAACTCTGGAGTTGTCCGTGTGATAGAGCTTTGCAACATGAACCTAAGCTATTTCTGGCACTTGAGCCGTAACAAGATCGTTCTCGATGCTTTGAGCTCACTCCTCAACCTCTAGGGGGCTCTTCTTCCCAAAAAAGTTCTTTGGGAGTAACGTCCGAAATTGTTTCACACCTGGTGTTTCTGCTTTAGGACGAGCTAAAAAGATAGCAGTCTACTGTTGCTGACCCTCCAGTAAACTCTTGATTGCTTCGAGAAGTATCGTCTGTTTGTTGATTAGAGCTGCATCGGTAAGTGGTGGTGGTAGAACGGTAAGAGTTGGTGGTGGTGTATTGACATTAACGTTGGTGTTGGTGTTGTTGGGAGAATCCATCACCTTGATTGAAAAGAAAGATTATGATAGATTCAAGAGACTGAAATATAAGGAATGTAAAGTTGCTGAATCTTATAATTCTTATGATATATTGCTTAAGACTTAATGCAGAACTGACCTGTATGGGCCATCAATAAAACCTGTCACGTCCCGCTTCCCAAAAGACAGTAACGGCACGCGATGGGCTTACAATGTATTTAGTATGAGAAGGTTATTTTCCTTAATAACTACGTTAAACGTATGAAAGCAATACAACAATATGCAAGAATTAACAAGAATAATGAAAATTTAACAGCAACTTTATTTACATTCATTTTCATAGTCTGGATACAAGATAATTGAAATAAAAGTGCAAATGCGAAAATGTTCCTAAACAATGGCATACTGATAATAAAAGTTGACGAAAAAGAACTAGAAATCTGGCCCAGTGGTAAGCTGCTCGAAGTCCTCCTGGATAAGCTCGATCTCTTCAAAATCCTGTCTACCTGACAAACATCCCAAGGGAAAGAAACAAAAAGGAATGCCGTCAGCGAACTAGCGCTCGGTAAGTCCCCAAAGAAAAAGTACCGATAACTGAAGGTTTATAGAATGAACAGAAAATCAAATAGTAATGAACATGTAATAATATATGTAAAGGTATTTTAAGCATGCCATGTATATGTATAAGGTTAAATATTCTAACGTGGTTAGTTATAGTTTTATAAAGAAGGTAAGAATGTATACAAGAGAGGTCCGTCAAACTCACGAACTCACAACACAAAAGAGTACAAGGCCACTTCAAACCCACGGGACAACGACATAATAATATTCAAGAGGTGTCTTTTAGTTTACTCTCGTGCCTGTTTACCGCCGAACACAGAGACGCGACCGCGTAGGTCCGTCTTGCCTGAATTTGGGGGCAGATGCCATTTGGTGCTATCCGTCTACCTCTCCGAAGATGCCAAGTTGATTTATGGCACCATGTATCGAAGGTTTAAGCGGATGTGGCCGATATAGCAGATTTCGTCAGATCCCCCCTCGTTTGAGGGGTTTTTGATTGTGGGGACGCTCTTCCCTGCAGGCGCAAGCCCCTGCAGTTAATTACGCTACCGCATCGCGGTAACAACTTTCTCCTTCTTCAGATGGTCACTTCGTGTCGTGGGTGTTTGTTTTGTTTATGGTTGCCCGTGGATTGTACACGGAGACTAATTTATGTTGTCGCCCATAGGGCATGGGTTAGTCCAAATCCGTATTTTCTTAGATTTGAGTTTTGGTTTGGGTTTAAGAATACGTTAGTCTCATTTGAGACTAAGATCAACTTAAACGTTTGTTAAGGATACATTAGTCTAATTTTAGACTAAGATCGACTCAACGTTTGTTAAGGACACGTTAGTCTAATTTTAGACTAAGATCAACTTAACAGGATCATTTAGATCCAACAAAAGAGCATTTGAACTCTATTGTTTAGTTTAGGGACATTGCGGTCGATTACCAGTTTAAGGACATTGTGGTCCAAGGTTAAGGACATCATAGTCCGTGGGTTTAAAGGGACCCCACAGTCCGAGGTTAAGGACATCATAGTCCGTGGGTTTAAAGGGACCCCACAGTCCGAGGTTAAGGACATCATAGTCCATGGGTTTAAGGACACCACAGTCCAAGGTTAAGGACATCATAGTCCATGGGCTTAAGGACCCCACAATCCGAGGTTAAGGACATCATAGTCCGTGGGCTTAGGGACCCTACAGTCCGAGGTTAAGGACATCGTAGTCCGTGAGTTTAAGGACCCCACAGTTCAGGTTAAGGACATCATAGTCCGTGGGTTTAAGGACCCCACAGTCCGAGGTTAAGGACATCATAGTCCATGAGTTTAAGGACCCCACAGTCTAGGTTAAGGACATCATAGTCCATGAGTTTAAGGACCCCACAGTCCGGTTTAAAGACGTCAATAGTCTATGAAATGTATGGTTGTCGGGACCCGTCACCTCTCTGAAGACATTGAAGGATTACAACGACAAATATCAGAGGAGTAAAGAGATGTACCCTCAAACCGGTGTGAGTTGGTTGAAAGATCTGTAGTCCAATTTAGGACTAAGATCTGTTAAATATTCATGAGCAGGTGGGCTCAGTTAACATAAGTTGAGGACTTATGGCCAATATTGGGCTAAGTCCAATAAATTTTTGACATTTTCATTCTGGCTACTGAGCCTTCATTTGGGCTTGGCCTTTTTAATCAATGTTGAACATTAGATCTTGACATTTTTTTGTCTTGTATTGAATGCAGAGCATTCATCAGAACAATTTATGTTCTGTCAGCGCAACACGTGGCGCGCCAGGCGCTTTGCGCCAGTTAAAGAGCGCAGTATGCTTCTGCCAAGTAGCGCACACGAGAAGGACACGTGTCGCGCTTGGCAGTAAGCGCCAGATGATGGGCGCATTGCGCCAGTTTATGAGCGCTAAGCGCTAATTTATGAGCGTGTTGCGCTTTCAATTTAATAGCGCACACGTGAGTGACACGTGGTGCGCTTGGCGCTTAGCGCCATCCCATGAGCGCAGTGAGCTATTTCAGAAGCGCAAAGCGCAAGTTGCATACATGGTTGACACATGGCGCATTTTGGTGCTGAGAACCGGTCCAGAGAACGCAGAAGCGCTGTTCAAGAGCGCAAGGCGCATTTCAATAGTGCAAAGCGCATTTCAATAGCGCAAAGCGCATTTGATCAATTTTTATGATCAGTGAACAAATTTATGTTATTTTAAAAAAGACTTTGTCTCAAGATTCAAGAACAATAGTTCTTATTTTTGAAATGCTCTGCCTTTATAGATCAATGATCTGTGTGAAGAATATGTTCTTCTTTTATTATGTGATGAGATCTTTTTGATCTTTTTTTTATGAAAGACTTTGGTCTTTGTAGATCTATTATCTTTTAAGAAGATAATTCTTCTTTTTATGAGATGATTTCATCTCTGTGTTCATCATTCATCATCTTTACCTTGAAGAAATTTCTTCTTGTAAGAGCTTGCTCTGTTTCTTTTTGAGTTTCTCAAAGTTTATAGGGGGTTTCTCCATCTCAGACTTGCAGTCATGGGGCCTTTATATAGGGCAAGTTGATTTGTTAAATCAGTTAAAGAGATCTTTCTCTGATTGATTTGGGGACGTTTCCCACCGTTGGATCTTTGATCCTAGAGCTTCTGTTTTACAGAAGGCAGTCTTCTTGTTTTTAACAAGATTGGAAAATCTTTCCATACAGAATTTATTCTGTCTTTTGGTAATTTTTATTTACCATTGGATCATTGATCCAACGGTGCTCTGATTTACATAGCACAATCTTGTTATTTGGAAAGATTTTGAGGAATCTTTCCTTAACAGAATTTAGTTTTTGATTAATTAATAATTTATCATTATTATTAGATCTTTGATCGGATGGTTGGGAGCTTTTAGGTTCCAGCGCTAGCGCACCCGTGCTTTGCACGTGATGTGCTGCTTAAAAGGTAGCGCACCCGTGTTTGACACGTGGTGCGCTGCTTGGAGCGCAGCGTGCCTAGCGCTAGCTCACCCATGCTTTACACGGGGTGGGCTGCTTAGAGCGCAGCGCACCTAGCGCTAGCGCATACGTGCTTTGCACGTGGTGCGCTGTTTAGGGCGCAATGCACTTGGCGCTGCATCTGAAGCGTTGCTTCACAATGTTTTAACTCTTGGCTTTCAGGCATTTGTTACATTCTTTGCATGTGGAGTTTTTCCCTTCATTTTTTATTTTATTACTATTATTATTATTATTATTTTTATATAAGGGAGGAGGTTGTGCGCCAAAATTTTGGCGGGAACAAATGCCCCCCACTACTTTGCCCACATAAGTATGTACGTGGGTGAAGTAGTGCAAAGTTATGCATGGCCATAGAATTGAGGGCTTAGGAGATAAGTTTAGAGTCCTTGTAGCCTAAAACTTTCTTCGTCTTCATGAGCCGTAAGGGTCTCATAAAGGTATTTCTCCCTACGAGTCGAGAGGATCTCGTGGGTGCAAATTCTCCCTAGAAATCGTGAGGATTTCTAAGTGTTCATTACCTCTGTGAGTCGTAAGGATCTCACTCGGGTATTTTTCCTTACGAATCGTGAGAACCCGTAAGTAGCTTCTTCACTTTAGCGGCGAATGTGGCTTTGGCAAACGTGGCCCATAGATGGTAGATGACATTTCATCCTGAACTCTCCGAGAGGTAGTGATGGCTTAGGAAGCAGGTTCAGATCTGCTACCTAAGACTTTTCAACTTCATGAGCCGTGAGGGTCTCATGAAGACTTTTTCTCCCTACGAGTCGAGAGGATCCCGTAGGTGTATTTTCTCCTTAGGAATCGTAAGGATTCCTAAGCGTATTTTCTCTTGAGAGTCGTAAGGATCTCATAAGAGAATTTTCCCTCATACAAGTCGAGAGGACCCATAAGCGGTTGTTTCCCTCCTTGTCAAGATTCTGTAGGGTTCCTAGGCACTCTCAAGAGGTCTCACAAGGCATCAACCATGCCAATTTCAAATTTTATGTGTGCCGAGAAACCCTAACACGGATCGTTAACTAGAAATCTAGGCGATATACTAAACTAGTTAACAACTTAACTAAAAGAAAGAGGCTACAACCTTTGTAGATCCGGTTCTCCACTTCCTTAGCTCCACGTAGGCGTCCTCTCGCTGTCCATCTTGAATCCTAGACTCAATCGTCGGCTTCATCGGAAAAACGAGCGGAATAGGTCGTCGGCTTCGTGCCGAAGATGATCTACGTCGAGGTTGCACAAGTTCAAGCTCCAACTTCACCAAGTTGTGAAACTTGTGAAGAAAACACCCAAAACAACTTGGCAAGAGGTAGAGGGTGAAGAAATAGGAGGTGGGTTCACTTTAGAATTGGATTTCTCTCACTAGAACTCACGTTGCCATCGATGGCATCAAGGTTTCTATCTTGAAGAAGAAGATGAAGATGAAGCTAGTTTTATGATAAGTGTTTTAAAATGAAAAGAAAATTCATACTTATCATAATCTAACTAGGGTTAAGTGTAGAGAATAAACCATGGTCATTTGGAGAGTTAGGGTTAAGCATGAGGATAAGAATGGTTGCAAAAGTCAAAGCTTCATGAAGCTTCAACTTAAAACAAAGAAAGCCACCATTCTCATCATAATCCTTTTCAAATAAATAAATAAATAAATATGCAAAACCCTAATCAACACTTAACCATGGTTTTAATTCTTTACACTTAACAAAATGATCAAGTATCATCAAACATGATACAAATATGTGCACAAAAGTATATCACATATACTTCTTGCACATCAAGTGAGAAAATCCATATAAAGTGAACCATTACTAGTTAATGCAATGCAATATATCAAATATATAATTATACATTAAATCATTAAATCAACATTTGATTCAATGATCCGGTCATGTCGCACATAACCGACTAGAATCGAATGTATCGATTTATCGAATCAATGATTCGATAACTAGGTCATATCGAATATCACCAATCGAAACATATATCGCGAGAATGAAATGCGGTATCACATACACGCATTATTCTCGGTCCTGCACGTATCTCATATGCGCTCCTATTTCGTTTCGCTTGAGCCAGGAAACCTATGTGTAGGACTCTAAAGACTCGTCAATACGCCGGTAGCAGATGATGATCATATCAAGCACCCACAAGCCGCAAGCGGTCTGCTAAACGTAACGGCCATCCGGGTATTGAGCGATCAGAAGATCGACGAGCTAGCCCGCTCACACTCCTGTGAATCCAACCAGTAACACTTACCGTACAGTCCGGTCTGTTCGTCTGATATGTCGCATATCAAGTCTAGGGGTGGTAAACGTCAGACCCCAATAACCGATAAGTCGTGCCGATGTGAGGCTCATAACGGGTCGAGAAACTACTGGTAACACTTACCAGCAAATCTCTGATCAGCCCTGGCCAGGGACTTCCCTGTTACGGCCAATCAAGCACAGCGCAACATCAACCCCCAATACCGGGAGAGACGAAACCCCTCCCATCGCTCATTGCCTCCATGTGACTCGGGACTGTACCCAAAGACCACCGTTTTGCACGCCCTCATGGACGTGGTAAGGTGGAGATCAAAGCACAGTGGGAATCACACAAGACTCTATGACGATCTCGGGTCTACAGACTAACCTGCACAAGTGTCACCTGAGAACTGCCATCTGACGTGAGGTATAATACCATCTGGGAGTTCTCGGCGAGTCCGTCCAGTGTACCCAGTCTCCACTGAGCACCCGTATACCATCTCTGATGTCAAACACCAATGGATATGGGATCATCCATTGCCCATCTCATGGGTCGAGAAGCGTATACGCTAGTCTACACTGGTATATCGATGCCCCGTCTCGATACACCCACGACTAGGGACCTTGAAGGATATACTTATGGACTACCACGTCCCCACTAGTATGATCTACATCATAGTCCAGGTAGTCAAGTACACATCCTAAGGGCTTTACCAACATGTAACTATAAGACAGTTTAAAGAGACAAGTGTACATGTTAAGATAAAGAGTAACCAGATAGCATACTATCATATCGAGCAAGAAAGTCATCTCTATATATGTCCAAGCATCCAATATAATATACATCATCTGTACAATACTGGCCTCTAGGGCATACATACAACTAACAATCTCCCACTTGTACTAAGGCCAGCTGCTGTAGTATCGCATACCGAGCATCCCGAAGAGTCTCTCAAACTGTATCTGGGGAATGGCCTTCGTGAGTGGATCCGCCGTGTTGTTCTTCGTGTCAACCCTCCTGACCTCGATCTCCCGGCGATTAACTATCTCCCGGATCAGGTGATACCGCCTCAGAATATGCCTGGATCGCTGATGGGACCTGGGTTCCTTGGCCAAAGCCACCGCTCCATTGTTATCAAAATACAAAGGTATTGGATGCTCAATGGATGGAACCACTCCAAGTTCAGTAATGAACTTCTTGATCCAGACAGCCTCTTTGGCAGCATCGTTGGCAGCGATGTATTCAGCCTCCATCGTCGAGTCTACCACGGTTTCCTGCTTGGAACTCTTCCAGCTAACCGCCCCTCCGTAAAGGGTAAAGACAAAACCCGACTGCGACTTAGAGTCGTCCTTATCACTCTGGAAGCTCGAATCGGTAAAGGACTCCACTTGGAGTTCTCCGTTACCATACACCAAGAACATATCTCTAGTCCTTCGCAAGTACTTGAGAATGTTCTTCACAGCTGTCCAGTGACTCTCTCCAGGATCTGCTTGATACCGACTCACTACACTTAGTGAGTATGCAACATCGGGTCTGGTACATAGCATCGCATACATGATAGAGCCTACTGCCGAAGCATAGGGTATCCCTTGCATGCGAGCTCACTCCAAATCAGTCTTGGGAGACATCTCTTTGGAGAGAGTGACTCCAGAGATCGTGGGCAAGTTCCCACGCTTGGATTCTTCCATACTAAACCTCTTTAGTATGGTGTCAATGTACCTGGATTGGGACAATCCCAATATCCGTTTGGATCTATCTCTATAGATCCTGATTCCCAATATGCAGGAGGCATCACCAAGATCTTTCATTGAGAATCTTTGTGATAAGAAGAGCTTGACCGATTGCAGCATAGGAATATCATTTCCTATCAAGAGTATGTCGTCCACGTACAATACGAGGAATACAACCTTACTCTCTGCCACCTTCTTGTAAATACAAGGTTCATCTGGGTTTTTGACGAAATCAAACTCTTTAATAACGACATCAAAGCAGATGTTCCAACTCCGCGATGCTTGCTTTAATCCATAAATGGATTTAAGCAGCTTGCACACCTTCCCGCTGCTCCCACTATCTACGAAGCCCTCTGGCTGAGTCATGTACACGCACTCTTCTAAATCACCATTTAGAAAGGCGGTCTTAACATCCATTTGCCAGATTTCGTAATCATGATATGCAGCGATGGCAAGCATGATCCGGATGGATTTAAGCATAGCCACTGGAGAAAAGGTCTCGTCATAGTCCACACCTGGTCTTTGACGAAAACCCTTTGCTACAAGTCTAGCTTTGAAAGTCTCCACTTTCCCATCTACACCAAGTTTCTTCTTGAAGATCCACTTGCTCCTAATGGGTTTAACCCCTTCAGGAGCAACATCCAAAGTCCATACTTTGTTGGTGTACATGGATTCCATCTCGGACCGCATAGCATCCAGCCATTTCACTGAGTCCCTACTCGTGATGGCCTGCTCGAAGCTAGTTGGGTCATCATCCTCCATGATGCAATCCTCGCTCCCACCATCCATGAGAAAACCGTAGTATCTCTCAGGTTGGCGAGGAACCCTACTAGATCGGCGGAGAGGCTGAGATTCATTGGGAGCTATTGAATCTTCTGGTTCCACTAAATCTTCAGTTACGGTTTGTGTATCTGGAACCTCTTCCAGCTCTACCACTTTGCCACTAATTTCTTTTTCAAGGAATTCCTTTTCTAAAAAGGTGGCATGTTGAGCAACAAACACTTTTTGTTCCTCACTGTGGTAGAAAAAATACCCATATGAGTTCTTTGGATATCCCACAAACTTGCAAAGAATTGACCGTGCCTCGAGCTTGTCCGGATTTTGTCTTTTGACATAGGCTGGACAACCCCATATCTTAACTCGTTTAAGATATGGCCTCTTCCCACTCCATATCTCATATGGTGTGGTAGGTACAGATTTAGATGGAACTTGATTCAATAGGTATGTTGCTGTCTCCAGCGCATATCCCCAAAAGGAAATAGGTAACTCAGTTGTGCTCATCATAGAGCATACCATATCTAATAGGGTGCGGTTTCTCCGTTCAGATACACCGTTGTGCTGTGGTGTATATGGAGGAGTCAGCTGAGAGAGAATCCCATTCTCTTTTAGGAAGTCCAGGAATTCATTGCTCAAGTATTCACCTCCTCGATCAGATCGTAGGATTTTAATACTTTTTCCGGTTTGGTTCTCAACTTCTTGTTTATATTCTCTAAATTTCTCAAAAGCTTCTGATTTGTGTTTCATCAGGAATACATATCCAAATCTAGAGAGATCGTCAGTGAATGTAATGAAGTATGAAGAACCATCCCTGGCATGTGTAGACATAGGACCGCATACATCACTATGTATCAGTCCTAAGAGTTCGGTAACTCTTTCTCCGTGTCCCGTAAACGGAGTTTTGGTCATCTTGCCTTTGAGACATGACTGGCAAGTGTCATAAGATGAAAATTCGAATGGTTTCAAATATCCATCCTTATGCAACTTAGCCAGTCGTGTCGCATTGATGTGACCCAGTCTACAATGCCACAAGAAGGATTCGTTCAGTTCTGAACTCTTCCTCTTGTGTGTGTTTGTTATACTCAGAACTGTTGATTGGTTTAGAACATAAATGCCATTGCACAACGTGCCTGATCCAACCAACTTTTGGTTACGGAAAATGTTCATAACATTATCCTGTAATACAAAATTATATCCCTCTTTACTCAATAAAGAAACCGATATAATGTTGCATATCAGGTTCGGCATATAATAACATTCGTTCAGAACCAAAGTATTACCAGTTGGTAATACAAGGTGATATTCCCCGACAGTCTTAGCTGCAATGATTGCACCATTTCCAACTCTAATGTCTTTATCACCTTCTCCAAGTTCTCTACCTTTCCTAAGCCCATGTAACTGATTACATATATGGGATCCTGACCCGGTATCTAATACCCAGGACGTGGAGCAAATAGAGAAACAGTTCTCTGTAACGAACACACCCGAAGAAAATGCATCAACATGTACTTTCTTCATTCGGGTGGCATGGGAATCCTGGTATTCCCCTATATCCTGTTCAGTCCTATAACTCTTATAGGAAAGAACGGAACCAACGTTCCCCAGCACAGTATAACATGCGGGTTCGGTCAATACATCCATATTATTATCTTCATTAGGGCATGAAATGGTCGCTACCTGGAGAGAGAGAGAAGAAAACACTTTAGCGTATACTCGTGCAAGATCAGATTGGTTATTATCTTATCTAATCAGGATGGCTCCCACTGCTTTTTATCAAATCTTCCTTCAAACCCTAAAAGGAAAGACTAGCCGGGATTAATTACACACTACAAGTTCGCCAATCTTTCAGCCAGGCCAGTGTTGGTACTTTGAGGGAGGTCCCCCGTGCTTTCGCATGAACCTAATTAATATAAACCTCGTTTTCCCAGAGGCGTAACCTCGTTAACACCTTTCTAGACACCTACTTGATCGGCTAATTGTAATATGTAAAACTCTCCCAGGAGTAACTCTTACTCGCAGTGGGTATCGGGATCCAACTATCTCATAGAAGGTATGCAATCTCATTGCAAATTTCAACACTTGAAATTCCCGATAATGCTTTTGCCCCAAACGATCTATGACCTTGACAAGGTCAACAAACCATAGACCGTAAGTCAAGTTCAACCCGTCATTTCTTGATTGAATTAAACCCACCCGCACGATCCTTGACAAGGTCAACAAGGCTGTACGACTACCCTAACTCAATCTGCATCATATGCATAAGCAGATAAATACTGGTTAGCTACCGCACACTGCGCCTTGACAAGGTCAACAAACGCAGCACGAATACTAAACAGGACTTATCTGAAATGACGGAGGGCTACGACAGGTTTTTCTGAAAACCTATTGCGTAATGAACTTGATATCGTTGTAGAATCAAATGAAGTTTTGAAATGGAGTGATTTTGAGGCTTTTCTAGTTTTACTAAAGGGGTCACTCCCGGTGAAGGGATCGTCGGCCCTTTCCTCGTCGAATGAGGTGCGGGATATATCATATATATCACTGTGCAAAGCAGAAACTATAGAAGCTATCAAAAACAAACCGAGTGTGTAGCATCTGCCAGTTATTGCTAAAGGAGTCACTCCCGGTGAAGGGATCTCGGTCCTTTCCTCATCGAATAAGGTGCAGGATATATCACATATACCGCTGTGCAAAGCAAGAACTGTAGCTACCTGTTTTATTTAAAATTTGATTCTGCAACATCTTAGGTTTCTTTTCTTTCATTAATCACATTAATGAAGTCCCATCATTTAAATACCTAAACATCACAGATAAATACACTTATGCCATCCGCATTCGCCTCGATGTCCCCTCGTGCACCGTTAGGTTAGGTAACTAACGACAGAGCAGGGCAGGGCTAGTGTGGGTGCAAAACATAAGTAACGTCTATATAATATATCATATATACTATATACTGTATCTATCAAAGAACATCATATGATCACATCACAGATATCGCAGCAGAAGAAACATATGAAACATTGGATATACTAGGACGTCCGTGTTTTCAATACGAGCCAGTATAAAACACGGATTCCACGGTCGTGATGAATAGCCAACCCCACACCCCTAGACCCCTACGAGAGCGGCAAGCAACCCTGCCAATTCTAGGGTTAGGAGACCCGGACTCGACTTCTCCAGTTGGTCTCCCACTAGACCCCAGAACCCGGTTACTTATGCTCCCCTCCTTGGGTCTATCCTAATGCGGAAAAGTAAATAATATACAAAAGGTGACGACTTCCGCAACCTGGAAGTGCCCCAATAAAAGAATATTACATACAAGTTTTTACATGAATGAAAATGAAAAACACTCAACTCACATAAAAACCCCCGGCTATTCAAACACGACAATCCAATATAACATATCCAGCAACATATAACATCACATGTCATCAACGTAAGTAAATATGTCCATCCCAATTGTCGTTGACATATAGCAACGAAACCGGCGATATCACATATTACACTTACGGTCACAGAAAAGAAAGTGTAAAACTACAACAATTGGAATCCGCAACTTCTTTAGACATCGCATGCCTAATCAAATGAAATACTTAGACATCACATGCCTGACAGTTATAAACCCCGCATTTTAGTCTCATTATCGAAAACTCTTTTCAATATCAAGTGAAACTAAACTACTAGATTTATAACATTCATTCAGTTATCACATAACTGTTTGTGAATTCCAATTATTGTATCACATTCCAGATAAACAGAAAATGTTAAACTTTCCGATCGAACAGTCGAATACCCAAGTTTTCCCGATACAGCTTAACACATGAAATAAGTCTAGCAACATTCAGTTCGTGCCTCAGTACCAACGGTCCAGCCGTAGAAGGGTCAAGCCAACGCCTCACATGTGGCACGCCGTACTGCCCCAAACCCGAAGGTTCAAAGGGCAGTTCAAGACGGTCACATAATCGAGTTAAGGTTTGTTGTCTTCTAGAGGGTCCATCGCGTTACTTGCACTACTTAGAACGTCTTTAAACTACGGAAAAATCCAACACTTGGAAATTTCCCGACAGGGGAAAAGTTGGGTATTTATATCCGGTCGAACTTTTTAACATATTCTAAAGTCATCCGGAAAACACATAGACGAAATTTGATAATCCGATCGAACTATCGAAGCTCCAAAACAACCCCAGAAAATGCAACTCTTGAATAAATTTTAAAAATTCCCAGGAAAACCAGCACTAGAAAATAAGAATTACTGTGCAGAATTCTTTGTTTAATGAGGCCGTACGGCCGCGGAACCGCGGCGACTTGGTGGATTTGGGCTGTCGAATTTCACAGTAACTCTTAGAATCACCTGCTGATTTTTCTGCATATTTTTAATTTGGAAAAATCCCAGATTTTAGAAAATGTACAGAGAGCATTTTGTGAGTTAGGGTTTCGGTTCGTTCAGACTTCAAACTCCGTCTAGACTTCGCCTAAGGCTCTAGCTAGGCTCTGATACCACTGTAGGGTTCCTAGGCACTCTCAAGAGGTCTCACAAGGCATCAACCATACCAATTTCAAATTTTATGTGTGCCGAGAAACCCTAACACAGATCGTTAACTAGAAACCTAGGCGATATACTAAACTAGTTAACAACTTAACTAAAGGAGAGAGGCTACAACCTTTGTAGATCCGGTTCTCCACGTCCTTAGCTCCACGTAGGCGTCCTCTCGCTGTCCATCTCGAATCCTAGACTCAATCCTCGGCTTCATCGGAAAAACGAGCGGAATAGGTCGTCGGCTTCGTGCCGAAGATGATCTACGTCGAGGTTGCACAAGTTCAAGCTCCAACTTCACCAAGTTGTGAAACTTATGAAGAAAACACCCAAAACAACTTGGCAAGAGGTAGAGGGTGAAGAAATAGGAGGTGGGTTCACTTTAGAATTGGATTTCTCTCACTAGAACTCAAGTTGCCATCGATGGCATCAAGGTTTCTATCTTGAAGAAGAAGATGAAGATGAAGCTAGTTTTATGATAAGTGTTTTAAAATGAAAAGAAAATTCATACTTATCATAATCTAACTAGGGTTAAGTGTAGAGAATAAACCATGGTCATTTGGAGAGTTAGGGTTAAGCATGAGGACAAGAATGGTTGCAAAAGTCAAAGCTTCATGAAGCTTCAACTTAAAACAAAGAAAGCCACCATTCTCATCATAATCCTTTTCAAATAAATAAATAAATGAATATGCAAAACCCTAATCAACACTTAACCATGGTTTTAATTCTTTACACTTAACAAAATGATCAAGTATCATCAAACATGATACAAATATGTGCACAAAAGTATATAACATATACTTCTTGCACATCAAGTGAGAAAATCCATATAAAGTGAACCATTACTAGTTAATGCAATGCAATATATCAAATATATAATTATACATTAAATCATTAAATCAACATTTGATTCAATGATCCGGTCATGTCGCACATAACCGACTAGAATCGAATGTATCGATTTATCGAATCAATGATTCGATAACTAGGTCATATCGAATATCACCAATCGAAACATATATCGCGAGAATGAAATGCGGTATCACATACACGCATTATTCTCGGTCCTGCACATATCTCATATGCGCTCCTATTTCGTTTCGCTTGAGCCAGGAAACCTCTGTGTAGGACTCTAAAGGCTCGTCAATACGCCGGTAGCAGATGATGATCATATCAAGCACCCACAAGCCGCAAGCGGTCTGCTAAACGTAACGGCCATCCGGGTATTGAGCGATCAGAAGATCGATGAGCTAGCCCGCTCACACTCCTGTGAATCCAACCAGTAACACTTACCGTACAGTCCGGTCTGTTCGTCTGATATGTCGCATATCAAGTCTAGGGGTGGTAAACGTCAGACCCCAATAACCGATAAGTCGTGCCGATGTGAGGCTCATAACGGGTCAAGAAACTACTGGTAACACTTACCAGCAAATCTCTGATCAGCCCTGGCCAGGGACTTCCCTGTTACGGCCAATCAAACACAGCGCAACATCAACCCCCAATACCGGGAGAGACGAAACCCCTCCTATCGCTCATTGCCTCCATGTGACTCGGGACTGTACCCAAAGACCACCGTTTTGCACGCCCTCATGGACGTGGTAAGGTGGAGATCAAAGCACAGTGGGAATCACACAAGACTCTATGACGATCTCGGGTCTACAGACTAACCTGCACAAGTGTCACCTGAGAACTGCCATCTGACTTTAGGTATAATACCATCTGGGAGTTCTCGGCGAGTCCGTCCAGTGTACCCAGTCTCCACTGAGCACCCGTATACCATCTCTGATGTCAAACACCAATGGATATGGGATCATCCATTGCCCATCTCATGGGTCGAGAAGCGTATACGCTAGTCTACACTGGTATATCGATGCCCCGTCTCGATACACCCACGACTAGGGACCTTGAAGGATGTACTTATGGACTACCACGTCCCCACTAGTATGATCTACATCATAGTCCAGGTAGTCAAGTACACATCCTAAGGGCTTTACCAACATGTAACTATAAGACAGTTTAAAGAGACAAGTGTACATGTTAAGATAAAGAGTAACCAGATAGCATACTATCATATCGAGCAAGAAAGTCATCTCTATATATGTCCAAGCATCCAATATAATATACATCATCTGTACAATACTGGCCTCTAGGGCATACATACAACTAACAGATTCGACTTTGGAGAGTGTGGTCCGTGAATAGTATGCAAGAGTCCATTTGGACCAACTTGCAGGGCCCCAATGCTTAGGAAACCGGTTCTTATCCCCATTGCCTAAGGTTTTTCCCTACGAGTCAAGACGAATCGAGAAGTTCTCGCAAAGACACTAATTTTCTCACGAGTCGAGACGAATCGAGCAGTTCTCGCGAGAATATCCTAGCGTCACTGTTAACCTCTGCTCTTTACGACAGAGGTCCGTTAGGGTCTGTGGTACTAGGGTTTTGTCCGTCGTACCGTCGCGTTGGCTGATGTATTCCTCGATAGGAAATCTTGCTGTTCGAGTAGCCTTGCGACATGTTGTGTCTCTGATTCCTTCGGGGGCTGGACAAGACGTCTTCAAGCAATCCTCCTAGGCAGTTTGACCGTCGGAAGAGCAAGCGTTAGGAATTTTGCCATGCCGCTTTTTACTTGAGGTTAGGCTCATTTTGGAGAGCCCCGATGAGTCATAACCACTCCGCGCTGGGGTGGGATGATCTACGATGGTCTTTCAGGTTTTATATGAGTTGCCGTCAAGATCCTGAAGCTAGGACTTTGGTCTTCGCTTCGTTTGTTGGCATTGCATCTGCTATATCGAAATGAATGTCGCGGTTGTCTCTAGGTTGTTGGTGAACTGTCGAGGTTTGGAACTAGAGATTTTGCCGTGGCTCCCTTGTTTGATTGTCGTGTCTGAATCCTGCTGGAGGAAGAATGCTGTGGTGACATCTCGTCTGCTGTATCGAGACGAACGTCGAGATGGTGACCACTCCATGCGGGACGATCTCCGGTAGTCTTTCAGGTTTTATATAAGTTACCGTCAAGATCCTGAAGCTAGGAATTTGGTCTTCGCTTCGTTTGCTTTGGCGTGTCCGAATCCTGTTGGAGGAAGGACGCTGTAGTGACATCTCATCTGCTGTATCAAGACGAACGTCGAGGTGGTGACCACTCCATATGGGATGATCTCCGGTAGACTTTCAGGCTTTATATGAGTTGCTGTCAAGCCCTTGAATCTAGGAATGTTGCCTCTGCTTCATTTGCTGGCATTGCGTCTGCTGTATCGAGATGAATGTCATGGTGGTGATCACTCCTCGCTGGTGTAGGATGATCTCCGATGGTCTTTCAGGATTTATATGAGTTACCGTCAAGAACCTGAAGCTAGGAATTTATCCTTCGCTTCGTTTGCTTTGGCGTGTCCGAATCATGTTGGAGGAAGGATGCTGTAGTGACATCACGTCTACTGTATCGAGACGGGCGTCGAGGTGGTCTCTAAGTTGTTGGTGAACAGTCGAGATTTGGAATTAGGGATTTTGCCATAGCTCCGTTGTTTTGACCCTGGGGTTACATTGCGTCTGCTATAACGAGACGGATGCTGAGGTGGAGCTGGGATTTTGCCATCACTCCGCTTTGTTTCGACCGTGAGGTCTTTCGTTGATGTTGCATCTGCATCCTGCTGGACTACGAAGGAACGCCGTTGTTGACATTGCATCTAGTGTAACGAGACGAATGCTGAGGTAGAGCTGGGATTTTGCCGTCACTCCGCTTTGTTTCGACCGTGAGGTCTTTTATTGACGTTGCATCTGCATCCTGCTGGACTACGAAGGAACGCCGTTGTTGATGTTGTGTCTTCAGGCTGTAGATGTAGACGTCAAGACTTGGTTCTTCTTCTGATGGAGCCTGGAGGGATGATATGGTTCTCTCTTTGTTTGCGCCCCTGGATTGTATATAGGGATCGATGTGATCTCACCTGTAGGGCAAAAATTTTATTTCATTTGTTTTTTTGTTTTCTTTCCGCGATGCTCTATCATTTCAGCTTTTGTTAGTTATATGTATGCCCTAGAGGCCATTACTGTACATAGGATGTATATTGTAGTGGATGCTGGGACGTATATAGGGAGGACTTTCTTGCTCGACATGATAGTATGCTATCTGGTTGAACTTTACCTTAACGTGTATACTGATTGTCTCTCTGTTACATGTTGGTAAAGCCCTTAGGATGTGTACTTGACTACCTGGACTATGATGCGGATCATACTAGTGGGGACATGGTAGTCCATAAGTACATCCTTCAAAGTCCCTAGTCGTGGGTATATCGAGACGGGGCATCGATATACCAGAGTAGACTAGCGTATACCTTCTCGACCCATACAGATGGGCGATGGATGATCCCATATCCATTGGTGTTTGACATCGGAGATGATATACGGGTGCTCAGTAGAGACTGGGTACACTGGACGGACTCGCCGAGAACTCCCAGATGGTATTATACCTCACGTCAGATGGCAGTTCTCTGGTGACACTGGTACAGAGTAGTCTGTTGACCCGAGATCATCATAGAGTCTTGTGTGGTTCCCACTGTACTTTGATTTCCATCTTACCACGTCCAAGAGGGCGTGCAAAACGGTGGTTTTTGGGTACAGTCCCGAGTCACATGGAGGCAATGAGCGATAGGAGGGGATTCGTCTCTCCCGGTATAGGGAGTTGATGTTGCGCTGTGTTCGATTGGCTATAATAGGAAATCCCTGGCCAGGGTTGCTGAGATTTACTGGTAAGTAGTTTCTCGAAGTGTTATAGACCTCATATCGACACGACTTATCAAGCTATTTGGGTCTGACGTTTTACCACCCCTAGGCGAGATATGCGACATATCAAACGATCAAACCGGACTGTACGGTAGTGTTACTGGTTGGATTCACTGGAGTGTGAGCGGGCTTGCTCGTCGATCTTCAGATCGCTCAATACCCGGGTGGCCGTTACGTTTAGCAGACCGCTTGCGGCTTGTGGGTGCTTGATGTGATCATCACCTGTTACCGGCATATTGATGAGTCTTTAGAGTCCTACACAGAGGTTTCCTGGCTCAAGCGAAACGAAATAGGAGCGCATATGAGATATGTGCGGGACCGAGAATGATACGAGTATGTGATACTGTATTTGATTCTCGCGATTTGTGACATTGATCGGTTATATGCGATATAGCCGGCATATCGGATCAAGTGTTGATTCGATAAGTTGTTACTGTTGATATTAGTCGGTTATATGCGATATGACCGGATCATTAAATCAAGTGTTGATTTAATGATTTAATGTATAATTATATATTTGATATATTACTTTGCATTAACTAGAATTGGTTCACTTTAAATGGATTTTCTCACTCGGAAGTGCGCATTGCATATGCGATATGATTTTGTGTACTTGCTTGTATCATGTTTGATGATACATGCTTTTTGGTTAAGTGTATAGAATTAAACCATGTTTAACTTAATGATTAGGGTTTTGCTTTTTCATTTAATTATTTGTTTATTCATTTTGGATATTAATAAAAGCATAAAAGAAAAGCAAAATGGTTTCTTTATTTTATTTTCTTTCATGAAGCTTTTTGAAGCTTCATGAAGCTTTGACCAAAGTGACCACTTTGTCTTTATCTTTAACCCTAACCATTAATCTAACCTTAGTTAATTCTCTACACTTGACCATGGTTGATGATGATAAGTATTCTTTTATTTTTCTATTTTCTAAAAAAAACTTATCATAACAATTAGCTTCTTCTTCTTCATCTTCCTTCATGAAGAAAGCAAGCTCCATCAATGGTGATTGATGGAAATGAGTGAGAAATCCAATTCTAAAGTCTACCCACTTCCTATTTCTTCATCCTCTACCTCTTGCCAAGTAGTAGAGTGTGTTTCCTTCACAAGTTTTCATGGCTTGGTGAAGGTGGAGCTTGATCTAGCGATGCCTCGACGTAGATCATCTTCGGCATGGACATCGACGACCTAGCTTGCCCATTCTCCGACGAAGCCGACGCTAGAGCCCGGGAACTCATTTGGACAGCGAGGGGACTTCGTTGCGGAGCTATGGAGGTGGAGCACCGGATCTACAAAGGTTGTATTTCCGTATTCTTTATAGTTAAGTTGTTAACTAGTTTCTAGTTTCGCCTAAACTTTAGCCAACGATCCGTAGTCGGGTTTCTCGGCACCTAGATTTTTTGAAATTGGCATGGTTGATGCCTTGTGAGACCTCACTAGTGTGCCTAGGAACCCTACAGTGGTATCAGAGCCTAGCTAGAGCCTTAGGCGAAGTCCCGACGGAATTTGAAGTCCGATCGACCCGAAACCCAAACCCTTAACATGCTCTCTGGACATTTCTGTAAAATGTGGATTTTTTGGAATTAAAAATATGCAGAGAAATGTGCAGGAAGTTCTAAGAAAAACTGGAGAAAACGACAACCTAATTCAACAGTACGGCCGCGGAACCGCGGCGTTGACCCCCCTTTTGCGGCGATTCCGCGGCCGTCTGTGATGATTAGGATGTGTTTTTTCTTCAGTTGTTTCTGTTGGTGTTTCTTGTGTGTTCTGGATGTTTTTAATATTTTTTCCAGAGTTCCATTTTCTGGGTTGATTTGGGGATTCGGTGTTTCGATCGGAGTATCAGATTTTGTCTATGTGGCTTTCCGGATAAATTTTAGAATATGTTAAAAAGTTCGACCGGATATAAATACCCAATTTTTCCCCTGTCGGGAAATTTCCAAGTGTTGGATTTTTCCGTAGTTTAACGACGTTCTAAGTAGTGCAAGTAACGCGATGGTCCCTCTAGAAGACAACAAACCTTAACTCGATTATGTGACCGTCTTGAACTGCCCTTTGAACCTTCGGGTTTGGGGAAGTACGGCGTGCCACATGTGAGGCGTTGGCTTGACCCTTCTACGGCTGGACCGTTGGTACTGAGGCACGAACTGAATGTTGCTAGACTTATTTCATGTGTTAAGCTGTATCGGGAAAACTTGGGTATTCAACTGTTCGATCGGAAAGTTTAACATTTTCTGTTTATCTGGAATGTGATACAATAATTGGAATTCACAAACAGTTATGTGATAACTGAATGAATGTTATAAATCTAGCAGTTTAGTTTCACTTGATATTGAAAAGAGTTTTCGATAATGAGACTAAAATGCGGGGTTTATAACTGTTAGGCATGTGATGTCTAAGTATTTTATTTGATTAGGCATGCGATGTCTAAAGAAGTTGCGGATTCCAATTGTTGTAGTTTTACACTTTCTTTTCTGTGACCGTAAGTGTAATATGTGATATCGCCGGTTTCGTTGCTATATGTCAACGACAATTGGGATGGACATATTTACTTACGTTGATGACATGTGATGTTATATGTTGCTGGATATGTTATATTGGATTGTCGTGTTTGAATAGCCGGGGGTTTTTATGTGAGATGAGTGTTTTTCATTTTCATTCATGTAAAAACTTGTATGTAATATTCTTTTATTGGGGCACTTCCAGGTTGCGGAAGATGTCACCCTTTGTATATTATTTACTTTTCCGCACTAGGATAGACCCAAGGAGGAGGGCACAAGTAACCGGGTTCTGGAGTCCAGTGGGAGACCAACTCGAGGAGTCGAGTCCGGGTCTCCTAACTCTAGAATTGGCAGGGTTGCTTGCCGCTCTCATAGGGGTCTAGGGGTGTGGGTTTGGCTATTCATCACGACCGTGGAATCCGTGTTTTATACTGGCTCGTATTGAAAATACGGACGTCCTAGTATATCCAATATTTCATATGATTCTTCTGCTGCGATATCTGTGATGTGATCATGTGATGTTCTGCGATAGATACAGTATATAGTATATATGATATATTATATAGGCGTTACTTATGTTTTACACCCGCGCTAGCCCTGCCCCGCTCTGCCGTTAGTTACCTAACCTAACGGTATACGAGGGGACATCGAGGCGAATGCGGATGGCATAAGTGTACGTCGTATTTATCTGTGATGTTTAGGTACTTAAATGATGGGACTTCATTAATGTGATTAATGAAAGTAAAAGAAACCTAAGATGTTGTAGAATCGAATTTCAAAATAAAACAGGTAGCTACAGTTCTTGCTTTGCACAGCGGTATATGTGATATATCCTGCACCTTATTCGATGAGAAAAGGACCGAGATCCCTTCACCGGGAGTGACTCCTTTAGCAATAACTGGCAGATGCTACACACTCGGTTTGTCTTTTGATTGCTTTTAAGTGTTTCTGCTTTGCACAGTGATATATGTGATATATCCCGCACCTCATTCGACGAGGAAAGGACCGACGATCCCTTCACCGGGAGTGACTCCTTTAGCAAAACTAGAAAAGCTTCAAAAACACTCCATTTTTAAAATCATTTGATTCTACAATGATATCAAGTTCATTACGCAATAGGTTTTCAGAAAAACCTGTCGTAGCCCTCCGTCATTTCAGATAAGTAGTAGTTAGTATTCGTGCTGCGTTTGTTGGCCTTTGTCAAGGCGCAGTGTGCGGTAGCTAACTGGTGCTTATCTGCTTATGCATATGATGCAGATTGAGTTAGGGTAGTCGTGCGACCTTGTTGGCCTTTGTCAAGGGCCGTGCGGGTGGGTTTAATTCAATCAGGAAATGACGGGTTGAACTTGACTAGCATCTTATGGTTTATTGGCCTTTGTCAAGGTCATAGGAGGTTAGGGGCAAAATATTATCGGGAATTTCAAGTGTTGAAATTTGCAATGAGATTGCATACCTTCTATGAGATAGTTGGATCCCGATACCCGCTGCGAGTAAGAGTTACTCCTGGGAGAGTTTTACATATTACAATTAGCCGATCAAGTAGGTGTCTAGAAAGGTGTCAACGAGGTTACGCCTCTGGAAAAACGAGGTTTACATTAATTAGGTTCGTGCGAAAGCACGGGGCACCTCCCTCAAAGTACCGACACTGGCCTGGCTGAAAAATTGGCGAACTTGTAGTGTGTAATTAATCCTGGCTAGTCTTTCCTTTTAGGGTTTGAAGGAAGATTTGATAAAAAGCAGTGGGAGCCATCCTGATTAAATAAAACAATAACCAATCTATTCTTGACAGAGCGCACGCTGAGTGTTTTCTTCTCTCTCTCTCCAGGTAGCAACTATATCACGCCTTAATCAAGATAATAATACGGATTATTGACCGAACCCGCTTGTTATACTGAGCTGGGGAACGTTGGTCCCGCTCCAACTTATAATTGTTATAAGACAGAGCAGGAAATTGGGGAATACCAGATTTCCCGTGCAGCCCAAACGAAGAGAGTGCATGCTGATGCATCATCTTCGGGTGTGTTCATTACAAAGAACTGCTTCTCAGTATCCTTTACGTCCTGGATATGTGATACCAGATCAGGATCCCAGATATGTAATCTGTTACATAGGGCTACAGAAAGGTAGAGAACTGAGAACGGGTGATAAGTTTCATGAGGCAGAAAACGGGGCAAGTGTTGCAGCCAAGTCTGTTGGTCACTGTCACCCTGTATTACGAATACATTGATTCTGAACGAATGTTATTAGATACCGAACCTGATATACAAAATCATATCACTCTCTTTATTAGTAAAGAAATGATAAAATTTTGTATTGTTGGATAATGTTTTGAACATTTCCCATATCAAAAGTTGATCGGTTCAGGCACGTTATCTAAAAGCGTTGATGTTCTAAATCAAACTACAGTTCTTAGTATATGGAACACACAAAAGAGGAAGAGTTCAGAAATGAACGAATCCTTCTTGTGGTATTGTAGACTAGGTCATATCAATGCGACCCGACTGGCTGAGTTACATTTAGATGCATATTTAAATCAGTTTGAATTTACATCTTGTGAAACTCGCCAGTCATGTCACAAAGATAAGATGACCACAGCTCTGTTTATTGGAAACAGAGAAAGAGTTAGTAAACTCTTGGGATGATACATGTTGATGTATGTAAGGTCCCCTGTCTACACATGCCAAGACCGGTTCTTTGTACTTCATTACATTCTCTGATGATCTTTCGAGATTCAGACCTTTGTTCCTGTTGAAACACAAGTCCGAACCTTTTGAGATATTCACAGAATATAAGTAAGAAGTAGAGAACCAAAATGAGGGTATAAGTATTATGTCCTTTGATGCGATCAGGGAGGAGAATACTTGAGCACGGAATTCTTGGACTTTTCTAAAGGAGAATGAGATTCTCTCTCAGCATTACTCCTCCGAATGCACCATAGCACGATGGTATATCGGGGCAGAGCATTCACACCCTATATGATATGGTGTGCTCTATGATGAGTACTACTGAGTTACCTATTTCCTTTTTGGGAGTTATGCGCTTGAGAAGATGCATACCTATTGAATAGGGTTCCAATCAAATCAATTGCCTACCACTTCATATGTGATATGGAAAGGGAAGAGCCCATGTCTTAAGCTAGTTAAGATTTAGGGTTGTCCGGCCTATGTCTAAAAGAAAAATCCGGACAAGCTCGAGGCAAGGTCTGTTATGTACAACTGGAAAGGTTCCAGCTATACAAATTACAGCAGATGATTTGGTAGAACTAAAGGATTCAATAGTAACCAACGAACCTCAACCTCTCCGCCGATCTAGTAGGGTTCCTCACCCACCTAAGAGATACTTCGGTTTCTCGATGACAGTGGGAGCGAGGATTGCATCATGAGATGATGACCCAACTAGTTTTCGAGCTGGCCATCAGGAGTGAGACTCTGTAAGAATGGCTGGATGTTTATCGATCTGAGATGGAATCCTTATACACCAACAAAGTATGGACTTTGGTTGCTATATCTGAAGGGTTAAATCCCCATCAGGAGCAAGTATATCTTGAGAAGATTACTTGGTGTAGATGGAAAGGTTGAGACTTTCAAAGCTAGACTTGTTAAAGTTTTTCGTCATCGACCAGGCGTGGATAATGATGAAACCTTTTTCAAGTAGCTATGCTTAAGTCCATCCAGATCCTACTTGCCACGGCTACATACCATGACTACAATATCTGGCGGTTGGGTGTCATGACTCCTTTTCTAAATGATGTTTTAGAAGAGGGAGTCTATAAGTATACAACCAGAGGGCCTCGTAGACAGTGGGAGCAGCGGAAACATGTGCAAGATACTTTATAGGATAAAGCAGGCATCGCGGAGTTGGAACGTCTGTTTTGATGAAGTCCTCAAAGAGTTTGACATCATCAAAATGGTAGATGAACCTTGTATAAACAAAAAGGTAGTAGGGAGTATGGTGACGATCCTCGTAGAGTACGTGGATGACATACTCTTGATAGGGAAGTAGTTTCCTATGCTACGATCGATTAATCTCCGATTATCACAAAGATTCTCCATATAGGATCAAAGTGATACCTCCTAAATCCTGGATTTTGGATCTATGCGATAGATCTAATTGGATGTTAGGATTCTCACTAGTTGTAGTGAGATGGTATCAACCGATCCTGGGGAGAATCACTGGAAGGGTTCCAGGGTGATAAAGACGACTGAGTGTCAGTCGCAGGCATTGTCTTTACCCTCAGTAAAGGGACGGTATGTTGGAAGAGTTCCAAGCTAGATACCGTGACATACTAGATGATAAAGGCACGATACATCGCTACTTAAGATGCTACCAAAGAGGCTGTTTGGGTGTATATTGGTTCATAAGATGGACTACGTTCCTACCATTGTGTGACAATGGAGTTGTGGCTTATGCCAAGGAACGCCCGTCCCATCAGTGATCCAGACATATTCTAAGGCAGTATCACTTGATCATGGAGATGATTGATCTCCAGGGTGATCGAGGTTTGGAGAGTAGACTCAGAGGACAACACAGCGGATCCACTCACAAAGGCCTGTTCCCAGAGAGAGACTTTTATGGGATGGTTGAGTATGAGATACTACAACCACTGCTATCAGATGGCCCTAGTGCAAGTGGGAGATTGTTAGTTATATGTATGCCCTAGAGGCCATTACTGTACATAGGATGTATATTGTAGTGGATGCTGGGACGTATATAGGGAGGACTTTCTTGCTCGACATGATAGTATGCTATCTGGTTGAACTTTACCTTAACGTGTATACTGATTGTCTCTCTGTTACATGTTGGTAAAGCCCTTAGGATGTGTACTTGACTACCTGGACTATGATGCGGATCATACTAGTGGGGACATGGTAGTCTATAAGTACATCCTTCAAAGTCCCTAGTCGTGGGTATATCGAGACGGGGCATCGATATACCAGAGTAGACTAGCGTATACCTTCTCGACCCATATAGATGGGCGATGGATGATCCCATATCCATTGGTGTTTGACATCGGAGATGATATACGGGTGCTCAGTAGAGACTGGGTACACTGGACGGACTCGCCGAGAACTCCCAGATGGTATTATACCTCACGTCAGATGGCAGTTCTCTGGTGACACTGGTACAGAGTAGTCTGTTGACCCGAGATCGTCATAGAGTCTTGTGTGGTTCCCACTGTGCTTTGATTTACATCTTACCACGTCCAAGAGGGCGTGCAAAACGGTGGTTTTTGGGTACAGTCCCGAGTCACATGGAGGCAATGAGCGATAGGAGGGGATTCGTCTCTCCCGATATAGGGAGTTGATGTTGCGCTGTGTTCGATTGGCTATAACAGGAAATCCCTGGCCAGGGTTGCTGAGATTTACTGGTAAGTGTTACCAGTAGTTTCTCGAAGTGTTATAGACCTCATATCGACACGACTTATCAAGCTATTGGGGTCTGACGTTTTACCACCCCTAGGCAAGATATGCGACATATCAGACGATCAGACCGGACTGTACGGTAGTGTTACTGGTTGGATTCACTGGAGTGTGAGCGGGCTTGCTCGTCGATCTTCAGATCGCTCAATACCCGGGTGGCCGTTACGTTTAGCAGACCGCTTGCGGCTTGTGGGTGCTTGATGTGATCATCACCTGCTACCGGCGTATTGACGAGTCTTTAGAGTCCTACACAGAGGTTTCCTGGCTCAAGCGAAACGAAATAGGAGCGCATATGAGATATGTGCGGGACCGAGAATGATACGAGTATGTGATACTGTATTCGATTCTCGCGATTTGTGACATTGATCGGTTATATGCGATATAGCCGGCATATCGGATCAAGTGTTGATTCGATAAGTTGTTACTGTTGATATTAGTCGGTTATATGCGATATGACCGGATCATTAAATCAAGTGTTGATTTAATGATTTAATGTATAATTATATATTTGATATATTACTTTGCATTAACTAGAATTGGTTCACTTTAAATGGATTTTCTCACTCGGATGTGCGCATTGCATATGCGATATGATTTTGTGCACTTGCTTGTATCATGTTTGATGATACATGCCTTTTGGTTAAGTGTATAGAATTAAACCATGGTTAACTTAATGATTAGGGTTTTGCTTTTTCATTTAATTATTTGTTTATTCATTTTGGATATTAATAAAAGCATAAAAGAAAAGCAAAATGGTTTCTTTATTTTATTTTCTTTCATGAAGCTTTTTGAAGCTTCATGAAGCTTTGACCAAAGTGACCACTTTGTCTTTATCTTTAACCCTAACCATTAATCTAACCTTAGTTAATTCTCTACACTTGACCATGGTTGATGATGATAAGTATTCTTTTATTTTTCTATTTTCTAAAAAAACTTATCATAACAATTAGCTTCTTCTTCTTCATCTTCCTTCATGAAGAAAGCAAGCTCCATCAATGGTGATTGATGGAAATGAGTGAGAAATCCAATTCTAAAGTCTACCCACTTCCTATTTCTTCATCCTCTACCTCTTGCCAAGTAGTAGAGTGTGTTTCCTTCACAAGTTTTCATGGCTTGGTGAAGGTGGAGCTTGATCTAGCGATGCCTCGACGTAGATCATCTTCGGCATGGACATCGACGACCTAGCTTGCCCATTCTCCGACGAAGCCGACGCTAGAGCCCGGGAACTCATTTGGACAGCGAGGGGACTTCGTTGCGGAGCTATGGAGGTGGAGCACCGGATCTACAAAGGTTGTATTTCCGTATTCTTTATAGTTAAGTTGTTAACTAGTTTCTAGTTTCGCCTAAACTTTAGCCAACGATCCGTAGTCGGGTTTCTCGGCACCTAGATTTTTTGAAATTGGCATGGTTGATGCCTTGTGAGACCTCACTAGTATGCCTAGGAACCCTACAGCTTTTATATCGCGAAAATCGCGATAGCCCAATCATTTCGGCTATTTTTCGCGGTGCCCAATCATTTCGGCTATTTTTCTTTTTACTCGCTGCTTTTTATTGCGAGTTGCCCAATCATTTCGGCTATTTTGCATGCATACATTTTTACTTGCTGATTTTGTCGCAAGTTTTCCCATCATTTCGGCTCTTTCGTATGCATTTAGGCTCGCTGGTTTTTCGCCGCAAGTTTGGGATTTGAAACCAATTTAGGCATCAGCATCGCTACAACTGGGATATTGCCAGGAGTGAATCATCATTTGCCTCTGTCGATATCAAACAAAGGTGGCTTAGCGAACAGGGTTATGATTCTGTCGACTAAGGCTTTTGACTTCATGAGCCGTAAGGATCTCATAAAGGTATTTCTCCCTACGAGTCATGAGGATCTCGTAAGTGCATTTTCTCCTTAGAAATCATGAGGATTCCTAAGTGTATGTGTTCTCTTATAAGTCGTAAGGATCTTACAAGAGTGTTTTCTCCTTATAAGTCGAGAGGACTTACAAGGGCTGTCCACTGTGTGAACATATCCCGAGTCTCTGGTGGGACTTTTTTAGGGAAATGTTTATTCGCGCCCGTGGATTGTATACAAGAGTCAGCACTGAGCCGCTTGTAAGGCAGCATTGGAGGTTGTGATGGCCGCTTAAGAACAGGTTCAGATCCCTGTAGCTTAAGACTTTCGAATCTTATGAGCCGTGAGGGTCTCATAAGAGGGTTCTTCTTACGAGTCGTGAGGATCTCGCAAGTGTAATTTCTCCCTAGGAATCGTGGGGATCCCTAAGTGTGTTTCTCCCTTATGTGTCGTAAGGATCTCACGCAGGTGGTTTCCCCTTATAGGGTCGAGAGGACCTTGCAAGTGTCTTTTAACGAGATTGCGCCCTTTTGGGTTTTCACAAAACTCGCTGATAGCCTTGTTGTTTTTACTCACGGAGCCCTCTCGGGTTTTCATCCGTACCCATCTCGCTTGTGGACGTACCGTTTTTTTTACCACGTCATCCTGAGGATGCCGCGGGTTGGTAGTAGTTTAGCGACGTTTCGGTCAACGTACGATTACGCAGCTAGATTTTGCCGCAAATCTTCACATGTTTTGTGTCGAAGGTGGATTCCTTGAAGAGAAGGCTGAGGGTGAGTTCTTCGTCAGAGTCGCTTCCAAAAGTGACAACTTGTGATCCCTTGGTGTCGGCTATGTGACAGTTGCCAGCAGCTCTTTCCCGCTCATCCGTCGTGCTTTTCTATTTCCGACGAGCCTTGCGCTTCACTCGTTGAACGTGTCGTCGATAGGCAACATATCCCTGCCACCAGTTCTTAAAGGCTATGCACTCCTCGGTAGGGTGTGCAATTCTCTGATGGTATAAGCAGAAGTTAGGATGTATGTCTGCTTCATCAAGATGTATACTGCTAGGAGAATTTCCTCTGAAAGAGGGCAATTTCATTCCCATTGATAAAGCTTTGGCGAACCTTTTCCTTGTCTTGAACCTGCTTTTATCTGTCGCGGGCATGCCTTGGTCTGGTTGGGGTGTTTTAACCTTTTCGTCCAGTCTTCGGCATTTGGCTTTTTCAAATATGGCCATTTCGCGCTCTCGATCAGCTTTGCTTTTCAGAAGAGTTTCGTTCAGGAATGCATCAATCTTTTCGTCCGATGGCCTTAGAAGTTTCGGCTCAGGATCTGCCCCCAATTTCGTTGCGTCAGGAGCTTCTTCACCGTTTATCAACGAATGAGAGATCACATGGCAGCTTGCCACATAATCCTTAGGTTCATCCGACGAGTCTTCTCCATTGTCGTCATCTCCGTCCTTACGGACGTGGCTGAGAAATTCTTAGAGTGTGATTGGGGTCCGCGCCTTCTGGTTATATTCTTCCAGCGCGTCAATCTGTTTTTGCACGTCTGTATGCTTGTCATCAAGCTTCATGGGCTTTTTGGTCTTCTTCTTCTTCTTCAAAGACTTTGATGGCTGGGTGCGAGCGCTTTGACTATCACCACCAATTTTTGTAGTTGGACGCGGTTTCAGCATTCCCTCGACGATCTCGGGTTCCAGTGGATTTTTCCACCTGATTGTCGGGCACGTTTGGAGATCCTTTAGCATTCTTTTCGTTTTTAACAAAAGAACAACTTTCCATGGGGCTTCCCTTATGAATGAGCACGATGCCCTCGGCACGTCCACTTTTTTAGGGGCGTGAGGTTGTGGCGGGTTCACCTTCCAGTTTTCGGATAATGCGAACTTGCCTTGTTGGTATTGGTCTTCAATCCAGCCTTTGAAGACGAAACAATCTTCGATTGGATGGCTTACTGCTTGGTGGTAAGGGCAGTAATTAGGATTGTTGACATTACCTGGCTGCAACGGACGTTTTGGATCTGGCAGATTGATGAGTCTGTTGTGCACTGCCAGCTCGAACAGTCGCCTCGTTTTATCCTGAGGAAACGAGTAAGGACGTCCCAGTCTTTCCTCGAGGGAAGGGCGTGGACGCACGTTGTTTTGGCGAACAACCGGCTTTAAGTTGCTCGGCTGTTGTTGAGTAGTGGCAACGAAAGTTGCTTTTCCTTTCCTCTTTTCATTCCGAGGATCTATCTTTGAAGGAGATGGTCTATGACCCATATGGTCCATTTGGGCCAACTTGTCAATCAAGGCCTAGAACGTGGTCGGCTTGAAAAACATCACGAATTGGGAAATAATTGCTTGAGGGTCAAGAGTACCCACGAACATGCCTACCGCAGGCGCTTCTTCGATGCGCTGCTCGCATTTCGACCACAAATTTCACCATCGTATTGCATATTGGACCCATGTTTCTCTAGGCTTCACCCAGGCATTGATCAAAACCGTTATTGGGGTGCGTTCACTAGCACTCGCGAAACGCTGGGTGAATAGTAGCTCCATCTCTGCAAAAGTTTTAATGGAATCGTTGGGAAGCTCTGAATACCATTCGAAGGCCGTTTCCGCCAAGCTGCCGACGAACTGACGAAGTAACAACTTGTCGTTACCTCCGGTATTGCCGCAAAGAGCCCTGAATTGAGCAACATACTGGTGTGGATTCCCCGTCCCCTTATATACATGGAATTTGGGGATCGTGTATCCCGGTGGGTACTCTATCTGATCGTACCAAGCTGGATATGGTCGCCCAGTTTTAACAACTTGGCCGGCCACTTCATTCGCCTGGTGAGCTCGTATTTGCTGAGCAATGTAGTCATCCAGAGCGGCCTTAGAAATGGTTTCCTCTTTGGCTGCTGAAAGAGCCGGAGGAAGGTTCGATGTCTCCCCTCTGTCGTCTTTAATGATGATCGGAGGGTCTTCAGCTGGAGGTTCCGGTTGTAACATCATCCCAGCCATGTCTTGGAACAAAAGAGCCATTCGTTTTATATTGGCTGCCTGTTCCGCGGCCTCTTTTTATTTCCTCTCGAGCATTCTTCGGAGGAACTCGGTGTCAGTTTCTTGCTCCCGGCGCTGCTCCGAGGTCTCTGGATTTTCTTTCGGCCCAGTGAGTGCGGCCATTGCAGTCAGCATCTCCTGAAGCTTCTGTTGTTGTTGTTCCTGAGCCCTTGTTATTGATCGGGTGAGTGGTCGGTGACCCATGGAAGCACGGATTTCCTCTTTTCCGGAAGCCATATAAACGGTATGCACCATTATTCCCCAGACTTGGGGCGTTTGGGCTCAGCGTCTTTGCGGTCTGCCATAGCCACAGGGGCTTTCTCTGGCCTCCTTCTCTTTTGAGCAGTTGAAGTCGAGGGGGCCGTTGCAGCGGGCACCCAGGTAGCTGTCGTCTTTTGTGGCCTGACATGACGGTTCTCTTCCTGCTGAACCTTCGTCTTTTTCTGTCGGCGAGAGTAATCTTGATCAATTACTGAGTCCTAAACCTGTTGCCAGACTTTGTAAATTTTGGAAGAAAGCCGCTGAGGGGACTGCTCCGGCTTTGTTTCTGTAACATTCTCCACGGGTGGAGGAGATCTTTTCAGTACGGCAGTGGGTGAATTCCTACGCACCCTGTTAAGCAGCTCGAAGATGTTCCCAGTTGGAACAGCAGCATTGACTTCCACCGTTGGGGCTGGTGGAGTTAGCCCACAGAGGGAGTTGCCCCCAGCCTTCCTTACTCGGTACCAGTGGCGACGTCGAGCGTGTCGAGCCGTTGGGATTGTTTCAGCTTTAGGGGTGACTTCGTTATGCCCCCTGTTCTGGTAAGGCGCTGCTGGTACGAGCCTCTTGAAGACCGACGTCCGTCGAGCAGCAGTATCCAATCTGTCAAAGACAGACCTTTGAGCAGAAACGGGAGCCGGAGTGGCCAGCCTCGTAAAGACCGATCCCTTGACGGGAGAAACTTCTTTAGTGACCTCGAGAGCAGGAATGGCTATCCGTTTCGGGATGGCCGCTTCAGGTATCATGGGCTTCTTGAGAGGCCCATTGGAGTTCAAGCTCAGCCTATCGAAGACTGATGCTGTTGGCTTAACATCGGGCGACCCATTGAGAGGGGCCGTGGTAGTAGTGAGCCAATCAAAGACCGACTTCTTTTGCACTTCTTGCAGCAGCGAGATGTTAATGCTTACCGGTGGGAACATGGTCCCGAAGAACAAACCCATGGTAGCCTGCGTCACCTGCTCTATCGGCATTGTGAACAGGGAGGCCGTGCGGGGCCCGTAAGGTATACCTCCAGATGAGGCGGAACGTGAGTTGCAGTTGCAGCTGGAACACTTCGTGCAAGTAGACGCCATTGATCTTTCGTTTTCTGCACGGAGCAAGACACCAAAGCTTAGTACCACGAACCCAAGGGCAACCATATCAAACCGCGATTCGCTCGCGAACACGACACACGAAGTGTGGAGTGGAAAGAGAAAAAGGTCCCACCGGGCGTGCCAGAATCTGTTTACCGCCGAACACAGAGACGCGACCGCGTAGGTTCGTCTTGCCTGAATTGTTGGAGATAGTGCCCTCAGAGTCAATTATTGGATCACAGGCACGTGATTGCAATGATTGAGGGAGGACCTATCCCGGTAAGACAGTCTTACTCGAGATGATAGTATGCTATCTGGTTTATCTTTATCATCGTGTACTGCTTTAGGTGACCTGACATGTCGCTATTACACGTTGATAGAGCCCCTAGGATTTTTGCTTGATGACCAGCAGTATGATGGCGATCATATACGTGGGAGCTGGGGTCTATAAGCACATCCTTAAAAAGTCCCTAGTCGTGGGAGTTTCGAGACTGGGCATCGATACTCCATTTGTAGACTAGTGTATACAGTCGAGACCCCGACGAGGGGCGGTGGCCGGTCTCACAAGCCACTGGTGTCAGTTGGTTCACCTAAGATGTATACAGGTGCTCATTGGGTTATGAGTACACCGGACAGGACTCGCCGGGAACCTGCTAGTTGGTCTTGTACCAGATGTCAGATAGCAGTTCCCTGGTGACATGTGTACAGGTTAGTTCATCGACCTGAGATCGTCATTTGTCTCGTGTGAGTTCCCACTGTGCTTTGATTACTACCCTACCACGGCTCAAAGGAGTCGTGCAAACAGGTTTTAGTTGGGTACAGTCCCGAGCCACATGGAGGCAGTGAGCGGATCTTCAGGGGTTCGTCTCTCCCGGTATTGGGGGTGAGGTCGCGCTGTGTCTAGGAGAGCCATTACGCAAAGCCCTCGGCCGAGGCAGGAGATTTACTGGTAGGTATTCCAGTAGTATCTCAGGGCGTTCTGGGCTACGCTCCGACACGACTTGTACCGCTTTTGGGGGTCTGACTTTTACCAACCCCCTAGGCCCGCCATGCGATACTCATAGACGAACGGACCGGACTGTACGGATATTGTCACTGACAGGCTCAGTAGGGTGTCGGGGTGAGCTTCCTCATCGACGTCCCTTTTGTTCAATAGCTGGTGGCCCGTCACGTATTGGCTTATACCTCTGACGTGCCAGTGGTTAAATCCACAGCCATAGTATTGACGAGTCTTTAGAGTCCACCACACTTCCAGTTACTCAGCTTTCGGGCGAAACGCTGTAGAGGCCGTATGGAGATATGGCAGGGTCCGATCAGATACGTGCGGTATTGCACGGATCAGGATCAGACAGTTTGTACTAGTCGCCGTACAGTTATATGGCAGGGTTCGATCAGATACGTGCGGTATTGCACGGATCAGGATCGAACGGATTTTACTAGCCGGCTTTGGCTTAAGCCGGTCCTAGTCTAGTACAGTGTAGATTTTGTCTCTTTGCATTTGTATCCGGGCGGAATACAGATGCGGGTGTGTATGCACAGTATCGGGGTTTTCCTGTAATTTATTACGGGACCAGTTTTCTGGAGTTGCCAGTTTGCATTCCGTTCCGGCCGGTTTTCCTTTGTTCTTTCCCGGCCGGACTTTTCCGATGGAGGGGGTTATTTGCAGTTTTGCAAATAACACTTTGTGGAGGGGTTTCTTGCATAAAGTTTGATTATGATAGATATCATTTCTTTCATCCATGCTTGCTTTTATGGTGAAGTGAAAGGTTATGGAGGGCATAGTGTTTTAAGCATGGTTGATGTTTTGTTGACCTTGGATGTGGTCACCCCTCTCTTGCTCCTACACTCACCTCCCTCTTGCTATCATATTATCATTCCTCCACCATTCTCATTCTCACTTGATGATAAGTCTTTCATGGTTGTGAGAAGAAAAAAAAGAGAGAGCTTGATTCATGAGAGTTTTTCTTTCTTGATCTAGTTTTCATGCTAGAAAAATGGAAGCACCATTTTTTCTAATTCTTGATTCCTCCATCAAAGGCAACTCCTATACCCCAATGAGACATTGACTCTACACTTCCTACAGCAAATCTTGAGCATGTCGAGTTGCCGGCTTCATGCTCGAGTTGCCTCGGTATTGAGGCGGGAGCCCGTAAAAGACGAAGGCGATGTGGTGCCCTTTCCGGCGAGGAGGCGACGATGTGGAGTAAAGACTTTCCGCGGGAGATCGGGATGACGAAGAGAAGACCGGAGGACTCGGATCACTCGGTATACTTCTCACCCCATCTCTTGTTAGCTAGCGTAGGTTAATGGTAAACGATCCGGGTTTTCTTTGTCCGCGGTAGCGCCGGTTTCCGAGTAAGGAAAAATTTTGATTCCGCAATTTGGCCTCGAGTAAGACGGCCGGGGCGCTGTCGTGGTGCAACATGGTATCAGAGCCAGGCCATTAACCTTACCTAGCTTCGTTTAATGTGTTTTACGTTTCCGATCGAACAAAATCCCGAAAACTCGTATTTCAAGCACATCAGTTTCTGTCGAAATTTTTTGAAGTCTAAAAATTTTTCAGGTGGTCTCAGAATGATGTGCAGGGAAATATAAGAGATCTGGGAAAATTTGGTAACATGATTCCCTATTTTCACCGCGGAAGCGCGGCCAAAGCAGTGCTTTGGCCGCTCTTCCGCCGCCGTTTAAATTACTCACTGTACCATTTTTCTCCAGATTGTCTTAAACTTGATTTTGGGGCTTTTGGGATATTAAATTTGGGACCAGGTTTTCTGTGATTGCTACAGTATTGGTTAGGGGCCCACTTGTTAATTGTTTGATTGATCGGAAAATTTTAAACACATTATTTCACAGTATTTACATTATATCTGCGACCGTGAATGTCACTCGATCGGTAAATCCGGTCTGACTGCTATAGCCCGGTTAGACGGATTTGCGAACGTGACTTTCACGTTGATGTTCTATGTTTATGCTGTGATTTTGCGGATCGGTCGTGGGGGATAGCCTGGATGCAATGCTAGTACAGCTTTGTTGTTTTATGTACATTTGATATTGCGGGGCGAGCGTCCGACATGTGGACGGCCGTCACTGCCTGTTTGTATTATTCTTTTGGGGCACGACCTGGTTGCGGTCGTTGTACCCGGTGTATGTATATTTTACTTTCTGTACTAGGGTTGCCCCGCGGTGGGGTGCACGGATAGCCGGGTTCTGGAGGGCAACGGGCCCGCATCTCAGGGCATTGAGACGGAGGGGGCTTCAGTCCAGGATTGGCGGGCTATTCGCCGCACTCGTAGGGGGTACAGGTTGACCCAGGAGGGGTGCCCAAGTTACCGGATTCCGTGAAGTGCTGGGTGGTCCATTCACGGTACTGAAGGGGGCTGCCTCGCTTCAGGTTTTGGAGGGTGACTTGCCGCGCCCGTAGGGGTCTAGGATTTCATTGCACAGGCTATCCACACGACCAGGGGAACGTCGGGTTTCAGCAGCGGCTCTGTGAAACCCGGGGCTTCCAGATATCTGTATTGTTCTGTGATGCTGTACATTTTTTGTGATGTTGCATTTTATTCACGCCTTGAGCGAAATACTATATATTGGTATATATATTAGTAGATGTTGTATATGTTTTACATCCGCGCTAGTCCAGTCCCCGCTCTGCCGTTAGTTAGCTAACCTAACGGGTGATGACGGGACCCAGTGGCGAATGCGGATGGCATATACGTACGTCAGTATATTTTCGTTCTTTGTGGTGTGATCAATTGATGGGACTGCATTGATTCGGATCAATGCAAGTTTAAACAAACCTATTCTGATGTTGTTGGAACACTTTTCTAAAAGCTGTTATTGCAAGGACGTTCACTTTTGTTTTGCATCGTGGTATTCATTTGGAATATCCTGCTCCTCAGTCGACGAGGCAAGGGCCGAGATCCCTTCACCGGGAGTGACCCCTTGGACAGAAGTTTGCGTCAGGGCATTAACTTCACTATAGCCGATTACTTTTGCTTTGCATCGTGGTATTCAGTTGGAATATCCTGCACCTCATTCTACGGGGAAAGAGCCGAGATCCCTTCACCGGGAGTGACCTCTTTAGCAAAGGCTTTCGTCACTATATTTTTATAAAAACTATGCAGTTCCTTCAACGATATCAAGTTCATTACGTTAAAGGTTTTTCGCCAAAAACCAGCCGTAGCCCTCCGTCATTTCCTACAGGTATTATTTGGTATTCGTGCTGCGTTTGTTGACCTAGTCAAGACGTAGTGTTCGGTAGCTAAGTGGTACTTGTTTGTTGCATATGTGGGATTGGTTAGGACAGTCGTGCGGCCTTGTTGACCTAGTCAAGGGCACGTACGGGTGGGTTTAATGCAATCCAGAATAATGACGGGTTGAACTTGACTGGCGGTTTATGGTTTGTTGACCTAGTCAAGGTCATAAACCGCTTGGGGTAAAAATCACATCGGGAGTTTCAAAAGAACTGAAACTTGCCAGGCATGCGCATACCTTCTGGAGTGTGGTGACTTGAGTGGATTCCTTCAAGTTATCATGCGATGATAGTTGGATCCCGATTTCCACTGATGAGTTGGTTTACTCCTCGGGTGATCCCGACTAATTCTTCTTTAAGGTTTGGAGGAGAATTTGAGGTACAGTGGGAGGTTTCCAGATTAGACAAAGTGATAACCATTCTGATCTAGGCTAGAGTGCACGCTGAGTGTTTCTTTTCTCTCTCTCTGGCAGCGACCATTGACCCGACCCTAAGACTATGACTCAGTGACCAAGTTGACCGAACCTTCTTAACACAGGCTTTTGGATTGTCAGAGTTGCAGACCTCATTGCCACTCCTGCTTTTACCCTTTTCTCCAGGACACCCCGTATTACTACGAACGTCCACTTCCATTGGACAAAACCATCGTATGGTTATATACGAACTCGAAGGACTTCGAGGATGGTTTCTGGTTCTGGAGAAAACGAATAGGATTATTCAGTTGTCTTTTCTTTTCACCTTCTCTCGTTGCGAGTACTCCTTGGTTTAGGAGTAGTACACCTATTACGTAAATTGGGTAGTCTTCTTCCAAACCATAGGCTGGTGCCGACCGGTAGGGAATGAAGAAAACCAGTTAACCTAAACGGTGTACAGAAGGTATTAAGTTCAGACAAAGAAAGGGATTAGTAGGAGGGCAAAGTAGATTGCGACTGATATTCACGACCAAACCAAGTATTTCTTCGCCAATCCTAAATCACCTTTGTATTTCTCCAGGACACTCCGTATCACTACGAAGATCCACAGTTTATTGGATATTCCATCGTATGGTTATATACGAACTCGAAAGGAACTTGTTCCAGTTCGGGGATGGATTCTGGTTCAGGAGAAATAGGAATAAAGTACATTCAGGTGTCTTTTATCTTCACCTTCTCTCGCATTGCGAGTGCTCCTAGGATTAGGACAGTACACCCTTTATGCTTTTTGGATAGTCTTCTTCCAAACCATAGGCTGGTGCCGAACGGTAGGGAACGAAGAAAACCATTTGGCCTAAAGGGGTGTGCAGACGGTATTGACTAAGGACATATAAAGGGATTTGGACAGGTGGCAAAGAATTATACGGTTATAGTTGTGAATCTGGATGATGGTAGAGGCATTACTAGGAATACCAGGATACCCCATCGAAACATTACAATGTTTCAGTTTCACTGTGTACTGTTAAAAGAAAACTGATTTCCCGATTAGACACTTATTCCAGGGTATGTATTTACCAGGTATGATTCTCACATCTGTATGGTTTTACAGATGATGAGTGGGAGTAAGTTATTGGGAATTGGGTGATCATCCTCATTATATCGGGATTCGTTGTAATCGGTGATATTTGAGGAAGTCACCTGGGTTGTTTGCCGGTCGGCAAATATTTGGTTATGAATATCCGCTGTTGTGCACCAATTTCAAATTGATATATCTGTACGTCTATTTTCATAGAGTGAGATATACCTTTTGATATTATGTCGATGACATTTACCTATATCAGTGGATGGTTAGGTAAGGAGCATTAAACAGCGGTGTAATTCTTCTTGACCATAAGTACAGTTTTCAACCTACGACACACAGTGAAAGAGTTGTTAGACTCAGCGGACTTATACAGAGTATTGTATGTTGTCCAGTGTCCATTAGGACAGAGGGGTTGGTCCTCATACTATATTCTGTTTACTTTTAACTTCTCCAGTTCTTAGACATGTGCTTCGTGGAAACACAGGGTCTGAGTTTTTGAGGAGTTATTGGTATAAGAATAGAGTAGAGAACCAGGTATTGCAAGTATCGGGATTCTTCAAGGTGATCAAAGATGTAGATACTTGTGTATGGTATTCAGTTGATAGTAATGAGAACTTGCTTCTCTTTCAGGTTACTCATAATTGGAAGCATTCCTAAGTTGAGTAACGCTGATCGGCCTCCTTCCATTTAGTTGACATGCACTGGAGACAGCTGCATGATTTGAATCTGGTTCAATTAAATCAGTGCCTCTGGTTCTATATTGGATATAGAACAGTTCATATCTTAACGATGTTAAGGTACGGGGAGTTGTCCGGCTTATGCTTAAAACCAGACTCCGGATAACTTAAGGCACGTTTCTGTAATGGCTGTTTGTGGGTTGACCCAGGCTATGACGAGGGTTGACTTTCTACCATCTGGCAGATCAATAGAAATATTGTTCTAGACTCGCCACAGTTTTAATTAAAAATGGATTTTTTTCAAAAACAGAAGTGGGAGTATGGTAGAACTGGAAGTGATTCCAGAACCGCAAACGATTACTGAAGATTTGATAAGGAACCTAAAGATTCAATCTGATTTGACATTCCATTGGCCACTCCGCAGATAAGGTGGGTAACTTCAGGCACCCGAGAGGTACTCCGGTAGCCTCAAGGACGGTGACAGGGAAGTTCTTGTTTACCCACACTTGCCATTGTTGTTGTTCCAGGCTGCGAGACCCGGCAGGAGGATGAGTATAGCGTCGTTCTAAACTAGCTTTAGAAGTGCACGTCTATATGACTCTGGCAGAGGGTTGTCGTAGTCAGTGGGAGCAGCGGAAGCATTGGTGGACTTTGTGCTTATGTCTATTTATAGACTAAAGCAGATATAGCGGAGTAAGATCATCTGTTTCTGATGTGACAGTCATGGGTTTGACGTCATCAGAATAGGGGATGGATCTGTTGAGAAGGTAGTAGGAAGTGATATTCCTATACTACGATCGGTTATACTTTGGTCGTCACACAGTGTTTTCTCCACAAGGGACTTGGACATCATATCAGACATACTGGTTACTAGATCTATGGTTTTAGATCTAGATTTGGATGGTTTCCCAATCAGGGTACTTTGACAGCATTCTAAGAGTATTTAGAATGGACGACTCCTGGCACGGTAGTGTACCTCCAGGTAATGGAGTCACCCTCTCTAAAGGTGTCTTATAGACTAAAGGGGAGAGGGATACTCATGATTGGCAGATCACTTGCTTAGGCAATTGAGTCAATCATGAGATGTCAAGTACCACACCAGATGTTGTTCTTGCACTAGATGCAATAAGTTGATATTGATCCAATCCTGGAGAAACAGTCGGAAGCAGTTTTAGAACATAAGTGAATGTTCTAGGGATATGATAACGGCTGCCTCTTTTAGGAGACGGTTATCACTCCAGGCTTCCAAGGTGACATGGACGACAAGGAGGTTGTCAGAGTTATAGTTCTCCCTCTGACGAGGGGCAGTATTTTGGACAGGTGGTCCAAGGCAATACTGAGGGCGGCATGGCGCAGGATACTGATTAAGTTCAGTTGATGATACAGTCTAAGGAGTTTGGATTTGGAGTTCATTTATGAGCTAGGTCCCATCAGACATCCAGACATTCTAAGACAGGTATTGCTCATTTCGGGAGATGGTTTTCTCCGCGAACTTGAGATATAGAGAGACATAGAAAGAAACATCACAGCGGATCCACTCACTGAGGCTATTCCTCGAACGCAATAGTTTCGCAAACGAGCTTTGTGAGACTGACTAGTAGAGGAGTTGGGTGTTCGGTATCACACGGGCTGTGAGTATGCGACATCGCAATAATTAGCCTTGAGTGCAAGTGGGAGATTGTTGGAGATAGTGCCCTCAGAGTCAATTATTGGATCACAGGCACGTGATTGCAATGATTGAGGGAGGACCTATCCCGGTAAGACAGTCTTACTCGAGATGATAGTATGCTATCTGGTTTATCTTTATCATCGTGTACTGCTTTAGGTGACCTGACATGTCGCTATTACACGTTGATAGAGCCCCTAGGATTTTTGCTTGATGACCAGCAGTATGATGGCGATCATATACGTGGGAGCTGGGGTCTATAAGCACATCCTTAAAAAGTCCCTAGTCGTGTGAGTTTCGAGACTGGGCATCGATACTCCATTTGTAGACTAGTGTATACAGTCGAGACCCCGACGAGGGGCGGTGGCCGGTCTCACAAGCCACTGGTGTCAGTTGGTTCACCTAAGATGTATACAGGTGCTCATTGGGTTATGAGTACACCGGACAGGACTCGCCGGGAACCTGCTAGTTGGTCTTGTACCAGATGTCAGATAGCAGTTCCCTGGTGACATGTGTACAGGTTAGTTCATCGACCTGAGATCGTCATTTGTCTCGTGTGAGTTCCCACTGTGCTTTGATTACTACCCTACCACGGCTCAAAGGAGTCGTGCAAACAGGTTTTAGTTGGGTACAGTCCCGAGCCACATGGAGGCAGTGAGCGGATCTTCAGGGGTTCGTCTCTCCCGGTATTGGGGGTGAGGTCGCGCTGTGTCTAGGAGAGCCATTACGCAAAGCCCTCGGCCGAGGCAGGAGATTTACTGGTAGGTATTCCAGTAGTATCTCAGGGCGTTCTGGGCTACGCTCCGACACGACTTGTACCGCTTTTGGGGGTCTGACTTTTACCAACCCCCTAGGCCCGCCATGCGATACTCATAGACGAACGGACCGGACTGTACGGATATTGTCACTGACAGGCTCAGTAGGGTGTCGGGGTGAGCTTCCTCATCGACGTCCCTTTTGTTCAATAGCTGGTGGCCCGTCACGTATTGGCTTATACCTCTGACGTGCCAGTGGTTAAATCCACAGCCATAGTATTGACGAGTCTTTAGAGTCCACCACACTTCCAGTTACTCAGCTTTCGGGCGAAACGCTGTAGAGGCCGTATGGAGATATGGCAGGGTCCGATCAGATACGTGCGGTATTGCACGGATCAGGATCAGACAGTTTGTACTAGTCGCCGTACAGTTATATGGCAGGGTTCGATCAGATACGTGCGGTATTGCACGGATCAGGATCGAACGGATTTTACTAGCCGGCTTTGGCTTAAGCCGGTCCTAGTCTAGTACAGTGTAGATTTTGTCTCTTTGCATTTGTATCCGGGCGGAATACAGATGCGGGTGTGTATGCACAGTATCGGGGTTTTCCTGTAATTTATTACGGGACCAGTTTTCTGGAGTTGCCAGTTTGCATTCCGTTCCGGCAGGTTTTCCTTTGTTCTTTCCCGGCCGGACTTTTCCGATGGAGGGGGTTATTTGCAGTTTTGCAAATAACACTTTGTGGAGGGGTTTCTTGCATAAAGTTTGATTATGATAGATATCATTTCTTTCATCCATGCTTGCTTTTATGGTGAAGTGAAAGGTTATGGAGGGCATAGTGTTTTAAGCATGGTTGATGTTTTGTTGACCTTGGATGTGGTCACCCCTCTCTTGCTCCTACACTCACCTCCCTCTTGCTATCATATTATCATTCCTCCACCATTCTCATTCTCACTTGATGATAAGTCTTTCATGGTTGTGAGAAGAAAAAAAAGAGAGAGCTTGATTCATGAGAGTTTTTCTTTCTTGATCTAGTTTTCATGCTAGAAAAATGGAAGCACCATTTTTTCTAATTCTTGATTCCTCCATCAAAGGCAACTCCTATACCCCAATGAGACATTGACTCTACACTTCCTACAGCAAATCTTGAGCATGTCGAGTTGCCGGCTTCATGCTCGAGTTGCCTCGGTATTGAGGCGGGAGCCCGTAAAAGACGAAGGCGATGTGGTGCCCTTTCCGGCGAGGAGGCGACGATGTGGAGTAAAGACTTTCCGCGGGAGATCGGGATGACGAAGAGAAGACCGGAGGACTCGGATCACTCGGTATACTTCTCACCCCATCTCTTGTTAGCTAGCGTAGGTTAATGGTAAACGATCCGGGTTTTCTTTGTCCGCGGTAGCGCCGGTTTCCGAGTAAGGAAAAATTTTGATTCCGCAATTTGGCCTCGAGTAAGACGGCCGGGGCGCTGTCGTGGTGCAACATGAATTTGGGGGCAGATGCTATTTAGTGCTATCCGTCCACCTCTCCGAAGATGCCAAGTTGATTTATGGCACCATGTATCGAAGGTTTAAATGGATGCGGCCGATGTAGCAGACTTCGTCAGATTCCCCCTCGTTAGAGGGGTTTTTTATTGTGGGGACGCTCTTCCCTGCAGGCGCAAGCATCTGCAGTTAATTACGCTACCGCATCGCGGTAACAACTTTCTCCTTCTTCAGATGGTCACTTCATGTCGTGGGTGTTTGTTTTGTTTGTGGTTGCCCGTGGATTGTATACGGGGACTAATTTATGTTGTCGCCCGTAGGATGTGGATTAGTCCAAATCCGTATTTTCTTAGATTTGGGTTTAAGGATACGTTGTCTCATTTGAGACTAATATCAACTGAAACGTTTGTTAAGGATACATTAGTCTAATTTTAGACTAAGATCGACTCAACATTGTTAAGGACACGTTAGTCTAATTCTACACTAAGATCAACTTAACAGGATTATTTAGATCCAACAAAAGAGCATTTGAACTCTATTGTTTAGTTTAGGGACATTGCGGTCGATTACCAGTTTAAGGACATGGTGGTCCAAAGTTAAGGACATCATAGTCCGTGGGTTTAAAGGGACCCCACAGTCCGAGGTTAAGGACATCATAGTCCATGGGTTTAAAGGGACTCCACAGTCCGAGGTTAAGGACATCATAGTCCCTGGGTTTAAGGACCCTACAGTCCAAGGTTAAGGACATCATAGTTCGTGGGCTTAGGGACCCCACAGTCCGAGGTTAAGGACATCGTAGTCCGTGAGTTTAAGGACCCCACAGTCCAGGTTAAGGACATCGTAGTCCGTGAGTTTAAGGACCCCACAGTCCGCGATTAAGGACATCGTAGTCCGTGAGTTTAAGGACCCCACGGTCCGGTTTAAAGACGTCAATAGTCTATGAAATGTATGGTTGTCGGGACCCGTCACCTCTCTGAAGACGTTGAAGGATTACAACGACAAATATCAGAGGAGTAAAGAGATGTACCCTCGAACCGGTGTGAGTTGGTTGAAAAATCTGTAGTCCAATTTATGACTAAGATCTGTTAAATATTCATGAGCAGGTGGGCTCAGTTAACATAAGTTGAGGACTTATGGCCAATATTGGGCTAAGTCCAATAAATTTTTGACATTTTCATTCTGGCTATTGAGCCTTCATTTAGGCTTGGCCCTTTTAATCAATGCTGAGCATTAGATCTTGACATTTTTTTTGTCTTGTATTGAATGCAGAGCATTCATCAGAACAATTTATGTTCTGTCAGCGCAACACGTGGTGCGCCAGGCGCTTTGCGTCAGTTAAAGAGCGCAGTACGCTTCTGCCAAGTAGCGCACACGAGAAGGACACGTGTCGCGCTTGGTACTAAGCGCCAGATGATGGACGCATTGCGCCAGTTTATGAGCGCTAAGCGCTAATTTATGAGCGCGTTGCGCTTTCAATTTAATGGCGCACACGTGAGTGACACGTGGTGCGCTTGGCGCTGAGCGCCAGCCTATGAGCGCAGTGCGCTATTTCAGAAGCGCAAAGCGCAAGTTGCATACGTGATTGACACGTGGCGCATTTTGGTGCTGAGCACTGGTCCAGAGAGCGCAGAAGCGTTGTTCAAGAGCGCAAGGCGCATTTCAATAGCGCAAAGCGCATTTGATCAATTTTTATGATCAGTGAACAAATTTATGTTCTTTTAAAAGAGACTTTGTCTCAAGATTCAAGAACAATAGTTCTTATTTTTGAAAGGCCCTGCCTTTATCGATCAATGATCTGTGTAAAGAATATGTTCTTCTTTTACTATGTGATGATATCTTTTTGATCTTTTTTTTATGAAAGACTTTGGTCTTTGTAGATCTATGATCTTTTAAGAAGATAATTCTTCTTTTTATGAGATGATTTCATCTCTGTGTTCATCATTCATCATCTTTACCTTGAAGAAATATCTTCTTGCAAGAGCTTGCTCTCTTTCTTTTTTGAGTTTCTCAAAGTTTATAGGGGGTTTCTCCATCTCAGACTTGAAGTCTTGGGGCCTTTATATAGGACAAGTTGATTTGTTAAATCAGTTAAAGAGATCTTTCTCTGATTGATTTGGGGATGTTTCCCACCGTTGGATCTTTGATCGTAGGGCTTCTGTTTTACAGAAGGCGGTCTTCTTGTTTTTGACATGATTGGAAAATCTTTCCATACAGAATTTATTCTGTCTTTTGGTAATTTTTATTTACCATTGGATCATTGATCCAACGGTGCTCTGATTTACAGAGCACAATCTTGTTATTTAGAAAGATTTTGAGGAATCTTTTCTTAACAGAATTTAGTTTCTGATTAATTAAAGATTTATCATTATTATTAGATTTTTGATCTGACGGTGGGGAGCTTTTAGGTTCCAGCACTAGCGCACCCGTGCTTTGCACATGATGTGCTGCTTAAAAGGCAGCGCACATTGCGCTAGCACACCCGTGTTTGACACGTGGTGCGCTGCTTGGAGCGCAGCGCGCCTAGCGCTAGCGCACCTGATCAGTCGAAAATATTGCATTTTTAACACATCAATTTCCCTACTCTTTGCAATCATCTAAAGGTGTTCGGTATGAATATAACACATATTAGCAATTTGAATGTAAAATACCAAATAACATGTGTTATACATTATAACCGGCATTTTGAGGGAAATTGAGTGTTCATTATTGCACGCATGATCTTTGTATATCGCAACACTTGGCTCGAAAATGTGTGCAGGAAATTCCAGGTAAAAGAGCCGAAACTGTTAAAAGTGCTGATAAAAATACGCCAAGTTCAAAACTTGTGATCTGGCAGTGAACAAGAAATAATTATAAGATTCCAGACATCAGGAAGCATCCCTAAAGCCAACACCAAACTGCCCTAGAATTTCCATGCATCAAGCTCTTCAAACGGCCGCGGATCCGCGGCCGAATGCGCCGATCTGCCGCGGATCCGCGGCCATGGTGACACGTCATCGGCAAGTTGAATTCTCAGGGCTCTCTTTTCAGTATCAAAACTTCTTCAACACACTTCAGTCTCCAGAGATCTCCAGAAGCTTCTGTCCTAACAGCCAAGCTTCTTGTACAAGCTAAACACTACCAAGCTTCTTAAGGAAGCTAGCTAACTACCTAAATCTAGAAGCTTCCTTCATAACTACCAAGCTTGCAAGAGAAGCTAACCCTAGCTTAGCTTCTAAAGGAAGCTAAACCTAATCAAGTTTCTAGGGGAAGCTAAAGGAGAAGGCTATAAAAGGGGACCCATGGCTTCATTACAAAGGTTGTTCATTGTTCAACAATTTTCACCCGCAAGTTGAGTGACACAACTTGTGCATCTAAACCCTAGCCCAAATACTATTCAAATTCCAAAATCAAGATCACCGAGTACAAAATCAAGCAAGAAGCCATCAAGCCTTTTTGAAGCGACGCCAATCTTCATCCGAGCAAGTGATCCAAGTCGATCCGCGACTCACGGAGACGATGCGAAGCTAATTCGACGATCGAGTTCTCTTCTCAATTCTTGTAGTCTTGAGTGAATTGTAACGAAATGTTGAATAATGAAAGGTGAAAACTCTTGATCTTGCTTTTCTTTACATTTGAGCATTATGATGAGTTCTCAATTCTTGGTTGTTTTCTTTGTCATGATATTTGAGTGAAAACTCCGCTCGTGGAGGAATCGAGAAAATAGATAGATGATGATGATTAAATTCTTGAATGATTCTTAAGTCTTCTGAGTTTTGTAAACTCTAGGAAATTGAATCATCGACAACCTAGTTTCGAGCGACAAACTTTCTTGAATATTTTCGCTCTTAATTAGAGATCAACGATCGATGATTGAATTTCGTAGAGGCTAGAATTTAAATGCTAATCAACGAAAGGATAAGGGATATGATGAAGAAACCCTAGTTTCTTCAATATATCCCTAATTCTCATTGATCATCATCGATCTAGCAACAAATCATCAATGGATAAGAATTTGTAATCCTAATTCTTCATCATCACTATCGATTGGATCGATTCCTACGAGCCTCATTAAAAATCTTGATAATTCATTCAATTTGGACGATTCTTGATTCTTGATTCTTGATCTGTAGTATTTCTTGATATTAGATCTAGTTCTTTATAATTCTTGAAACTAAATTTCAAAATTCTTGATTCATTTTCTTTTCTTCTTTAATTTTCAACTCGACTAAAACAATTTCGATCAAATCTCACTTTCCCTGTGGACGATCTGCACTCGCTAATGAACCTACATCGACACCATTAATTGATTGCGGTTTACAAATTTCTTTGGTTGTGATATATTTTACATTTTCCGTACGACCTCGAAATCGAAGATCAATCAGCACCCATGCTTTACACGGGGTGCGCTGCTTAGAGCGTAGCGCACCTAGCGCTAGCGCACACGTGTTTTGCACGTGGTGCACTGTTTAGGGCGCAGCGCACTTGGCGCTGCATCTGAAGCGTTGCTTCACAATGTTTTAACTCTTGGCTTTGAGGCATTTGTTACATTCTTTGCATGTGGAGTTTTTCCCTTCATTTTTTATTTTATTATTATTTTATTATTATTATTATTTTTATATAAGGGAGCAGGTTGTGAGCCAAAATTTTGGCGGGAACAGTGCCACGTCAACCATTCCTTACCAACCTACCGCTTATCACCGCATATTTTATTGTATAGTTCAAGTTTGTCGATCTTGACCGATTTCATGAATATAAGGAGTGCATGTTCAGGTTCAGCTTGTGTTTAAGTATTCATATCAAGTCATATTCATGGTTCATGTCAAGTCAAGTTCACGTTGGGTTCGAGTTTGGGTTTGAGTTCGAGTTTAAGTTCGATTGGAATTCAAGTCAAGTTCAAATTCGAGTTCAGGCTCTAGACATATCTTATTAAAAATATTTAGCTTTTGAAATTCTTAAGTTTGGGAACAATCGGGCATCCACTGCACATGGGCGGCATGATTTGTGTCTTTTTCAAAAACGATTGCCATTCATAATTCGTTTAATATTATCGAGGCTGGATAGGTAAGCACCCATTTTCTCCGGCTCCTCGAGGCCTAAAGAATTGGTACCGCTTAAACCCATTATTAATCTAAAGTTCTTAAAAATTTATTAATTTGTTTATTGTATATTTTTACATGTTTGCATTTCTCGAGAGGGTTTATGTAAAATGTTTTAATTTAACAAATAAACTGTCACGCCCCGCTTCCCAAAGTGCGCAAACTACGGCACGTGACAGAGCCAACCATGCTACCTATGGATAGGAATCATCCCTCCACATTCACATTACGGCTGTCTATAGGATATCAAGAATAGTAAAATATAAAAGCTATCTAGTACATGTCCAATAGCCACAAGAACAATAACTGGAAAAGATAGCGGAACCAATAAAGATCCAAGAAATAACTAACCCGCATAAGAGCTATATCAATGAGGTGGTCCTCACTGATCGGCGATCCTGTCGAATACTCACATGCTATGTCAAGTATCTGGGCCATGCAAAGCCCAGACGTCAGTGCGCCATACATATCAAAACAATAATAGTAACCAAGATAGGATGCTATGATTAAACATGAGTGTAAATAAATAACACAGGTGAAAAACAGTGAGATATAGATATATGATGTGTATCTTAAAGTCTTTGCCTTTAGGTTATCTATTCTAGAAGTCTTTGAAATCAATTTAATGGAATCGTCGATGTAACTCAATAGTATCTCGTGCATGCCCGGGACCACAGTCAAGATTCTCGGGCTGAATCTGAGACATGCCGCTAGGCAGTAAACAGGTAACATGTACAGATAAACGATGTCAGCAGCAGCATCCCGGAGCCCGTAAAGCCTGATCGGTATAAGTATCGAACTGTTGAGTTACAAGTCAGGTTTCATTATTGATTTCCCCTTACCCCCAAGGTTATGTGTTCAAGTCTGGTATTTATGATATGAATCTAATGCCAACACAGGATCAAGTAGGTACAGGTTTTGTCTATACAGACAACAAATTACGTCCATTAGGACAACAAGTTAGGATTGTTGGTATTAGTAACATGATCAAGTAACGAGTAGGGTAGTGTGTCGTGAACATGTTATGTAATGCATATGTATCAAATGGATACCCAATATGAAACTGCAATCGATATTGGAATCACAGTAAATAGTGATGATATCAAGATGCATATGTGTCTATCTGTAATAACATATATTTATATATCCATGACTACGTATGATGCACATTAGAAAGCACATTGTACTAATATAGAAGTAATATGATATAATGATGTTCCGGCATGCAACTAGATATGCGATTGTCAGGACGGATACAAACGGATATCGAAACACGGTAAATCTATAACATTTGCTGCATAATATAACACATATATTATTTTTATTCATATAATTAGATATATTATAACATAGCATGTTGAAAGATAAACTTGCTAGATCGGATCTCACCACAGGGTACGTACATCACGTTCGACGTCGGATCAACATCACGATGCAACTACGCGCATACAGGACTAGACTTGGCTGATCAAAGACGTGACCACGCTGAATGACGACGATGGCTGGGTCGCCCGAATCGTTGGCGACGTGCGCGACTCCAGCAAGATGTCCGAAATGAAAGAAATCAAGAAAAGAAAAGAGAAGAAGGAGAAGAAGAGGGATTAGGGTTGTGGTATTAGCTCTGGGCTGGGGACAGAGGACACAAGGAGATGACGGCGACGATGGGCAGCCGTCGACGATGGGTAATGGCGAGGGTAGTGGGATTCTTGGGTTGAAGGGGTTGCTAGACAGTTGTCATCGGGGATTGTGGTGTATGGTTTCGGGATTTGACGAGGGAGGTGAGGAGACGGAGGGGTGATGACGACAAGGTCGTCGGTGATCGGCGGTGAGGGGTGCAGCGATGAGTTCCTCGAGTTGCTACAGGAGTTGCGGGGTGCTGTGCAGGGATCTCAGGTAGAGGGGATGAAGGAGGAGGAGAAGAGGTGGTTAGCGTGGTCGAAATCGGGGGATAAGGGCAAGGGGACGAGGAGGTCGGCGGCGATGACAATAGGTTGAGTTCTCGGGTGCTGGGTTTGTGGGTTCTCGGGGGTGGGTGTGCAGGGATGGGTTCTCGGGGTTAGAGGTAGAGAATGAGACGTGGTGGTGGAGGTCGTGAGGATGTGGGGTAATGAGGTTTGGATGTCGACAGCGACGGCAAGGAGAGGCTAGGGTTAGGGTTTCGTCACGAGGGCCGGAAGAAGAAGAAAGGGAAATGTGAGGTGTTAGGCTAATTAATATATAATATTTATGAGGTTAATGGAGGAAAAGTGCCATAGGAGAGAATTTCCTTCTACAGCGTTGGAAAAATGCAACCTCCTCCATTTTTTTCAACGATCGGCATACATCACGTCCATCTTTATCATCTAAGATGTGAATACACCAAATTTCATGTGATTATACCATTTTTTCACCGTTGATTTAGTTGGTGCAAAATTAATGGTTTACCGACAATAGAACTTTTTACATTGCTAATTCAACGGTGAAAAAGTAGTGGAATCACAAGAAATTTTGTGTATGCACATCTTAGATGATAACGATGATGATGGTAGATACCGATCGTCGGAAAAAATGGTGGAGATTGTATTTTTTCGGTGCCATAGGAGGAAATCCCCTCCTATGGCCTCTTTTCTCCATTATTCTATATATATATATATTAAGAGAGAGAGATAGACAGTGAGTGTAGAGAGAGAAAGAGAGAGAGAATAGAGAGTGAGAGAAGAGAGAGAAGGAGCGAGGAGAGAGACTATAAGATTTATTTTATATATATATATAAACTGTATAATTATAAAGAATATTATAATATATATTCTGGGTTTAAACAGTTAATATAAAATTACTCCGAAAAATACCCCGATCTCTTCTAAAATTCTAGTTTTAAAATATAGATAATATACGTACAAGACAAAACCATAATGCGATATCCGGTTAAATAAAATGCATACCCCCAAGAACGGATATACGTAAAAATACGTAGCGATCCAAACAAATCTGTTTTATCAATCTGGACATGAACATGATATCTAGATGCAACCATAAGGTATGGGGTATGATACAGGCCATGCTAGATATTTAAAAAATATTATTTGACTATTATTTGTATTATTTAGAAGATATGCAGATGCATGAACATAGAAGTGTGTATTAAATTTAAATGTGCACGGATCCTTAGTACTAGCAAATATATGACGTAATTTAGGATCAAGATGGGTTTCAAGTATGCAGGTCGGATCGGATACTAACCACAGATATCAAATGCACTATCCGCACCCAAAACAATAATAAACTGGAAAACTGTCGCAAGATTAGGAAAAATTCCAAGATAAAATATGGTATAAATAAACTAGGGTGTTACATTATACCCAACTACAAAAGAATTTCGTCCTCGAAATTCCCGGAACAAGAAAATACAAGAAAACATGAATCTAAGAAAAGAGCTATGGAAATTTCTTTTGGATCTCGTCTTCACGTACTCAAGTTGATTCTCCGTGCGAACGATTCCCCCATGAAACAAGTACTAGAGAGATAACCTTGTTCTTGAAGACCTTTTCTCATCGATCCACAATCGCCATCGGTCGTTCTTCATATGTTAAGTCCTCTCTTACTGTTAGCTCCGAATGATCTAGGACATGTGTCTCGTCTCGAATATACCTGCGGAGTTGAGATACATGAAACACGTCATGAACACTCACCAAGGATGATGGTAAAACCAATCGATAAGCTACTTCTCCAACGCGCTCGATAATATCGAAAGCCCCACGAATCGAGGACTAAGCTTACCTCGACTACCAAATCGAATCGCTCCTCTAGTCGATGATATCATCAAGAATATAAGATCACCAACTACAAACTCCAGAGGTCTTCGCCCGGAATCGGCCCAACTTTTTTGTCGATCTTGTGCCGCCTTCATATGGTTTCGGATCAGATTAACTTTCTCCATGATTTGCACGATAAGATTCGGTCCCAATAATCTTCTTTCTCCAATATCGTCCCAACAGACGGGCGAGCGAAACTTGAGACCATATAAGGCTTCGAATGGAGCTATCTGTATAGTCTCCTGGAAACTGTTATTATAAGAAAACTACACCAAGTGCAAATGATCCTCCCATAAACCCTTAAAGTCCAACATGCATGCACTCAACATATTTTTAAGAGTTTGGATCATTCCTTCTGACTAGCCATCTGTCTGGGGATGATAAGCGGTGCTAAACTTCAATCGAGTCCCCAAATTTTCCTGTAGGCTCCTCCAAAAGTGTGATAAGAATCGGGTATCACGATCGGAAACGATGCTCACAGGTACTCCATGTAATCTCACAATCTCCTACATGTACCGCTCTGCTAAAGCTTCCGTCGACTGACTAACTCGAAACAGTATGAAATGAGCTGCCTTGGTCAATCAATCAACAATCATCCAAACTGCACTGTTGCCCTTTGGACTCCGGGGTAGAGCTGTCACGAAATCCATGGTGATATGTTTCTATTTCCACTGAGGAATCAGAAGTGGTTGTAATAAACCAGCTACCCTTTGATATTCAGCCTTGACTTGCTGACACACCAAACACTTCAATACATAACGAGCAATATCTCTTTTCATGCCTTCCCACCAGAAATGTTGTCGTAGATCTCCGTACATCTTCGTGCCTCCCGGATATACGGAATATGCGGTATTATGAGCCTCCTTCATGACTTCTTCATAAATGTCTCCTTTCGGCACACATAAACGGCTCCCATATCGTAACGAACAATCTTCATGAATCAACAAGTCCGTTCGAAGTTCCGCTTCAACCTGTTTCCGAAACTTCTGCAAGCTTGGATCGTGCGACTGCGCTGCTTTAATATTATCGATCAAGGACGACTGTACTTGTAATTGCATCAACTGTCCCGAAGAATACGGTAATATGATCTCCAACTCGAGTCTCTGAAAATCATCTACAATCTCCTTCTGTACAGTCAAGATCCGTATTGCTGGCAACCGACTTAGAGCATCCAGCACTACATTAACTTTCTACGGATGGTATTTTAGATCAAGATCATAGCCATCCATTAGCTCTAACCATCTACGCTGTCTTATGTTGAGCTCTTTCTGCGTGAACACATAGTTTAGGCTCTTGTGATCGGTAAATACTTCTACCATTTCACCCAATAAGTAGTGTCTCCAAATCTTCAAAGCAAAAATTACTGCCGCTAGCTCCAAATCATGAGTTGGATAATTCTTCTCATGTGTCTTCAATTGTCTCGACGTGTAGGCTATAACCTTCGTATTCTGCATTAGAATACATTTCAAGCCTTTCCCAGATGCGTCGTTGTGAATAACCAACCCTCCAGAACCGTCTGGCACTGTCGAGATAGGAGCGATGGTCAATCTTTGTTTCAACGCTTCAAAAGCTGACGCACATTTATCCGTCCATACGAACAGTACCTCCTTTCATGTTAGCTTGGTCAATGGTTCCTCCAAATGGCATTACTATATACTCGTAATGCCCATATCGAGTTCGGAACATTGTCTTGGAAATGTCTTCTTCTTTCACCCGAACTTGATGATACCCTGATCGTAAATCCAATTTCGAGACTACTCTCATGCCACTGAGTTGATCGAATAATTCGCCTATGCGGGAGATTGGGTACTTGTTCTTAATAGTCATCCGATTTAACTCTCGATAGTTGATGCACATCCTCCGCGTGCCATCTTTCTTTTTGACTAGAAGAATTGGAGCTTCCCACAGTGAACTATTGCTGTGAATCCAACCCTTCTTTAGTAATTCAAAAACTTGTCTCTTTACCTCTTCCAGTTCCACCGGTGCCATCGAATAATAAGCCTTCGAAATTAGCACTGCTACAGGAATAAGATTAATCACAAACTCCCTATCTCGTTTAGACAGTAAACTCGAGATATCCTTGAACACATCCATGAAATCCCGAACTACTATCAGCGCTTTATCTGCAACTTGTTTACGAACTTCACCTTTCAGCAAACGATTCCATTCATCATGAATTTGCTGGTTTGTTCTAAGACGTGTGGGTTATCATCCCACCACTCTTCCACTGTGCTACTCTGATAATTTGAGGCAGGTTTGTCAACTTCTTCCATCAAACAACTTATATCTGATCGATCTTGAAGCGGTCTGTACCAGCTCCCGCTAAGGTTAATCTCGAACTACTGCAATCATCAAAAACTTCTCCTGTGTTTCTCTTTTTTCTTCGAAATGCAAACGGATTGGTTCTCACAGGACCAGAGGAAAGATATAACGTGGTTGTTGGATTCAGGCTTGCGATAAAACATAAACTGGTAAGTAATGAAACCGAGAGAAACAAGGTAATATAACGACCATAAGTCAAGAAAATGAATCAAAATAGGACTCCAAGCTACTTAAATAGAGTACCGCATTGTAACCATGCCGCGGTACATAGTTACAACTACAACTCTATTCAAGTCGTCCAAATCCTACTAACAGAATTGAGAGAATAAGATGGGAGAAACAATAATGAATCAAAAGGATTTCAAGCCAAGATGCGAAGTCATTTCCAAATCGTTGAGATAAAAGAGTTTAAGAGAAGGATAAGATTCAAAATTCGAATGACAAGACAATAATGTGGTAGGACGTATTTCTAAAATTCTGGGTTTCCTGGTTAGTGTATTGGGTTTAATACCCAACAACAAAAGAACCAAACCCGATTAACCTAAAACCTATGCTATGATACCAAACAAACCCTGTCACGCCCTGCTTCCTAGAGTGCGCAAACTACGACACATGACAAAGCCAACCATGCTACCTGTGGATAGGAATCATCCCTCCATAGTCACATTACGGCTGTTTATAAGATATCAAGAACAGTAAAATATAAAAGCTATCTAGTAAATGTCCAATAGCTACAAGAACAATAACTGGAAAAGATAGCGGAAGCAATAAAGATCTAAAAAATAACTAACCCGCATAAGAGCTATATCATTGAGGTGGTCCTCACTGATCGACGATCCTGTCGAATATTCACATGCTATGTCAAGTATCTGGGCCATGCAAAACCCAAACGTCGGTGCGTCATAAATATCAAAACAACAATAGTAACCAGGATAGGATGCTATGATTAAATATGAATATAAATAAATAACACAGGTGTAAAACAGTGAGATATAGGTATGTGATGTGTATCCTAAAGTCTGTGCCTCTAGGTTATTTATTCTAGAAGTCTTTGAAATCAACTTAATGGAATCGTCGATGTAACTCAATAGTATCCCGTGCATTCCCGGGACCACGGTCAAGATTCTCGGGCTGAATCCGAGACGTGCCGCTAGGCAGTAAACAGATAATATGTACAGATGAATGATGTCAGCAGCAGCATCCCGGGACTGGCCTAGCCCATAAAGACTTATCAGTATAAGTATCGAACTGTTGAGTTAAAAATCAGGTTTCATTATTGATTTTCCCTTACCCCTAAGATTATGTGTTCAAATCAGGTATTTATGATATGAATCAAATGCCAACACAGGATCAAGCACGTACATATTTTGTTTATGCAGACAACAAGTTATGTCCATCAGGACAACAAGTCAAAATTGTTGGCATTAGTAACAGGATCAAGTAACGAATCAGGTAGTGTGTCATGAACATGTCATGTAATACATATGTATCAAATGGATAACCAAAGTGAAACTGCAATCGATATCGGAATCACGATAAATAGTGTTGATGTCAGGATGCATATGTATCAATCTGTAATAACCTATTGTTTCCCCCAATCAAAGCAAAGCTCTGTTCAAATTTTCAAAATTTGAAATGAAGCAGTGCTTCATAAAAGCGCCAGCAAGCAGCGCTCATGAGCAAAGTGTAAGTCTACGCTAGCGCCCCGGCCGTCAACAGACGCCAAATGCGGAACAAAAACTTTTAAACTGGCGCTATCGTATACTTTAACCCGGATCTGCCATTATTGCTAAACTAACAAACTGTAAAGAGTGTAGGAAGGTTATACCGAACGATCCGAGTCCTTCGTTCTTCAACCATCATCCCACGCTCCGTTGCGGCTGCTCCGATCTCGTCGATCTCCGATATCCTCGTCGAGGTGGCACCACATCACTGATTCTTTAAACGGGCTCCCGCCTCTGACTCGAGGCAACTCGATCGTCAAGTTTGCTAAAAGAGACGACCAAGAATTGATGTAGAGAATGAGTAGATGACTTTGTCTCGTTCCGTCCAAAACTGTGGACGGACGGTTAATGAAGTTGCCATGGAAATCGGGTGATGGAATGAAATGAACTGTAAAATTCCATACACCCCGAATACTATCATAATCTTTTCTCTCTAAAATGAAATCAACAAGTGAGAGTGTGAGAGAGGAGAGAGAGAGGGCCGGCCATATATAGCAAGAGGGAGGTGACCGTAGGAGCAAGAGAGTAACCATAGGATAAATATCATGTGTGAACACAAAATAAATATCCTTAGCTAAACAAGAAAGTAATGAAATCAAAGCATGAGTCACTTAGCCTTGTCACAAATTCTAGAACCTTCTAGAACCTTCTAGAAGCACGACTCACTCTTATCCAAGAAAAGATAAATCCGCCTTTAACCAAATGTTAAAAGACGGCTGATAGAAAACTGGAAACTGGCAACTTCCAAAAGTGATCCTGAAACAACTTTCAGGATAACCCCGAAACTGTATAAAAATACCCGCATTTGTATTACGACCGAATACAAATGCAACTGAGACAAAGATATTATACCTACTCAATGTAATACTCGGATCCGGCTTAAACCAAAGCCGACCAGTATCATCTGCCCGAAAATCGACACGTGCGTAAACGCACGTGCATTTTCCGAACCCTGCCATAAAACCATACGGCCTCTACAACGTTTCGCCCGAAACTTGGGAAACTGTCTGTGGGGGACTCTAATGACTCTTCAGTACCCTGGCAGTGGGTTTAACCACAAACCGTCAGCAGCACTAGCTATGCGTAACGGTTGCCCACGGACTGAACTTAAGGGAGGCTGATGAGCGCACTCAAGGGTGGCCGATGAGCTAACACATCCAGAAACCCTACTGAGCCTAACAGTGACAATGTATATACAGTCCGGTCCGTTCGTCAATGAGTATCGCATATCCGCCTAGGGGGCTAGTAACGTCAGACCCCCAGAAGCAGTATAAGTCGTGTCGGAGTGTAGCCCAAAAACACCCTGAGATACTACTGGAGTACCTACCAGTAAATCTCCTGCCACGGCCATGGGCTATGTGTAATGGCTCTCCTAGACACAGCACGATCTCGCCCCCAATACCGGGAGAGACGAATCCCCTGCCGATCCGCTCACGTGCCTCCATATGGCTCGGGACTGTACCCAAAAGCTACCTGTTTGCACGACTCCTTTGAGCCGTGGTAGGGTAGAAATCAAAGCACAGTGGGAACTCACACGAGACAAATGACGACCTCAGGTCGATGAACTAACCTGTACACATGTCACCTGGGAACTGCTATCTGACGATAGGTATAGTACTAACTAGCAGATTCCCGGCGAGTCCTGTCCGGTGTACTCATAACCCAATGAGCACCTGTATACATCTTAGGTGATCCAACTGACACCAGTGGCTTGTGAGACCGGCCACCGCCCCTCGTCGGAGTCTCGACTGTATACACTAGTCTACTCCGGAGTATCGATGCCCTGTCTCGAAACTCCCACGACTAGGGACCACAATTAAGGATATGCATCTAAACTACCCAACTCTCACGTATATGATCGCCATCATACAGTTGGTAGTAAAGCAAGATCCTAAGGGCTCTATCAAAGTGTAACATGCAATCAGTCACCTGAACATGTACACGACTGATAAAGGCAAACCAGATAGTATACTATCATCTCGAGTAAGACTGTCCTACCGGGATAGGTCCTCCGCAATCATTGCGATCACGTACCTGCGATCCAATAATTGACTATGAGGGCACTATCTCCAACACAAAGCACGGGTGCGCCGGTGCTAAGAGCGCCAGCGCTCTGAAGTAGCGCCCACGTGCAGAGCACGAGTGCGCTCGCGCTAAGAGCGCCAGCGCTTCAGCGCTCTGAAGCAGCGCTCACGTGTAAAGCACGAGTGCGCTATCGCTAGAACTAAATGTTCCCCACCGTTGGATCAAAGATCCAACAAAGATACTAAATCATCAAGTTACTAGAATAAAATTCTGTTAAGAAAACATTCTTCAGAATCTCTCCAAACAAGAAGATTTTGCTCTGTAAATCATAGCACCCTCGGATCAATGATCCAATGGTGATTAAAAATCACTAAAATACAGAATAAATTCTGTATGAGGAAAGATTTCCCAATCTTATTAAAACAAGAAGATTGCCTTCTGTAAATCAAAAGCCCTTGGATCAAAAGTCCAACGAGGGAAAAATCCCCAAATCAATTAGAGAAAAGATCTCTTTAACTGATTCAACAAATCAACTCGCCCTATATAAAGGCCCCAAGTCTTCAAGTCTGATAGAGAGGAACCCCCTATAAACTTTGAGAAATTTCAGAGAGAAGAGCAAGCTCTCGGCAGAAGAAGAACTTTTTTCAAGGTAAAAAACAGAGACATAAAAAATCTCATCAGAAAAAGAACTTAGTTCTTATGCTAGATCATAGATCTTTAAGATAAATTGTCTTTCACAAAAGAGATTATAACATCTCATTATAAAAAGGGGGGAGAATAATTCAAATTCTCTTAGAATCACAAATCCATAAAGGCAAAGTCTTTCACCAAAAACATAAGAAATTGAAACATCTCCTATAAAATAAGAACTTTGTTCTCAGATCCAAGAGACAAAGTCTCTTATAAGAGAGAATTAATTCTCAGAGCACAAAGCTGCCTATAAAGAGCCTTAGCGCTCCAATTAAACGAAGCGCCCCAGCACTCCAAATCTAGTGCACAGCGCTGCAGAACCTTAGCGCTCTAAATTTAAAGAAGCGCTCCACCTCATTGTCTGGCACACTGCGCCAAGCGCGCCACGTACTTCTCACGTGTGAGCTATTTCATAGAAGCCCTCAGCGCTCCAAGTCTGGCGCTCAGCGCCAAGCGCACCACACGCTCCTCACGTGTGCGCTACTTAAACAGAAGCGCTCCGCGCTCCAAGTCTGGCGCACAGCGCCAAGCGCACCATGTGCTCCTCACGTGTGCGCTACTTAAACAGAAGCGCTCTGCGCTAATAGTCTGGCGCACTGCGCCAAGCGCGCCACGTGCTTCTCACGTGTGCGCTATTTCACAGAAGCGCTCTGCGCTAATAGTCTGGCGCACAGCGCCAAGCGCGTCACGTGCTCCTCACGTGTGCGCTACTTAATAGAAGAGCTCTGCGCTCATTGTCTGGTGCTCAGCGCCAAGTGCGCCATGTGCTCCTCACGTGTGCGGTGAGAGAACATAAACTGTTCTTTAAATGATAAAGGCCAGAGCTACAATGAGTCTCGGCATTCAATAAAAGACAAAAAGTTGTCAAGACCAATGCTCATCATTGTTAAAGGACTGAGCCTAATTAATTGTCTAACATTTTGAATAAATGGGCCGAGCCCAAGTTGGCTACAGATCTCCAATTCAGATTAATTGAGCCCATATGCTCATAATTTTTTGATCTTCGTCCCAAATTGGACTACAAATCTCCCAACCAATATTAGTTCAAGGGTACATCTTTTCACTCCTCTGATATTTGTCGTTGTAATCCTTCAACGTCTTCAGAGAGCTGACGGGTCCTGACAACCAGACATTTCACAGACTGTGGGGTCCTTAAACTCATGGACTATGATGTCCTTAAACTTTACAGACTATGATATTTCTAAACTACCATGGACTGTGGGGTCCTTAAACTCATAGACTATGATGTCTTTAAACTTTACAGACTATGACATCTTTAAACTATGGACTATGATGTCCTTAAACTCCATGGACTATGATGTCCTTAAACTTATAGACCGCAAAGTCTCTAAACTAAAACAATAGAGCCCAAATGCTCTTTTGTTGGATTTAAATAATCCTGTTAAGTTGATCTTAGTCTAAAATTAGACTAACGTATCCTTAACAAACTTTTAAGTTGATCTTAATCTCAAATGAGATTAACGATCCTTAAACCCAAACCAAAACCCAAATCTAAGAAAATACGGATTTCGACTAATCCACGCCCTACGGGCGACAACATAAATTAGTCTCCGTATACAATCCACGGGCAACTAAAAATAAAACAAACACACACGACACGAAGTGACCATCTGGAGAAGGAGAAAGTGGTTACTGTGATGCGGTAGCGTAATTAACTGCAGGGGCTTGCGCCTGCAAGGAAGAGCGTCCCCACAATCAAAAAACCCTCAAACGAGGGGGAATCTGACGAAATCTGCTACAACGGCCGCATCCGTCTAAATCTCCGATACACGGTACCATAAATCAACTCGGTATCTTCGGAGAGATGGAAGAATAAAACCAAATAGCATCTGCTCCCAAATTCAGGCAAGACGTTTGTCTTCCCAGTTTTTCAGCGGAGAACAGATTCTGGCACGCCCGGTGGGACCTTTTTCTCTTTCCACTCCACACTTCGTGTGTCGTGTTTCGCGAACGAATTGCGGTTTGACATGGTTGCCTTTGGATGTGAAGTACTAAGATTTGGTATCTTGCTGTGCAGAAAAAAGAAAATCAATGATTTCAAACTGCACTAATTGCAACAACTCCCTTTCCGCCTCATCTGGAGGTGTAACCTACGGGCCCCAAGCGGCCTCCCATTTTACAATGCCAGTGGAACAAGTGACCTAAGCCACCACAGGGCTATTCTTTGGGACCATGCTCCCACCAATGAGCTTCAACGCCCCATTACCATCGCAAGAAGCTGCGAAGAAGTCGGTCTTTGATCAGCTTGCAATCACCATGGCCCCTCTCAGTGGGTCGTCCAACTCCACTGCCTCAGTCTTCAACAGGATAGGTCAAAGCTCAAGTAGGCCCGCAAAGAGGCTCGCAATATCAGAGAAGGACACTCCAACTCCTGCTACAGTTGAGGTCATCCAAGCTGCTCTCCCTACTCGAAGGTCGGATTTCAACAGGTTGACCATTCCCTCTCAGCGGACGTCTGTCTTTGACAGGCTGCCACCAACAACAGACTCTCATCAGAACAGGGGGCATGGAAAAGCTGATTCAACAATGGAGGTAGTCCCGGCCGCTCGCCATGCTCGACGTCGCCACTGGCGCCGAGTGAGGAAGGCTGGGGGCATCTCTCCTTCCGGACTGACTCCACCAGCTCCAATGGTGGAAGTTGCTGTTGTTGTTCCAACTGGGAACAGTTTTGAACCACTCAGGAGGGTGCGCAAGAACTCTCCGACGGCCGTACTGAAGAGATCTCCTCCACCAGTAGAGAACGCTACAAAGGCGAAGCTGGAGCAGCCTCCTCAGCAGCCATCCTCCAAAATTCACAAGGTCTGGCGACGGATCCAAGACTCCGTGATTGATCAAGACTACCCCCGCCGACAGAAAAAGATAAAAGTTCGGCGAGAAGGGGATTACCCTGTCAAGCCACAGAAGGTGTCAACTGTTTGGGTGCCCGCTGCAACAGCTCCCTCAATTTCGACCGCCCACAAAAGAAGGATGCCGGAGAAGATCCCTGCGTCTTTGGCAAATCGCAAGGACACTGAATTTAAATGCCCTAACTCTGAGGGCATGGTGGTGCATACTGTTTATATGACTTCCGAAAAAGAGGATATCCGTATCTCTATGGGTCACTGACTACTTACACGGTCTGTGACTAAGGCTCAGGAGCAACAACAACAAAAGCTCCAAGAAATGCTGACAGCCATGGCTGCACTCACTGGACCAAAAGCAGGCCCGGAAATATCTTCGGAGCAGCGTCAGGAGCAGGAAAAGGATGCCGAATTCCTTTGGAGAATGCTTGATAAGAAGGACAAAGAGGCTGCGGAACAAGCGGCCAACATAAAACAAATGGCCCTTTTATTCCAAGATATGGTAGGCCTGATGATCCAGCCGGACCCTCCAGCCGAAGATCCTCCAGTAATAATTGAAGATGATAGAGGAGAGACATCAAATCCTCTGCCGGCTCTGTCAGCAGCCAAGGAGGAGACCATCTCCAAAGCCATGCTCGATGATTATATAGCTCAGCAAATACGAGCTCATCAAGCGAATGAAGCAACCGGACAAGTCGTCAGAACTGGACGACCACATCCGGGTTGGTACGACCAAATAAAGTACCCGCCAGGATACACAATTCCTAAATTCCATGTGTACAAGGGGACAAGCAATCCCCATCAACATGTCGCTCAGTTCAGGGCTCTCTACGACAACACTGGAGGGGATGATAAGCTACTACTTCGCCAATTCGTCGGCAGCTTGGCGGAGACGGCGTTCGAATGGTACTCAGAGCTTCCCAACGACTCCGTCAAAACTTTTACGGAGATGGAATTGCTGTTCACCCAACGTTTCACCAGCGCTAGCGAGCGCACCGCGATCACCATGTTAATTAACGCCAGAGTGAAGCCAGGAGAAACATGGGTGCAGTATGCGATACGGTGGCGGAATCTATGGTCGAAGTGCGAGCAGCGCATCAAAGAAGCGCCTGCGATAGGCATGTTCGTAGGGACCCTCGACCCTCAGGCTACCATTTCACAATTCATGACGTTATTCAAACCAACTACTTTCCAAGCCTTGATTGACAAACTGGCCTAAATGGATCAGATGGGTCATAGGCCCTCTTTTTCGAAGTTGGAATCTCGAAACGAGAAAGGGAAAGGGAAAGCGACCTTCGTCGTCAATACTCAGCAGCAGCCCAGTGGTCCGAAACCAACTGATCGCCAAGATGAAAGACGGTGATTCTTCAATAAGAAACTGAAGCACCCTTATTCGTTTTCCCAGGATAAAACAAGGAGACTGTTCGAGCTAGCGGTGCGCAACAGGCTCATCATCTTACCGGATCCAAAATGCCCATGCAACCCGGTGAGGAAAATAATCCCAATTATTACCCCTATCACCAAGTGGTAGGCCATCCAATCGAAAATTGTTTCGTCTTCAAAGGCCGGATTAAGGACCAATACCAATAAAGCAAATTCACACTGTCTGAGAATTGGAAAGTAAGCTCGCCACAGCCGCACACTCTTAAAAGGGTGGACACGCCGGGGACATCGTTCTCTTTTATAGAAGAAGCTCCATAGGAGGTCGCTTTTTCAGCTAAGACGAAAAGAATGCTGAAGGATCTCCAAACATGCCCAGCAATCAGGTGGAAAAGTCCGCTGGAACCCGAGATCATTGAGGGAATACTAAAGTCACGCCTGACTCCAAGAATTGGTAGCGATAATCAAAACGCTCGGGCCCAGCCGTCGAAGTCTTCGAAGAAGAAGAAGAAGACCAAAAAGCCCGTGAAGCCTGATGACAAGCGCACAGACCTGCAAAAACATATTGACACGCTGGAAGAATACAACCAAAAGATGCGAACCCCGGTCACACTCCAAGAGTTTCTCAACCACATCCTTGAAGACGGAGATAGCGACAAAGATAAGGGAGAAGACTCGTCAGACAAACCTGAAGATTATGTGGCAAGCTGCCATATGATCTCTCACTCGTTAGTAAGTGGTGAAGAAGCTCCTGATACAGAGAAACTGGGGGTAGATTCCAAACCTGAACTCCTAGGACCGTAGACGAGATGATTGACGTATTCCTGAACAAAGCTCTTCTGAAGAGCAAAGCTGATCGAGAGCGCGAAATGGCCATATTCGAAAAAGCCAAACGCTGGCGACTGAATGAAAAGGTTGAAGCACTCCAACCAGATCAATGCACGTCCATCGCAGACAAAAGCAGGCTTAAGATGAGGAAACGATTCGCTAAAACCCTATCAATGGGGATGAAGCTGCCAGCCTCCAAAGGGAACACTCTCGGTAGGATACACCCTGACGAAGCAGATGCACATCCTAACTACTGTTTATACCATCAAAGAATTGCACACCCTACTGAAGAATGCAACGCCTTTAAAAATTGGTGGTAAGGATACGTTGCTCACCGGCAGCATTTCAAGTGGATGAAGCGCAAAATTCGTCGGGAACAAAGAAGCACGACAGATGAGCATAAAAGAACTACCGGTGAATGTCACATGGTTAATTCCAGGGGATCGAAAGTTCTCACCTTCAGGAGTAATTCTGATGAAGAAATAGCCATCGGCCCTCTCTTCAAGGAATCCATCCCTGAAACAGAAGAGATGAAGACCTGGGAGAACATTCAGCTGTGCAATTGCACGCTACCTGAAAAGAATCTCGGACCCGCAAATAAGGGATCGAACAAAAAGGATAAGGGGAAAGAAAAGGTCCCTGAGGATATCGCCCTCAATGATCAAGTCGTCAAAGAGCTGGCAGCCAAGGACCCGTCCAAGAAAAACAAGGTGGATTACAACGTTCTAACACACCTGAGGAAGATACCCTCGTAGCTAAGCATTCTCGACGCCCTTCTGCTATCTAAAAAGGTGAGAGATTCTCTGATCAAGGCATTATAAGAACCTGACCATTTTCAAACTTTGCTTGCTGAAGAAAAGATGAAGGACGAGCTGGAAGAAGTCCACACAGCTGACATCACCTTCAGCGAAGAGGACCTCCTCCTCGGGACGTGCGAGCATAACCGTCCTCTCTATGTCTCCGTGTATTGCCATGCCATCAAGATAGGGAAAATCCTAATTGACAATGGGTCCTAAATCTGAGGGTGCTAAAAGAAATCTGCATAAGCGTTCAACACCTCTCTCGGAATAAAATCACTATCTCCGGGTTCGACTCCCAGTCATCACGCTCGGGTCTGTGATACTGACGTTACACTTTGGGCTGCTCATCACTGATATCAAGTTCTACGTCATTGACGCCAAGACTTGCTACAACACTTTGCTCGGTCGGCCTTGGTTACACGAGTACAACATTATCCCTTCTACACAGCATCAGTGTATGAAGTACTTCAAAGATGGACTTGAATACACTGTGACTGGGGAGCTGAACCCATTCTCCATAAATGAAGTCTGAAAGTATGAAGATGCAAAGTACTTCTTACAAGATTTCGAAAACACGGAAAGGTGCCATAAGTCGGAGGAAAAGCAAAAAGCTATCACCACCGTTCCGGTCTTCGGGAGCGATACCGAGGAGGAAGAAGAGATAGTATATACGGAACCTCCCCGATACAACAAACTGTGACCGTCTACCCCAATTCTAGTCTTTGGCAGTGACTCTGAAGACGAGGTCAACACAGTTTTCTCGGCTCATCCATCAATGCAAGCCTTCATTGGAGATGACCGGGGTTTGCAGATCACCATAGTTCCACAAGAGCATTACAAAGAGCTCGACGCACTTGATACCTATAGTGTGCAAGAACTGCAAACATTCTACGTCCCTCCTAGGCGAAAAGATGAAGAGGCGATCCTCTTTTATCGATCCGCGGAAACCAAAGTGGAGAAAGAAATCTGGCATGGCGCCGATTCTATGCTTGACAGGCTCCAGCCCATCCGTCTACCCAGATACTACACAGAAAGATTAAAAAGGCTGTTGAGGCACCAAGGCATACCCTTCAAACAGACTGTTCGACAAGCTCAGTTCTACAACGGGATCTGGAGCGTCTCCGGAACTCAGCGGAAATTGCCCAACGGGAGAATGGAAACGATCGGGCTTGGATATGTTCAATCCAAGAAACGGGAGAGATTCCATGGATGCTACGTTATCCATGACTTTGATGAAGAAGGAGATGCTCTGTTAGAAGATGCTAACCCTAAATCAAAACGAGGTCACGCCATGAAAGTGCCAAGTCCGTCGTTCGAAGAATAGATGGACAAGCTAATAAGGGAAGCGGGTCAAAAGTTCCGGGATGACCATAGCCGCGAAATGGCCATCTATGAAAAAGCCAGAACGCAGCGCCTCCTTCAGCAGGCTACGAAAAATGACGATGCCCTTCATCGCCAGCCCGTCATACAAAAGACTCGACGTGGAGGCAAAAACAAACTGAGGAACGGAAAAAACGTTCGACAACAGCAAAGCGGATCCAAGAAGCCACACGATCGAGAATTGGGCAGCCTGGACCCGTCTCTTATAAAGAAGATGGGTCGAGCATATTCTTTTCCCCAAGACAAGACAAGGAAAATATTCGATCTTGTCATAAAACATCAGATGATGACACTTCCGGAATCCAAACATCCCGAGCAAGCAGGTGAGGTCCATCACCTGAATTATTGCTCCTATCACCGAGCGATAGGACATCCTCTCGAAAACTGCTTCACATTCAAAGACTGGGTAGAAGACCAGTATCAGCAAGGCAGGTTCGCTTTATCCAGCAGTTGGAAGGTAACCCCGCCATAGAAGCATGAACCGAAAGCCACGTATGCAGCGAGAGTAGAGTCGGATCAACATCGGTCTTGGAAGCAATCTCGTACCTGTCACGTGATAATGATGTCGAAAGAAGGAGTGCCCGTGGATGTGGATAACCTCTCCTGGTGCTTCGAAAACGATGATGACGAGGTGATGTCAAAGTTTCCACCGGCACCAAAAGAACTGGAAGATGGGATACATATTACTGCAGATAACCTCAGAAAAATCGACTTGGGAACGGCAAATGACCCACGGCCGATGTTCGTCAGTGAGCTGTTGTCTGAAGAAAAGGTGGCTACGCTAAGAGACGTGCTTATGCAGTATAAAGATTGCTTCGCATGGAACTACTCCGAGATGCCGGGACTAGATCCAAAAATAGCTTTGCACAAATTGGCGATATCTCCAGACGTCAAGCCAATCAAACAAGCATCGAGAAGAATGCGGCTCGAAATTGAAATGAGCATCAATGCTGAGGTCAAGAAGCTAATCGACTCCGGCTTCATCCAAGAGGTTCAGTACCCTGACTGGATTGCCAACATCGTCCCAGTGATGAAGAAAAATGGGACAGTGCGCATCTGCATGGACTTTCGGGACCTCAACAAAGCTTGTCCGAAAGATGACTTCCCCGTACCGGTTACTGAGCTGATGATAGACAACACGTCCACTTACGAAGTTTTCTCCTTCATGGACGGCTCATCGGGGTACAATCAAATAAGATACATCCCGAAGACCAGAAGCATACCGCTTTCCGGACTCCGCTGGGCATATTTTGCTACAAAGTAATGCCTTTCGGTCTGAAGAACGCCGGCGCTACCTATCAGAGGGCTATGACGAAGATTTTTGATGACCTCATACATGAAATCGTCGAATGCTATATTGACGACCTTGTTATAAAAAGAAAATCACACGAGGAGTATTGGGAGCATCTGAAAATAGTGTTCCAACGTCTTCGGAAATACAACTTAAAGATGAACCCTCTCAAATGCGCGTTCGGGGTTTCCTCGGGCAAATTCCTAGGATTCATCGTGCGACACCGGGGCATAGAAATAGACCTGTCGAAGATCAAGGCAATTATGGAAATGCCTCCGCCGAGAACTCCCAAGCAACTGCGGTCTCTCCAAGGAAAGCTCGCATATATCCGACGGTTCATAGCCAACCTCTCTGGAAAATGCCGCCCCTACGGTCATCTAATGAAGAAGGGAACTCCGTTCGTCTGGGATCGCAAATGCCAAAGCACACTGGACGAAATCAAGCAATACCTACAGAATCCTCTATTGCTAACCACTCCGGTCAAGGGAAAGCCTCTCATTCTGTATACAACTGCCCTTGAGGGTTCGCTAGGCGTATTATGGGCACAAGAAAACGACCAAAGGAAGGAAAGAGCCCTCTACTATTTGAGTCGAGTTCTCCTGGGGGCAGAAAACAATTACTCCCCTATCGAGAAACATTGTCTGGCCTTAATCTTCGCTATAACGAAGCTTCGGCATTATACTTTGGCACATGAAGTCCATCTCATATCAAAAGTGGATCCTCTCAAATATTTGATGTCAAGAGCCATACTAACAGGACGGCTCGCTAAATAGGCCCTACTCTTGATGGAGTTCTCGATAACATATCGACCGCTCAAGGTAGTGAAAGGCCAGGCCATCGCCGACTTCCTCACTGAGCATCCTGTACCTGTCGATTCACCCCTAAATTGCGAATTGCCAGACGAGCACGCATTTGACACGATCGATGGAGGGAAAGGAGAGAGTGACACCTTATGGAACTCTACTTCGACGGGGCATCTTCCATGAAGAAACGAGAGCACAGCACGCCCATAATCAAATAAGGGGTAGGCCTCATCTTCGTGACTCCACTAGGAAGGATAATGCGCTTTGCCTTTTCCTTGACAGAGCCGAGGACGAACAATGAAGCCGAATATGAGGCTTTGATAGCAGGTCTTGAGATCGCTGTCGACATGGGAATTGAAAACCTCCTCATATACGAAGACTCCCAACTAGTCGTTAGTCAAGTAAATGGCGACTATCAAACGTGCAAACCAGAGTTGGTGAGGTACGGTGAGAGAGTGCAATAATTGCTGGCTCAAATTCCTTCCTACGCCCTAGAAAGCATACCGCGAGCGGAGAATAGCAAGGCGGATGCGTTAGCCAAGCTCGCTAAAGAACTGGCTGACGAAAACCTCGATGATGTGAGGATCGTTGTGCAAAACCGTCGGGTTCTTGCACCGGCAGAAATATCTCCGGAGTCGTTTGGAGAAAAGGAAGCGACCAAGCAAGCGGCCCTATAGATAGAGGACCAGGAAAAGGTCAAGGATTGGAGAAAAGTCTTTATAGACTACTTCAAATCCCGTCGAACACCTGAATATATGTCCTCAAGACATCAGCTCATGAAACGAGCTCTATCCTTCGCCTTCGTCAATAACACTTTATATAAGAGATCATTTGATTCCCTATGGCTAAGATGCCTGGGACCTGAAGAAGCAAGGAGATTCGTCCAAGAAACTCACGACGGACTCTGTGGTTCTCACCAAGCCGGGCCGAAGATCAAACTGAAGATCAAAAGGATGGGCTACTATTGGCCCACAATGATCCAAGACTGCCTTGAATACGCGAAGCAGTGCCACTCATGCCAGATTCACGGGGACTTTATCCACCAGCATCCAAATCCGCTACATCCAACGGTGGCTAGCTGGCCATTCGAAATGTGGGGAACTGGCATAATCGGGCCCATTGAACCAGCATCGTCCAGAGGCCATCGGTTCATACTGGCGACAACTGATTACTTCTCCAAGTGGGCAGAAACAGTACCACTAAGAGAAGTGAAGATGGAGAATATCCTCCATTTCTTCAAGACACACGTCATCTATCAGTTCGGCACTCCGCAACGGATTATCTCCGCAACGGATTATCTCCGATAACGGGCCGGCCTACAGAAGTCACAAAATCAGCCGTTTCGCTCAGTAACATAATATAGAATGGAGATACTCTTCGGTCTATAATCCCCGAGCTAACGGTCTGGCTGAGGCTTTCAACAAGATCTTGACGAAGATCGTGAAAAAGACGGTGTCCAAAATAAGAAGGGCTGGCATGAGAGACCGCATGAAGCTCTCTGGGCGTATCGGACCACGTTCAAAACGGCCACAAACACAACGCCGTATGCATTGGTATTGGGCACTGAAATAGTACTCCCTTTGGAGAGAGAGCTACCCTCCTTATGAGTGGCCGTTCATTACGAGCTAACGGATGAAGAGAATGCTCATCTTCGGCTTGAGGAACTTGATGCACTCGACGAAACCCGGCTCATGGCGTAGCAAAACTTGGAAGCTTACAAGCAAAAATGACGCACTCATACGAGAGATTGACTAGGCCGAGAACATTCCGCCAAGGCTAACTCGTGCTAGTGGTCAAGAGACCTATGATCCCTAATCGTGCCAAACGGGGGAAATTCGAGCCGAACTATGAAGGCCCGTACATCATAGACAAAGTCTACCAGGGTGGGGCTTACTTGCTCATGGATATGCATGGCGAAAGACCCTTCGGGCCAATAAATGGCTGTTTCTTGAAGAAATACTACGCCTGACTGAGACGTCTATAAACTACTATGGACCGCAGCATCCCAAGGCTGGCGCAAAAAAAAAGCGGTATGTCCATAAGCGAGATAGGCACGGATGAAAACCCAAAAGGGCTCCGTGAGTAAAAATAGGAGAACTACGGGCGAGTTTGTGAATACCCGAAAGGGCGCAATCTTGTTAAAAGACACTTGCAAGGTCCTCTCGACTCTGTAAGGAGAAAATACGTGCGTAAGATCCTTCTGACTCACAAGGGAGCAACACACTTAGGGATCCCCATGATTCCTAAGAAGAAGTTACACTTACGAGATCCTCACGACTCGTAAGGAGAATTATTCTTTGAGACCCTCATGGCTCATAGGATTCAAAAGCCTTACACTATAGGGATCTGAACCTGTTCTTAAACCGTCATACACCCCGATTTCGCCCAACAAGCAGTTCAATATTGACCCTTGTATATAATCCACGGGCACGAATAAACATTTCCCTAACAGAGTCTCACCATCGACTAGGGATATGCTCACACGGTGAACAAACACTTGTAAGTCCTCTCGACTTATAAGGAGAAAACACACTTGTAAGATCCTTACGACTCATAAGAGAACACGCACTTAAGAATGCTCACGATTCTTAAGGAGAAAACGCACCTACGAGATCCTCACGACTCGTAGGGAGAAACACCATTATGAGACCCTTACGGCTTATGTAGTCAAAATCCTTAGTCGACGGGATTCTAACCCTGTTTACTAAGCCATCTTTGTTAAATCGACAAAGGCAGATGATGATTCGCTCCTGCCAATATCTCAGTTATAGCGATATTGATACCTAAATCAGAATCAAATTCTAAGTCTTTTCAAGGCAAATGATGATTCGCTTCTAGCAATGTCCCAGTTGTAGCGATGCTGATGCTTGAATCGGAATCAAATTCCAAGTCCTTTCACGGCAAATGATGATTCGCTCCTGGAAATATTCCAGTCGCAGCGATACTGATGCTAAGACTGGCATCAGACTCTAAGTTCCATGCTCGCGACAAAAAAATCAGCGAGCCAAAAATACATATGAAATAGCCGAAATGATGGGGCAATTTGCAACAAAATCAGCAAGTAAAACATATGTACACAAAATAGCCGAAATGATTGGGCAACTCGCAATAAAAAGCAGTGAGTAAAAAGAAAAAATAGCCGAAATGATTGGGCACCGCGAAAAATAGCCGAAATAATTGGGCAATCGTGACTTTCGCGATACAAAAAGCTAAAATGATAAAGCATCGCGGAAAGAAAAACAAAAAATAATACATATAAAATGAAACTTTTGCCCTACAGGTGAGATCAAATCGATCCCTGTATATATTCCAGGGGCATAAACGAAAAGGGAACCACATGTCCCCCACCAGATCCTATCAAAAGGGAAAGTCAGATCTCAACAGTAACATCTGCATCCCATAAGATCAACAATGGCGTTCCTTCTTATGCCAGCAGGGCACGGAAGCGACACAACGAAACGAAGCCATGGCAAAGTCCCTAGTTCCAAATCTTAACGGCAACATCTACAACCTAAAAATCAGCAACGGTGATCCTCCTCATTCTAAAAGGATTCGGACGCAACATCACCAAACGGAGCCACGGCAAAGTCCCTAGTTTCAAGACTCTACGGTCCACAGACAACCTAGAGTCAACCAATGACCTCCCCGCCGGATCAACGCTCCGTCTCGGAAACAAGTCAACCAACCTCCGGGGGAATCAGTGTCCTTGGAAAAATACCTCGATTCAGGGAAATCAACGTCCTTGACGAGAGCATCTCGATTCGCGTCGACCCGCAAGGAAATCAGTGTCTTTGCAGGAATCTCTTGATTCGTCTCAACTCCGAGGAAATCAGTGTCCTTGGCAAATGCCTCGATTCAGGAAAATCAGCGTCCTTGGCGAGAGCATCTCGATTCGCGTTGACCCGCAACGAAATCAGTGTCTTTACAGGAATCTCTCGATTCGTCTCAACTCCGAGGAAATCAGTGTCCTTGGCAAATACCTCGATTCAGGGAAATCAGCGTCCTTGGCGAGAGCATCTCGATTCACGTCGACCCGCAAGGAAATCAGTCTCTTTGCAGGAATCTCTCGATTCTTCTCAACTCCGAGAAAATCGGTGTCCTTGGCAAATACCTCGATCAAGGGAAATCAACGTCCTTGGCGGGAGCATCTCGATTCGCGTTAACCCGCAAGGAAACCAGTGTCTTTGCAGGAATACCTCGATTCGTCTCAACCCCCAGGGAAATCAGCGTCCTTAGAAAATACCTCGATTCAAGAAAATCAGCGTCCTTGACGAGAACTTCTCGATTCGTGCTGACCCGCAGAGAAATCAATGTCTCTGCAGGAATATACGACGTCAGCCAAACGGAGCCACGGCAGAGTCCCTAGTTCCAAGTCTCGACGACCACATCTACAGCCTGGAGACCCACAACAGCGTTCCTCCTCATTCCAGCAGGATTCGGACGCGACAATCAATCTCGGAGCCACGGCAGAGTCCCTAGTTCCAAGTCACGACGGCCACATCTATAGCCTGAAGACCCACAACAGCGTTCCTCCTCATTCTAGCAGGATTCGGACACGACAATCAATCTCAGAGCCATGGCAGAGTCCCCAGTTCCAAGTCTCGACGGCCACATCTACAGCCTAGAGACCCACAACAGTGTTCCTCCTCATTCCAGCATGATTCAGACGTGACAATCAACCTCGGAACCATGGAAAAGTCCCTAGTTCCAAATCTCGACGGTTCACAGACAACCTCAAGACCACCCCGACATTCGTCTCGTTAAACAGACGCATCGTCAGCAAAGCAGGGAATACTTTGGATGATGAACCCGTAGATTTGACTGAAATTTTATCTCCAAGTCATCATCCCGAGTCATTAAATGTTTCTCCCGAACTTCATATGCGTCTTGATTTTGATGATAATTGCATGGATGAGATAACTTTTGACTTCATATGCGTCTTGATTTTGTTGATAATTGCATGGATGAGATAACTTTTGAGGATAGTATTGAGGAGAGTATTGAGAATAGTATTGAGGATGAACCATTTTTGTTTGATGTATCGGATTTTCCAATTCATCCTCCTGAACCTTTAACTGTTATACTTCCTAAATCAAACCCCCTCCTTTCCATCGTTCCGACCACACAAAAGATCACGCAGGAGGACTGTGAACTTGAAAAAATTTCTGTTTGATCAAAACAGTTTTGACGCCACTAGTGCGTACCTCTTTGAATCTGACACAGTTCTCAGAGCTGATAACGATTACGAGTGTTTCACTTTTTCGGACGATTTTGAAGACTCACCGCCCGAGTTTGAGTCCTTTGAGTTTTCAGATGAGTTGGTTGAACCATCAGACTCGGCTGCTTACAGTCATTTTGAACCATTGATGAAATCCTTTGAGTTCGAGACAGTTTCCTTAGGTGAGAATAAGACTATCCCTAAATCACTCCCCTTCGTCCTTCCTATCGTTTCGACCACGCAAGAATCCGTCGCGTTTCCATTTTCAATAAATGGTTTACCAAGTTCAACGTACCCATGTTTTCTTGCGAATCTTGAGGGATTTGACCCCATTTCTCGACGGGTTGATAGATTAGCACAATCGCTTTTAACACATCGGTCATCACAAATTGCGCTAATATATTCACTCAATTTACACCCTCAAGTTCGTACTACACTTCTTTCTCTTTTCCGCCATTCTTCTTCTCCACCGAGACCATAGTCCACCTTTCTTTCCATACAGTCTTGTGTGTTTCTCAACTCCTTTCTCTACACTCCATTCTTCCACCAACCCTACCATTATCACGATAGAAATTTTGAATGGTTGGTGCTAACTTTTGGTCTGTGTAAGGCCTTATATAGTTTGATTTTTCTCCTCCCTAACTCTGAACTTTAACGTTTAAAATAGTGGAAACACTGTCTCACTTAAGTTTAGGGGGAGACCTTTTTGTATATATTTTGTTTTTTTTTATTTTTTTAAAATGAAAAAACCCACAAAAATTATAAAAATTATATTAAAAAAATTTGTAAATAAATAAACAGGGGAGTGCCGACATTTTGACCCTCTTGGTATAGCCTGACAGTGAGGACACTATCAAGTTTAAGTTTGGGGGTATGCTCGGTAAGCTTTCTTCCTTCGCATTCATGTGTATATTTTTGCATTTGCATACTTATTTTAAAACCCATAAAAATTGAAAATTTTAAAAATTATAAAAATTAAAGTATTCAATTTTGGCCATATTTGACTTAAGTTTGACATGACGGTTAACTAGCTAGGAACAACTAGACCTTAGACTTAGTAAATTAAAAACCCTAAAGAGAACCTTTCTTAAAATTTAACGGTAGAAAGTATATGTCTTTGTAGTTTATTTAGAAATAGGCAAATTTCGAGTTGACTTCTCAGGCTAAGTTAAAATAAGAGAAAAGTATTGATATTTTTATTAAAGTATAAGTTTGAAAAATAATTCCTAGCTTAAGTCTAAATTCTGAAAATGTATACCCTACAAATAGCATAAACACGAACCTTGAAACTTGAAATATTAGAAGAGACCTTGAAATGTTCTTGTCTAAAGTCCTTAGTATGAATAAAATAAAAATAAAAGTGTGAATAAAGAAAAAAAAATGAACACTGGTTTTTGTAATTACTTAAGGCTGCTTTAATAGAAAAAATGTTTAGCGAGGGTGCTTCATCACCTAGTACCTTAGACCAACCGGTTTGGGAGTCACTGCTATAAGCCTTAGGTGTTACAAGACTAGGAATTACGTTATAATGTGCAAACACATTTTGTAATCGGTCGTTGGTACCTCAAGAAGTATTAACGATCGCACAATGAATGTGTGGGCAATTTCATCTAAAAATTCACCAATTGAAAAGTACTTTGGAAGATGGACAAGAGTATAATAGCTTGATTTGAATTTCCAAGTGTAGGGGTGATATATACACACACGTAGGGGTATGTGATTGGGGTCTAGATAAGAGATAGGAATGAAGAATAGAACTTATATCTTTAATAGAGATGATAAAAATTCCTAAATTGAGATGGAACCCTAGAAGGAAAACTTGAAAGATGCCAAAAGCTAAGTAAATTCACAAGAATATATATAATCTTAAGAAAGCGTGAAAAATACGGGTGGATAATTTCTGAGTCGAAGATAATAGAGTTCTTGTTAGAAAACCTAATTGGAGAATAAAAATCAATGGGCCTAATTGATAGGATTTTGTGGGTAGTATCCGCTGAAAACCCTCAGGAGACGACACTCCTCCTACTAGGGACACCTAGAGGTTTAACGGCTTGTTGCATAAGCTCAGTGCAATCGTGTTTCCCTGCGAAAGTGAGGCTAGGTCTTTTTCGAGAATAAAAACTAGGTTTGCTCGAGGACGAGCAAAAGATAAGTTTGGGGGTATTTGTTCATATCATAATTTTGCATTATTATATTCCCCATTCTTATTCATTTTACAAATAAACAGGTGCTTTTGACCCATGTCTGTTACATAGTTGCAGATTACAGGTTCTCAGAACAAAAACAGTGAAAAAGATGAAAAGACGATACAAAAGTGAGATTACGACCAACAAATGGAAGAATCTTGATCAAGCCTATAGTTTGGAGAATAAACGAAGATCAATGGACGATTTCACAAAGCACAAAGGCAGAGCAAGGTTCAAGACTTCGACACGAAGTAAGCGGTAAAGTCCACGTTATTGTTCACTGTACAAATCTGGAAGAAAAATAGAAGACAATCTGAGAAACCAAGTGAAGAAAAGCCAAGGAAAATGCAACAGGAAGAAATACAGAAAAATACAGCCAGAGATCATACTATTTGGCCGCGAAACCGCGGCCAAACAAGGGTTTTGGCCACGGATCCGCGGCCATATAGTGCCCGTGTCGGTGCTAAAAAGTGTCACTGGCGACGCGTTGGCTAGTCTTTCTTAGGGGGTAAAATTGTAAATGCAGACGTGACTCGAATGTAACCCTAGGGTTTCTATGTTCTATAAATAGAAACCTTAAAACCTCATTTAGGTTATGCCTCTTCTTGTACCTCATTTCATCTATCTAAATTCAGATCTGTAAATTTCTGTAAAGAAGGAAGAGAGCATCAAATAAAAATTAGGAGTAAGTTTTCTTTTCATTGCCCTACTTAAATTTTATTTCCATGCCCTAAGTAATTTCTTTCTTGCCCTAGTTTAGATTTAATTCTCTGCCCTAGATAGATAGTTTAGAAATGTTTTTCAATTCCCTAATGAGTGAGTAGTCTCCTCGCTTATTAGGGTTAGATTTGGGGAAGGCTTGAGAGATGAAGATCTCTCACCCCTTTCTTGCCCATCACACATTTTTATAGGACTCCATGCATACATGTACACACAGCTCCCTACGGCACCCTGTCCCACGAGGTAGCGGTGATACCGTAGTATAAAGGACCGGTTGAGCGTGTTTTCCATGGAGGTTAGGGTAAGAATTAAGAAAGGAAGGACAAGAACGTAGAGGAAGAAATATCGTTTCTTCCCGATGGTACTAATCCACTTTATTAATTATTACCATAACACCTCATAGATCTTAAAGAGGGCATAGAAAGCGGTAAGGAATATTGACTTTCCAAACTTAATCTAAACCTAACCCTAGCAAGATTTAGATCAATTTAGTTTTTAGATTTAATCAATCCGACACCAATCGGAATTAACTCGTTAGAACAAATCGAGAATACACAAAATCCCTGTGGACCGACCCGTACTCACCGGCTAGCTACCAAGCGACGCCGTTCTTGATTGCGGTTATAAATATTTTTGATTCATCTTTTAAAAAAAAGCGCAAGCACGCTAAAATCAAATCTATAAATCAAATGGCGCCGTTGCAGGGGATGGCGTGTTATTTTCTTTTTGTAATTTCGGGTTATTATAAATTGAAAAAAATCATAAAAACTGAAAAATAAAAAAAATATAAAAATTTATCATCTTGTTCTTCTTGAAGGGTGTTTCGTTTGAATTTTGCAGGACTGACAAAAGAATTCAGATCTGAAAAAATTTCAGAGAGCGTAACAGAAAACAGAAGATCTGAATAACAGAGGAAAATCAAAACAGAGGAACAGAAAAAATCTCGGGATCCGAAAGAACAGCAAACCGCGGAACCGCCGCCGACAGCGCCTTATGGCCGCGGAACCGCGGCGGCTTGGTGACGTCATCGCGTGGAAAAATCACTGTAAGTTTTCTTTTCCCCTTCTCTGCAACCCCTGATATCTCCTCTGTAAATTTGCCTACAGGATTCTTTGCGCTAAAAAAAAAATCTCTCCCCCTTCCAACAATCGATCTTGTGCAGGATTTTTTGCGCCGCGCTAAAAAAAAATTGCAGGTGTTTTATTGTGTTTACTGCTTTGCATACTTTAAACTGACTTTAAGGGGCTTGAAACCAATCCAGATTGGGTGGGGATTTCATCACCCTTCCCAGGACCCCGGAAATCACATAAGGCATATTGCATTGACCATTCAAGTTAATTAAAAAATATTAGACTCGGCCTTAAGGACTTCGCGCTCAATAGGACAGAGGAATAGTTGTAGGCATCGACCGTTGATCCTAACCTGACTTTGTGGTGTCTAGGAAAGCGTGTCTAAGGATAGTGGTTACTTAATTAGGCCCACTACTTACGTAGTGGAGAACCTCTCACTTACCTAGCACTTACCTGGCCACAATTGGCGGTGAAGAAGCGGTTTGAGGTCCTACTTCTTGCCCTTTGGAACAGTTAGGAGCTGTCTAGTTGACCTAGGTGACCTAAGATCTAGGCCTGATTGTGCATTTGTGGTTGAACGTGTGTCTAAGCCTTTTATTGAAAATCTTTTTGCAAAATGCTCCACATAAAAAAAACACAAAAAGAAAAAACGAAAAAATTTTACAAAAAAAATTTTTAACTTGTCGCTAAGAAATCCGTGCACCCCACATTCTTTTTCTTCTCCTTTCTTATATCATGGGTATCCCACCTTACAAATCTCTTGCCGAACTTTGGTACCCTCAACCAAACTTTGCTTCTTACTCGAAATGTTTTGGTCGAATTACGGACGACCCCTCCATGCCCAAAATTTCTTTGAAAGATCGAATAGAAGCGTCTAGGAGAAATAGTTTGACTCCACAACCCACTTTGTATCAACCATTTCAACCTTCACCACCTTCTTACGTTGATACTTCTTTTTCGAGTCCTGTTGTAACTCCGAGACCCATGTCTATTGCTGAACACATAGAACAATCTCGTAACCGATCTTTCACTCCTTTCAACACTTTAAGTTCTTGGGATCACCAAGTCCATTCACCTTTTTATCTAAATGTTGATCCTATTTCTGTCCAACTATTCAATTCCTACCAGTCCTACCCAACTTTCACACCTTCCCTAGACATTGCTTCTACACAGCCTTTTGAGAGTTTCACGTATCCAAACAACCTTGAATCTTTTACTGAAACCCCTTCATAATCCATGTCTAGTCTAGAACAGTCGTTGGAAGCTTATATGGTAGCGACAAACCAAATGATGAGGAATGTGGATGTGTCCATGGCCGCCCTTATACAACCTAGTGAACTGGTAGCTAGTTTCAAACTAGCTCCAAAAATTCCAATGTATGATGCGGCAGTTGGACAGATCGATAATTTGAGTGGAGAAAGTGAGCTATACACCCTTCCAAATCAAACCTACCCATACTCAATTGAATCCCACAACTCTGGTTTTCAAACAACTGTCCCAAATAATTCACCAGTTGAAGATAAAACGTTTAATGAGTTGTGCGACTTTGTAGTGCTTGATTTGCCAGATTGTGAAGAGCCCTTTTCGAGTGAACCCAAACCTAGTTCTTTCGATCTCTACACCTCCAATCTAGAACCTGAATTGATAAATATCCATGCTTTTGATGAGGTGTCCAAAAAAATTGATTTTCACTTGATAGAGGATATTAACGCAGGGAATATTTTGGATGATGAACCCGTAGATTTGACTGAAATTTTATCTCCAATTTATCATCCCGGGTCATTAAATGTTTCTCCCGAACTTCATATGCGTCTTGATTTTGATGATAATTGCATGGATGAGATAACTTTTAAGGAGAATTATGAGGATAGTATTGAGGATGAACCATTTTTGTTTGATGTGTCGGATTTTCCAATTCATCCTCCTTAACCTCTAACTGTTATACTTCCTAAATCAAACCCCATCGTTTCCATCGTTTCGACCACACAAAAGATCACGCAGGAGGACTGTGAGCTTGAAAAATTTCTATTTAATCAAAACAGTTTTGACGCCACTAGTGCGTACCTCTTTGAATCTGACACAGTTCTCACAGCTGATAACGATTACGAGTGTTTCACTTTTTCGGACGATTTTGAAGACTCACCGCCCGAGTTTGAGTCCTTTGAGTTTTCAGATGAGTTAGTTGAACCATCAGACTCGGTTGCTTACAGTCATTTCGAACCATTAATGGAATCCTTCGAGTTCGAGACAGTTTCCTTAGGTGAGAATAAGACTATCCCTAAATCACTCCCCTTCGTCCTTCCTATCGTTTCAACCACGCAAGAATCCGTCGCGTCTCCATTTTCAATGGATGGTTTACCAAGTTCAACGTACAAATGTTTTCTTGCGAATCTTGAGAGATTTGACCTCATTTCTCGACGGGTTGATAGATTAGCACAATCGCTTTTAACACATCGGTCATCACAAATTGCGCTAATTTATTCACTCGATTTACACCCTCAAGTTCGTACTACACTTCTTTCTCTTTTCCGCCATTCTTCTCCTCCACCGAGACCATATTTCACCCTTCTTTCCATACAGTCTCGTGTGTTTCTCAACTCCTTTCTCTACACTCCATTCTTCCACCAACCCTACCATTATCGCGATAGAATTTTTGAATGGTTGGTGCTAACCTTTGGTCTGTGTAAGGCCTTGTATAGTTTGATTTTTCTCCTCCCTAACTCTGAACTTTAATATTTAAAACAGTGTAAACACTGTCTCACTTAAGTTTAGGGGGACCTTTTTGTATATATTTTGTTTTTTTATTTTTTTAAAATTAAAAAAAAAACCACAAAAATTATAAAAATTATTAAAAAAAAATTGTAAATAAATAAACAGGGGAGTGCCGCCATTTTGACCCTCTTGGTATAGCCTGACAGTGAGGACACTGTCAAGTTTAAGTTTGGGGGTATGCTCGGTAAGCTTTCTTCCTTCGCATTCATATGTATATTTTTGCATTTGCATACTTATTTTAAAACCCATAAAAATTGAAAATTTTAAAAATTATAAAAATTAAAGTATTCAATTTTGGCCATATTTGACTTAAATTTGACATGACGGTTAACTAGCTAGGAACAACTAGACCTTAGACTTAGTAAATTAAAAACCCTAAAAATAACCTTTCTTAAAATTTAACGGTAGAAAGTATATGTCTTTGTAGTTTATTTAGAAATAGGCAAATTTCGAGTTGACTTCTTGGGCTAAGTTAAAACAAGGGAAAAGTATTGATATTTTTATTAAAATATAAGTTTGAAAAATAATTTCTAGCTTAAGTCTAAATTCTGAAAATGTATACCCTACAAATTGCATAAACACGAACCTTGAAACTTGAAATATTAGAAGAGACCTTGAAATGTTCTTGTCTAAAGTCCTTAGTATGAATAAAATAAAAATAAAAGTGTGAATAAAGAAAAAAAAATGAACACTGGTTTTTGTAATTACTTAAAGCTGCTTTAATAGAAAAAATGTTTAGCGAGGGTGCTTCATCACCTAGTGCCTTAGACCAACTGGTTTGGGAGTCACTGCTATAAGCCTTAGGTGTTACAAGACTAGGAATTACGCTTTAATGTGCAAACACATTTTGTAATCAGTCGTTTGTACATCAAGAAGTATTAACGGTCGCATGAAAAATGTGTGGGCAATTTCATCTAAAAATTCACCAATTGAAAAGTACTTTGGACGATGGACAAGAGTATAATATCTTGATTTGAATTTCCAAGTGTAGGGGTGATATATACACACACGTAGGGGTATGTGATTGGGGTCTAGATAAGATATAGGAATGAAGAATAGGACTTATATCTTTAATAGAGATGATAAAAATTCCTAGGTTGAAATGGAACCCTTGAAGGAAAACTTGAAAGATGCCAAAAGCTAAGTAAATTCACAAGAATATATATAATCTTAAGGAAGCGTGAAAAATACGGGTGGATAATTTCTAAGTCGAAGATAATAGAGTTCTTGTTTGAAAACCTAATTGGAGAATAAAAATCAATGGGCCTAATTGATAGGATTTTGTGGGTAGTATCCGCTGAAAACCCTCAGGAGACAACACTCCTCCTATTAGGGACACCTAGATGTTTAACGGCTTGTTGCACAAGCTCAGTGCAATCGCGTTTCCCTGCGAAAGTGAGGCTAGGTCTTTTTCGAGGATAAAAACTAGGTTTGCTCGAGGACGAGCAAAAGATAGTTTGGGGGATTTGTTCATATCATAATTTTGCATTATTATATTCCCCATTCTTATTCATTTTATAAATAAACAGGTGCTTTTGACCCATGTCTGCTACATAGTTGCAGTTTACAGGTTCTCAGAACAAAAACAGTGAAAAAGATGAAAAGACGATACAAAAGTGAGACTACGACCAACAAATGGAAGAATCTTGATCAAGCCTACAGTTTGGAGAATAAACGAAGATCAATGGACAATTTCACAAAGCACAGAGGCAGAGCAAGATTCAAGACTTCGACACGAAGCAAGCGGTAAAGTCCACGTTATTGTTCATTGTACAAATCTGGAAGAAAAATAGAAAACAATCTGAGAAACCAAGTGAAGAAAAGCCAAGGAAAATGCAACTGTTCCCCTCCGAAAGACGGTGCACAGGACTGCGATGTCCTGACACTGAGATTCGGGGCAGATGCTATTTGGTTTTATTCGTCCACCTCTCCGAAGATGCCAAGTTGATTTATGGCACCGTGTATCGGAGGTTTAGCCGGATGCGGCCGATATAGCAGATTTCGTCAGATTCCCCCTCGCTTGAGGGGTTTTTGATTGTGGGGACGCTTTTCCCTGCAGGCGCAAGCCCCTGCAGTTAATTACGCTACCGCATCGCGGTAGCAACTTTCTCCTTCTCCAGAATTTCACTTCGTGTCGTGTGTGTTTGTTTTGTTTGTGGTTGCCCGTGGATTGTATACGGAGATTGAGTAATGCCGTCGCCCGTAGGACGTGGATTAGTCCAAATCCGTATTTACTTAGATTTGGGTTTGGTGTTTTTAGTTTAAGGATACGTTAGCCGTATTGCAGCTAAGATCAACTTAAACGTTCATTAAGGATACGTTAGTCCTGTTTGAGACTAAGATCTACTTAACGTGGTAATCCATTTAATATATGGCCGTCGGGACTCGTCACCTCTCTGACGTCGTTGAAGGATTACAACGATAGGTGTCAGAGGAGTTCAGAGATGTACCCTTGAACCGAAGTTGATTAGGGAATATGGAGTCTGTTGAAATGCTTAAGGATGCGTTAGCCTTGTTTAGGGCTAAGATCTACTTAAGTGGGATCGTTTAGATTCGACAGAAGAGCGTTTGGAGGCTCTATTGTTCCAGTTTAGGGACGTGGTGGTCCATGTTCCAGTTTAGGGACGTGGTGGTCCATCGCCAGTTTAGCGACGTGGCGGTCCATATTCCAGTTTAGGGACGTGGTGGTCCGCTATTAGTTTAAGGACGTTTCGGTCCAACATTAGTTTAAAAACGTTTCGGTCCATCGCCAGTTTAAGGACGTAGTGGTCCATCATTAGTTTAAGGACATTTCGGTCCATTGTTAGTTTAAGGACGTTTCGGTCCATTGTTAGTTTAAGGACGTTTCGGTCCACGAGTTTAAAGACCCCGCAGTCCGTATCGATGTGTGGTCGTCGGGACCCGTCACCTCTCTGACGTCGTTGAAGGATTACAACGATGGGTGTCAAAGGAGTTCAGAGATGTACCCTCGAACCGGAGGTAAATTGATTTGAGAGAGCATTTGTGCTCAGTTCAATTTAATTTAAGGACTTACGGCCAGAATTGGGCTAAGTCCAGTTGAAAATGTTCAACATTTTATTTGCATTTGGCATGTTAGGCCTTTACTGGGGCTCTGCTCCTGTTTAATAATGCATGGCATTTTTGTTTGGTCTATTAGACCTTTATTTGGGCTCTGCCCTTTTATAAATGATGCGCAGCATCTGTTTTTTATTTAGGCTCTGCCCTTTTTAAAGTAATGCATTGCATTTAATTTGGCCTGTTAGGCCCTTTTTAATTGGGCATGGCCCTTTTTAATTAGGCTTGGCCCTTCTGTAAATAATGCAGTGCATTAATTATCTGATAGTTGCTTGTCAGGCGCTTTGCGCCAATTATTGAGCGCAAGCGCTTGTGATGAGGACACGTGTCATGCTCTGGTGAGCACAAGCGCAACAGCGCAGTGCGCTGCGCTAGTGCGCTGCGCTGTTGCGCTGCTGACACGTAGCGCGCTCTGGTAAGTTGCGCCAATTCCGGAGAGCAAAGCCTTATTTCAAGAGCGCGTAGCGCAAGTTGTTCTGTAGCTGACACGTGGCGCTCTCCTAAGAGCGCAACAGCGCAGTTTGGAAGTGCAAAGCACTAAGAATCTTTTAGATTCAAGAACAGAAGTGCAAAGCACTATTTGATTTCTTAATCTAATTTAGATCAAAGAAAAGATAAGTTTTTCTTGTTTTTCTTATCTCAAAGAACCAAAGGTTCATAAAAGTGCAAAGCACTATTTTATTATTATTTTTTTTATTAAAGATTATTGATCTTGTTTTTAGATCTATGATCTGTTCATGAGAGAACTTTCTATTTTTTTCTAAAGGTTTTTACCTTTTTGTTCTTGGGGAATTCTTCAGAGTTCTCTTTCCCTTCTTCTTTTTTTTTTAGAAAATGTTGATGCCTTTGAATTGAGGCCTAGGGTCCTTTTTATAGTGCCCATAAATTAGTTAAATTTGTTAAAGAGATCTTTTTCTGAGTGATTTGGGGAATTTTCCCCACCGTTGGATCTTTGATCCAAGGGCTTCTGTTTTACAGAAGAAAATCTTCTTGTTTTAACAAAAACAGAAAGATTTATTAAAATCTTTATTCTGTTTGGCGCAAACGCATCTGCGCTGACACGTGTCGCGCAGCGCAACTGCGCTAGCGCATCTGCGCTGACACGTGTCGCGCAGCGCAGTGCTTGCGCAACTGAAGCGTTACTTCCTTTAATTTTGCTTAAAATAGAGTTTTGCTCTGATTGGGCGTGCCTTCTTGGGCGCTGCGCTGATGCGTCTGCGCCTGACATGTAGCGCGTTGCGTCCGGAATTTGAAGTGTTGCTTCAAAATTTGAATTTTGAATTTCCAGCAGAGCTTTGCTCTGATTGGGGGAAACAGCAACAAGAAGAAAGCAAGGAAAATACAGCCAGAGATCACACTATTTGGCCGCGGAACCGCGGCCAAACAGGGGTTTTGGCCGCGGATCCTCGGCCATATAGTGCCCCTGTCGGTGCTAAAAAGTGTCGCTGGCGACGCGTTGACTAGTCTTTCTTAGGGGGTAAAATTGTAAATGCAGACGTGACTCGAATGTAACCCTAGGATTTCTATGTTCTATAAATAGAAACCCTAAAATCTTTTTTAGGTTATGCCTCTTCTTATACCTCATTTCATCTATCTAAATTCAGATCTGCAAATTTCTGTAAAGAAGGAAGAGAGCATCAAATAAAAATTAGGAGTAAGTTTTCTTTTCATTGCCCTAGTTAAATTTTATTTCCATGCCCTACGTAATTTCTTTCTTGCCCTAGTTTAGATTTAATTCTCTGCTCTAGATAGATAGTTTAGAAATGTTTTTCAATTCCCTAATGAGCGAGTAGTCTCCTCGCTTGTTAGGGTTAGATTTAGGGAAGGCTTGAGAGATGAAGATCTCTCACCCCTTTCTTGCCCATCACACGTTTTTGTAGGACTCCATGCATACATGCACACACCGCTTCCTACGGCACCCTGTCCCACGAGGTAATGGTGATACCGTAGTATAAAGGACCGGTTGAGCGTGTTTTCCATGGAGGTTAGGGTAAGAATTAAGAAAGGAAGGACAAGAACCTAGATGAAGAAATATCGTTTCTTCCCGATGGTACTAATCCACTTTATTAATTATTACCATAACACCTCATAGATCTTAAAGAGGGCATAGAAAGCGGTGAGGAATATTGACTTTCCAAACTTTATCTAAACCTAACCCTAGCAAGATTTAGATCAATTTAGTTTTTAGATTTAATCAATCCAACACCAATCGGAATTAACTCGTTAGAACAAATCGAGAATACACAAAATCCCTGTGGACCGACCCGTACTCACCGGCTAGCTACCAAGCGACGCCATTTTTTATTGCGGTTATAAATATGTTTGATTCATCTTTTAAAAAAAAGCGCAAGCACGCTAAAATCAAATCTATAAATCACAGCACCCCTGGAAGAAGGGCGTTGAGCAAAAGGCCCTGCCGGCATAGGAATCTGAGACTTGAAGGGAGCTGGAGTCGGTGTGATTGCTGCAAAAAAAATCATAGTCAGACATCGGTTTAAGAGACAAAGAAGATGCAAGAGCGGTGAAAACCACTATACCGGCTACGGCTGGTGGCAGAGCTGGGAGTACTGGTGGCGCGACAATTCTCTCGTCCCCTCCTTCAATTTGTAGTGTTGTAACCAGCTTGCCGTTAGCAACGACAGGGGTCATCCGTTAAAGAAAAGAAAAGACGTCGGTTAGAAAAAATACTCACCGGCACCAGCAGGCAGACTAATTTCCGACTGGAAGGAGAAGTGCGGGTTCAACACTTGATACAAATGATCAAAGAGAACTCCTGTAAAGTTACGATGATACATGATCAGTACACGAAAGACGCTATCATCGATTTAAATTAAATCACAAACCCATACCTTCCAGCATTTGAGAGGACGCAAGAGAAGGCGAAGGGTCGGCGACCGCCAGAGCGGTAACCGGCGACGCTTCTTCAGGTGGCACAACCTCAATGCTCACCACACTTGCATTAGAAACAAAATAAATGCCGTCAGAAGGGATCGAAAGGTATTGCGGAATAAAAAAAGGAAAATAATGAATCAAAATCTACCTAATGAGTCGCCAATCGAAATCGCGACAAGAGCATCATTAGGCACAACGGCTCCTTCGCACTCCTCTATTGGAAGGGTTTCGGCACCAGTGGCCTCATCCCCCGATTCTACGAGAGCCGTCGTGACACTCGCAATGCCGGGCGATAGCAGGAAGCCGCAAGGTGAAAGAGTAGCAATTGGAGCAGTCCCGGACTCCTGGGAAAGAGTAGTCACTTTCAGGCTCGGTGATTACCGTCATCTCACCTACCACCTCCTCATTAGGACTTGGCCCTGCATGGTATGATATATGAGAATCTGAAGATCAAACTCTAATAAAAGGACCCAATGTTACGTTACCTTGGGACGACTTTTCAATTGCTTTCCGAGCCGCTCGTACTGCCTGTCTATGTGCGGTAGACAGGACAACTGGAGCATCCTCAGGAGAGATAGGGATAGGGGAAGCAGTGCATGAGCCTGCACCTATAGCCAAGGTGGCATCACGTTCTTTCGCTGCACGCCTCTTGCGCTTCCTTTCAGCCTGAGCTGCGAGAGCTGACCTCCTCAAGACCTCCGTCAAGGAGACGTCATCGTCTAAACCAAGTTCTGCCTCCGGCGCCATTACGACGTCCATCATCGGCTGCTTCTGCGAGCCCCCTAGTGGCGACTTAAGGATAGCCGTGGTTGCAGTGGCGGGCGCTAACGATGCCACTGCGTCACCACTCGTGATTGGCACTGCGCTCGGGATAACTTGAGTCGAGATAGTCCCTGCAATAAGATGAAAAATAAGAGTTAGTTTATCCATAAAAGAAGGGAATAAGGGCACAGTGAGCCAAAATGTACCAATGCCCAAGGAAGCGAGAAGCCTTTCCTCCTCTTCAAAAGTCTTAAAGGAAGCCGCGAGAGCTTCTTCAGTGGAGATGCCTGCTGAAGAAGAAGTGTCAGTCAAAGAATGGTAATAAAAATGTAACAGCGAAAAGATACGACTAAAGTCTACCTGACTGTGCAAGGGTGACCGGTCCTGCTTTGTGGCTAGCTAATCACTCGGAAGCTACAATAGCAGCCTCCAGATCAATATCATCTGGCGCCATGAATAAACCCCCGTTGGTCCCGTATTCGCTTAAGCCTTCGCTATAAGGAGCATGGGGCTCCTGGCCAAATACGACGTCTGCAGAAAGAATCGACTTCTTCTTCTTCTGCGAGCGAGTACCGGCCGCCGGTAACACGAGCTTGCGTTTGGCAGGCAACTTTGGACGGCGAGTCCCGATCTCTGCACCCAAACCGAACTCAGGAGACGCCACAGCTGCCACTTCGATGGGAGAATGGGGTAGTGGCAGCTCGGGCATCTCACATGGTACCACAACCGCACCAACCTCTCTCAAAGGAGGACGAACGACGGTCCGTTGCTTCAAAGGAATAGTTGAATTACCAGCAGGGGCTGTACCCTTACGATCAAGCAACAACTTCTTTTCCTCCCTGATGACGGCACCCATCGCGTGTTGGTACCACGCCACGTACACGTTCAACACCTTCGGGACGCGGCCTGGCTCACTGATAAAGAAGTTAGACCCGGTGTTGAGCCTCATGAAATGGTGTAGCGCATTGCGGATGCCTTCTTCTGTGGCAATCGGCTCAACTAGAAAGGCCTCAAACGGAGCACCCTGATTATAGCCAGATTGTTGGGCAAAACGATGCGGGTTGTATCTCATAAACAACGCCGCATCATTTTGCCTAAATACCAGAAAGCTCGGCCTGATTGAATATAGATAAAGAATCTCCCGAGTTTTCAAGGTAGATGCGCCGTCTTTAAAGGTGTCCCGCGGCGGCTGCATCGTTTTAGCAGATTCTTTACCGATATTTAGGACCTTATCAACGAAGGCCATGCCATCCCTAACGGTACGCGGGCGAAGGAGTAAGCCCCAAGCCTCTCGCGGAGTCGGTTCTAAAATGGAAGCGTCAACTAGCCGCAGCAGTCGAGAAAAGTTATATCTTTCAAAAAAGGGGGGCCTTTTGTGAACTCCAAAGGCACAAAGCACATGCAACTCGAGCCACGAGGTAAAATAATAAATCGAGAAGTTCACGGGCTACACCCCCGGTTGGGTAGTATATGCCGCTAGGCTGAGGCCGTGATACAAATGGGCTAACCCAGCAACCCCGATGACCACTTTCACCCCAATAACCATTCGGTGAGCTGGATAGAAGACGGACGGCCTCATACGGCGAGGATGCATCGGAAGCGCAAACCAGCTTTGCCATAGCCCGAGAAACCCCAGAAAGAATGCTTCTTCGTCAATCCCAGGAGCTGCAAGCTCTGCAAAAGAGATGACCGGGGTGTCGGGGAGAAAGAAACTCTTCTGATCCGCCTCCACCATCGGCAGGTTGCCCAAGCCTAAGCCAAAAGGATCGTCGAGTTTGGCGAATTTCGCGGCTTCCTTTGACAGGACTTCCGGGCGGAGAAAACGAGCGATGAAGTCTGTGAAATTAATCCCGCGGCTCCTAGATTCAAGAAATAAGCCCTCGTAAATATTTAACACCTTAATCAAACTTAGGGATTAATGTTGAATGGCATTTTCTGGGGTAAGACCTATCATCACCGACCTGGCAGCAAAGACGTACTCATCATGAGGAAATAGTTCCTTATAATGCTCCCTTCTGACAGGCAAGCCAGAGATCTCCGCGAACTCCTCTACAGAGATTGAGACTTCCCGATCCAACAAAAGGAAGGTGCGAGTTGGAAACGTAGGAGGCGTGGAGTACTGAAAGAGAGAAACGTAAATCGCGAGATACAACCCGAGCCTCAGCAACTGCAACCTTTTGGCGGACAAAATGTACCGGGTCCACTGCAAATATCCGGCTGGGTGATGGGGAGTTAATCCTATATTATAAGGCTGTCCCCAAGGGTGTGACTCACCTTGACATATACGTCGCCCCAAGATATCCAACGCCATTAGAGGCTGTACGGGTATCGCGGCCAAAGAAGGTTGAAGGAGACCATTTGAAGTCCAATTGACCTCCTCCACAGTGTAGTTCATTAGGGGTGGGTCGGCGTAAGAGATCGCTGAAATGGGCTCCGAGGGTACCGTGCAAAAAAAGCTCCGTCGGGCCCTGATAATTTGATTGTACCATGTTCCCCATAGATGAAGATTCTTATGCTCTGGGTCGTGATCTTTTATCAGCGTGAAGACTTCCCTATCCACAGGCGCTTCAGGGAATCTGCCTTCCGAACGAAAGAACGGGAAAGAAGTGTCGAAAGACATAGTACCTGCGCGGAAAAGAACAAAATTTTCAGCCGTCAATTCTACGGTTTAAGTTCTATCATAGGTACTTTAAATTCGTACCGCACTGCAATGCAGTGAAAAGGGACCAAAGGGGACCCACTCAATCTAGATGACAGTTCATCATTAATAAAACAGTCTCATCATTTGATGAGACTGTCATTCAATGAGGAAATCCTCAAAAGATTCTCATTTAATGAGGGCCCCTCGGGCCAAGGAATAAATCTCCCATTGAGAGCAGCGCTCTACAACAAAGTGACATCTGTCAACTCTGATGATGGAAGGAATAAAATTCCTCAAGAAAAATATTGAAGAGCCATGCTCTATAAAAAGATGGACTAACCCATCAGAAAACTTAAAGCAAAGCTTTTTAATGAATCAAAATTCTGAGATCTTCAAGATCTATGAACAAACTCTAAGAGTTTTCATAAAATATTAACAAATCTATATGATTTGAAAAGAGCAAAGCTCTGTTAATGGGTTAAGAAACCCTAAGAAAGATCTCTTTAGATCTATGAAGAGCAAAACTCTATTGAGAAACCCTAAAAAATCTATATGATTTGAAAAGAGCAAAACTCCGTTAATGGGGGAAACATTAGAAAGATTTAATTTTTACCTAAATTTTTGACAGAGTTCTATCCTTAAGAAAATTCTTAAGACGAAGAGCTATGCTCTGAAGGAGAAATAATTCTCAGAAAAAAAGTAAAAAGATGAACAAAGATCATCTCAAAGAGCCAGAGGCCCTATTTATAGGCACTGAGAGCCGTTTCAACTTCTAAGTTGATCTAAGGGCGCAGATGCTGCCACCGCTGCACTCACGTGTAAGCCACGTGAGCGCAATGGTGGGGGGCATTTGTTTCCCCCAATCAGAGCAAAACTCTGTTCAAATTTTCAAAATTTGAAATGAAGCAGTGTTTTATAAAAGCGCCAGCAAGCAGCGCTCATGAGCAAAGCACGGGTGCGCCGGTGCTAAGAGCGCCAGCGCTCTGAAGTAGCGCCCACGTGCAGAGCACGAGCGCGCTAGCGCTAAGAGTACCAGCGCTTCAGCACTCTGAAGCAGCGCTCATGTGCAAAGCACGAGTGCGCTAGTGCTAGAACTAAATGTTCCCCACCGTTGAATCAAAGATTCAACAAAGATGATAAATCATCAAGTTATCAGAATAAAATTCTGTTAAGAAAACATTCTTCGGAATCTCTCCAAACAAGAAGATTTTGCTCTGTAAATCAGAGCACCGTCGCATCAATGCTCCAATAGTGATTAAAAATCATTAAAATACAGATAAATTCTGTGTGGGGAAAGATTTCCCAATCTTGTTAAAAACAAGAAGATTACTTTCTGTAAATCAGAAGTCCTTGGATCAAAAATCCAACGGGGGAAAATCCCCAAATCAATTAGAGAAAAGATCTCTTCAACTGATTCACCAAATCAGCTCGCACTATATAAAGGCCCCAAGACTTCAAGTCTGATAGAGAGGAACCCCCCTCCCCCATAAACTTTGAGAAATTTCAGAGAGAAGGGTAAGCTCTCGGCAGAAGAAGAACTTTTCTTCAAGTTAAAAAACAGAGAGATAAAAAATCTCATCAGAAAAAGAACTTACTTCTTATGCTAGATCATAGATCTTTAAGATAAATTGTCTTTCACAAAAGAGATTATAACATCTCATTATAAAAACGGGGAGAATAATTCAAATTCTCTTAGGATCATAGATCCATAAAGGTAAAGCCTTTCACAAAGAATATAAGAGATTGAAACATCTCCTATAAAATAAAAACTTTGTTCTTAGATCCGTGAAACAAAGTCTCTTATAAGAGAGAATTAATTCTCAGAGCACAAAGCTGCCTATAAACAGCCTCAGCTCTCCAATTAAACGAAGCGCCCCAGCACTCCAAATCTAGCACACAGTGCTGCAGAGCCTTAGCGCTCTAAATTTAAAGAAGCGCTCTGCGCTCATTGTCTGGCGCACTGCGACAAGCACGCCACGTGCTCCTCACGTATGCGCTGCTTCACAGAAACCCTCAGTGCTCCAAGTCTAGCGCTCAGTGCCAAGCGCACCACATGCTCCTCACGTGTGCACTACTTAAACAGAAGTGCTCCGTGCTCCAAGTCTGGTGCACAGCGCCAAGCGCACCACGTGCTCCTCATGTGTGCGCTACTTAAACAGAAACGCTCTGCGCTAATAGTCTGGCGCACTGCGCCAAGCGCGCCACGTGCTTCTCACGTGTGCGCTATTTCACAGAAGAGCTCTGCACTAATAGTCTGGCGCACAGCGCCAAGCGCGTCACGTGCTCCTCACGTGTGCACTACTTAATAGGAGAGCTCTGCGCTCATTGTCTGGCGCTCAGCGCTAAGGGCGCCACATTCTCCTCACGTGTGCGCTGAGAGAACATAAATTGTTCTTTAAATGATAAAGCCCAAAGCTACAATGAGTGCTCGGCATTCAATAAAAGACAAAAAGTTGTTAAGACCAATGCTCAGCAGTGTTAAAGGACTGAGCCTAATTAATTGTCTAACATTTTGAATAAATGGGTCGAGCCCAAGTTGGCCACAGATCTCCAATTCAGATTAATTGAGCCCATATGCTCATAAGTCTTTGATCTTGGTCCCAAATTGGATTACAGATCTCCCAACCAATATTGGTTCAAGGGTACATCTCTTCACTCCTCTGATATTTATCGTTGTAATCCTTCAACGTCTTCAGAGAGGTGACGGGTCCCGACAACCAGACATTTCACGGACTGTGGGGTCCTTAAACTTATGGACTATGATGTTCTTAAACTTTACAGGCTATGATGTCTCTAAACTACCATGGACTGTGGGGTCCTTAAACTCATAGACTGTGATATCTTTAAACTTTACAGACTATGACTGTTTACCGCCGGAAACCGGGAAGACAAGCGTCTTCCCGAATCTGGAGGCAGATGCTATTTGGTGCTATCCGTCCACCTCTCCGAAGATGCCAAGTTGATTTATGGCACCATGTATCGAAGGTTTAAACGGATGCGGCCGATGAAGCAGACTTCGTCAGATTCCCCCTCGTTTGAGGGGTTTTTGATTGTGGGGACACTCTTCCCTGCAGGCACAAGCCCTGCAGTTAATTACGCTACCGCATCGCGGTAACCACTTTCTCCTTCTTCAGATGGTCACTTCGTGTCGTGGGTGTTTGTTTTGTTTTTGATTGCCCGTGGATTTTATACGGAGACTAATGTATGTTGTCGCCCGTAGGGCGTGAATTAGTCCAAATCCGTATCTTAGATTTGGGTTTGGGGTTGGGTTTAATGATACGTTAGTCTCATTTTGGGACTAAGATCAACTTAAACGTTAGTTAAGAATACGTTAGTCTAATTTTTAGACTAAGATCAACTTAACGGGATCGTTTAGATCCAACAAAAGAGCAATTGGACTCTAATGTTTATTTTAGGGACATTGCAGTCGAATGTTAGTTTAAGGACATTACGGTCCAGGTTAAGGACATCGTAGTCCATGGGTTTAAAGGGACCCCACAGTCCAGGTTAAGGACATCATAGTCCATGAGTTTAAGGACCCCACAGTCCGTAGTTTAAAGACATCGTAGTTTATGAAGTTTAAGGACATCGTAATCCATGAGTTTAAGGACCCCACAGTCCGTGGAATGTGTGGTTGTCGGGACCCGTCACCTCTCTGAAGACGTTGAAGGGTTACAACGACAGATATCAGAGGAGTAAAGAGATGTACCCTTGAACCGGTGTGAATTAGTTGAAGGATCTGTAGTCCAATTTGGGACTGAGATCTGTTAAATATTCGTGAGCAGATGGGCTTAGTTCAATATAAGATGAGGACTTATGAGCAACATTGGGCTAAGTCCAATAAGATTAAAATGTTTAACATTTTATTGTTCTAGGCTGTTGAGCCTTTATTTGGGCTTGGCCCTTTTAATAATGCTGAACATTAGATCCTGACACATTCTTTTTGTCTTGTATTGAATGCATAGCATTCATCAGAACAATATTTGTTCTGACAGCGCGCCACGTGGCGCGTCAGGCGCTTTGCGCCAATTAAAGAGCACGTCGCGCTTGTGCTAAGTAGCGCACACGAAAACGACACGTATCGCGCTTAACATCAAGCGCCAGTTTATGAGCGCTTTCCGCTTTCAATTTATGAGCGCGTTGCGCTAATCCAGTGGCGCACCAGTGAATGACACGTGGCGCGCTTGGCGCTGAGCGCCAGCCTATGAGTGCAGTGCGCTGTTTTCAGAAGCGCAAAGCGCAAATGCATACGTAGTTGACACGTGGCACGTTTTGGCGCTGAGCGTCGGTCCAAGGAGCGCAGAAGCGCAGTTCAAGAGTGCAAGAGACTTTTCAATAGCGCAAAACGCATTTGATCAAATTTATTATCTATGAACAAATTTATGTTCTTCTTTTTAAAGGGGGTTTGCCTCGAGATTCAACAACAACAGTTCTTATTTTTGAAAGGGCTTTGCCTTTGTAGATCAATGATCTATGAATGAAGTAAATACTTCCTTTGTTTTTATGATGAGATCTTTTGATCTCTTGTTATATAAGACCTTGGTCTTTTGTAGATCTATGATCTTTTAAGAAGATAATTCTTCTGTTTTAATGAGATGATTTCATCTCCTTGTTCAAGAATCATTCTTTTTACCTTGAAGAAAATGATCTTCTTTCAAGAGCTTGCTCTCTTTCTGTTGAGTTTTCTCAAAATTTGTAGTGGGGTTTCTCTATATTAGACTTGAAGTCTTGGGGCCTTTATATAGGGCAAGTTGATTTGTTAAATCAGTTAAAGAGATCTTTCTCTGATTGATTTGGGGATGCTTCTCCACCGTTGGATCTTTGATCCTAGGGTTTCTGTTTTACAGAAGGCAATCTTCTTGTTTTTAACAAGATTGGAAAAATCTTTCCATAACAGAATTTAATTCTGATTAATTAATGATTTATCATTATTAGATCTTTTGATCTAACGGTGGGGAATTTTTAATTCCAACGCTGGCGCACCCGTGCTTTGCACGTGGTGCGCTGCTCAGAGCGCGGCGCACTTTGCGCTAGCACACCTATGTTTGACACGTGGTGCGCTGCTCAGAGCACAGCGCAGCCTGTGCTAGCCTACCCGTGTTTGACACGTGGCGCGCTGCGCGCCCAGCGCTAGCGCACACATGGTGCACTGCCTAAGGCGCAGCGCACCTGGCGCTAGCGCATCCGTGTTTGACACGTGGCGCGCAGTGCGCCTAGCGCTGGATCTAAAGCGTTGCTTCAATTTTTGAAATTCAAATTTCAAACAGAGTCTTGCTCTGATTGGGGGAAACAAATGCCTCCCCCCCCGTTGCGCTTATGTGGCCCATACGTGAATGCGGCGGGGGTAGCATCTTAGCCGTTGGATCAACTTTTGAAAGTTGAAACGGCTCTCACTACCTATAAATAGGACCTTTGGACCCTTAGATGATTTTCATCTTCTTCTTGAGAATTTTCATTTAAAGCATTGCTCTTCAGTTTAAGAACTTTTCAAGAGTAAAAAAAACTCTGTTAAGATTTTAGGTAAAATTTAAATCTTTTAATAAATTAGGGTTTTACCCATTAACAGAGCCTTGCTCTTCATAGATCTTTGATCTAAAGAAAACCCACTTAGGGTTCCATTAACAGAGCTTTGCTCTTTTGAATCATGTTGATTTTTTAATCTTTGATGAAGAACTCTTAAGAGTTTTACTCATGGATATCAAATTTATTAAAAGCTTTGCTTTTAAGACCCCTGATGGGTTGCATTCATCTTTCTCACAGAGGATGGGTTTTAGAATCTCGGGGAATCTCTTTAAATTCTTCTCATAATTAACTTTGACAGATGTCACTCCTGTCTGTGGAGCAATGCTCTCGAGGAGTTTAACTTCTAGACCCGAGGGGTCGCTCATTAAATGAGATTCCCCCCTTTTTTAGGACTTCTCGCAAATTCAAATTTGTTAAATGTCATAATTAGAATTTGTTTTCTCCATAGGGATATCAAGAGCCGTTTAAATCCCTGTGCCTATTTTTCCTCATTACTAAACTTTTAATGATGTTTCTTTTCAGGCATTATGGCTGTTCATTTATACAATCTGAACGAGTTCATCACTTATGAGGATATCCGCGTACAAGGCCGTTGCCAAAACCAAGAGTTTACAGATGCCTAATGTGCGAAGATTATGGGTCGTCTGTATGCACGCGTCGGTTGGCTGCTTCCTCGTCGTTCCGCTCTCTTGAAGATCGTAGTGGGAGCAATTTGGAGAGTACTTCCTGGGTTTCACGAGGCCATGCCGCTTAATGCGCTAGATGATACCGAAGACAAGGTGCATTCAGTGTACCTGTCGGGGCTGATCTCAAAGAAGTGACGAGATAACCTCATCGATATTCCGCATCAGGTTTTCCAACAGACGACGATAATCGCTTCTTAGCAAAGGGAGGGGGACATTGCCGAGGATCTCGACACTCATGAGCGCGAGAGGATGCACATTAGAGTGGTCAGAAAGGCCAGAAAGATTCTAGACAACCTCACTTTTGAATTCCTCAATCCATGCTCTGGATCTGAGGTTTTACCATTGTAATCATTTTGATGATGTTTTCGTTTACTTCTTTCATAATTGTAAGAACTTTTTCGAAGTATGAATGGCAAATTCCTCATTTCAGCATGTTTTATTTTATGTACTAAATCTTTTGCACATGCGTGAACGGGTATGCTTCGCACGCTTAATCAAATGCGAATCAAATGTTCTCCTTGTCGCTTTCTTCTCTTTTTTGTTATCAGCATGTCACCTTAGCAAACATAGCTGGCCGAGAATAGGGTGAGCACCTTGTTTTGGTTTCTTCGAAAGGTAGTGATGGCTTATGAAGCAGGCTCAGGTCTGCTGCCTAAGACTTTTCAACTTTATGAGCCGTGAGGGTCTCATAAAGACTTTTCTCCCTACGAGTCGTGAGGATCTCGTAAGTGTCTTTTCTCCTTAGGAGTCGTGAGGATTCCTAAGTGTGTTTTCCTTTATAAGTCGTAAGGATCATATAAGAGAGTTTTCTTCCTTACGAATCGAGAGGACCCGTAAGTGTTTAATGAGATTGACATGTAGATGACGTATTTCCATGACGGGGTCATGTGGATGACGTATTTCTGAGACGGAGTCATGTGGGTGACGTATTTCCGAGACGGGGTCATGTGGATGACGTATTTCCGAGACGGGGTCATGTGGATGACGTATTTCCGAGATGGGGTCATGCGGATGGCGTATTTCCGAGACGGCGTCATGTGGATGGCGTATTTCCGAGACGGCGTCATGTGGATGGCGTATTTCCGAGACGGGGTCATGTGGATGACGTATTTCCGAGACGGGGTCATGTGGATGACGTTGCATCTGTTGTAATGAGACGAATATCGAAGTAGTCTCCAGGTTGTCTGGGAACCATCGAGATTTGGAGTAGGGGTTTTGCCGTAGCTCCAGGGTTGATTGCAGCGTCTGAATTCTGCTGGAATGGGGAGGGACGCTGTTGATGATCTCTAGGCTATTCCTGAACCGTCGATATTTGGCTTCGTGTTCTGATGGAGCCTGGGAAGGGAAGGTGTGATTCCTTCTTTGTTTGGGCCCCTGGACTGTATACAGGGATTGATGTGATATCACCTGTAGGGCATAAATTTTATTTTTCTTTATTTCTTTCCACGATGCTCTATCATTTCAGCTTTTATATCGCGAAGGTCGCGATTGCCCAATCATTTCGGCTATTTTTCGCGGTGCCCAATCATTTCGGCTATTTATTTTATTTTTACTCGCTGCTTTTTATTGCGAGTGGCCCAATCATTTCGGCTATTTATTTTATTTTTACTCGCTGCTTTTTATTGCGAGATGCCTAATCATTTCAGCTATTTTCCATGCATACATTTTTTACTTGCTGATCTTGTTGCAAGTTGCCCCATCATTTCGGCTATTTCGTATGCATGTGTGGCTCGCTAGCTTCTTGCTGCAAGCTTGGAATTAGACACCGATTTCGGCATCAGCACCGCTACAACTGGGATATTGCCAGGAGCGAATCATCATTTACCTCTGTCGATATCGAACAAAGGTGGCTTAGCGAACAGGGTTAGGATCCTGTCGACTAAGGCTTTTGACTTCATGAGCCGTAAGGGTCTCATAAAGGTATTTCTCCCTGCGAGTCGTGAGGATCACGTAAGTGCGTTTTCTCCTTAGGAATCGTGAGGATTCCTAAGTTCATGGTCTCTTATAAGTCGTAAGGATCTTACAAAAGTGTTTTCTCCTTATAAGTCGAGAGGACTTACAAGGGTTGTTCTCCATATAGACATATCCCTAGTCACGGATGGGACTTCATTAGGGAAATGTTTATTCGCACCCGTGGATTGTATACAAGGGTCAATATTGAGCCGCTTGTAGGGCGATATTGGAGGTTGTGGTGGCTGCTTAAGAACAGGTTCAGATCTCTATAGCTTAAGATTTTTGAATCTTATGAGCCGTGAGGGTCTTATAAAAGGGTTCTCCTTACGAGTCGTGAGGATCTCGCAAGTGTAATTTCTCCTTAGGAATCGTGGGGATCCCTAAGTGTGTTGCTCCCTTGTGAGTCGTAAGGATTTCACGCAGGTGGTTTCTCCTCACAAGGTCGACAGGACCTTGCAAGTGTCTTTTAACGAGATTGCGCCCTTTCGGGTTTTCACAAAACTCGCCGGTAGCCCTGCTGTTGTTACTCACGGAGCCCTTTCGGGTTTTCATACGTGCCCTTTTTGCTTATGGACATGCCGTTTTTCTTTTTATTTTCTCTTTTTTTTTATTCTAACGAGATTGCGCCCTTTCGGGTTTTCACAAAACTCGTCGGCAGCCCTGCTGTTTTTACTCACGGAGCCCTTTCAGACTTTCATCCGTGCCCATTTTGCTCATGGACATACCGTTTTTTTTATTCCTTTTTTTATCAGCTTCGGGATGCTGCAGTCTACAGTAGTTTATCGACGTCAGCCCTTTCGGGTTTTCACAAAACTCGCCGGCAGCCCTGCTGTTTTTACTCACGGAGCCCTTTCGGGTTTTCATCCGTGCCCATTTTGCTCATGGACATACCGTTTTTTTTATTCCTTTTTTTATCAGCTTCGGGATGCTGCAGTCTACAGTAGTTTATCAACGTCTCGGTCAACAGCTAGTTTTAGAACGTAGTGGTCCATTGTTAGTTTAAGAACGTTTCGGTCCGTCGTTAGTTTAAGGACGTTTCGGTCCGTTGTTAGTTTAAGGACGTTTCGGTCCGTTAGCTGGCTACTACTTATAGAGTTTGGGCTTAGGAAGATAGCGAGCGGACATAGTCGTCGTCATCTATCATTGACCTAGGCCGTGACTCGTCAAACGCAGTACTTTTTCAGGAAGCGGCCATTTATTGGCCTGAAGGGCCTTTCGCCATGCATGTCCATGAGTAGATAGGCCCCACCCTGGTAGACCTTGTCTATGATATACGGGCCTTCATAGTTTGGCTCGAATTTCCCCCGTTTGGCACGATTGGGGATCATAGGACTTTTAACTACTAGCACGAGTTCGTCTTGGCGGAATGTTCTCGGCCTAGTCAATCTCTCAAATGAGCACATCATCTTTGCTTTGTAAGCCTCCAGATTTTGTTGCGCCATGAGCCGAGTTTCATCAAGAGCATCGAGCTCCTCAAGCCGAAGGTGAGCATTCTCTTCATCCGTTAGCTCGTAATGAACTGCCACTCGTAGAGAGGGTAACTCTATCTCGAGAGGGAGTACCGCCTCTGTACCGAATACCAATGCATACGGCGTTGTGTTCGTGGCCGTTTTAAACGTAGTTCGATACGCCCAGAGAGTTTCATGCGGTCTCTCATGCCAGTCCTTCTTATTTCGAGACACCGTCTTTTTCACGATCTTCGTCAAGGTCTTGTTAAAAGCCTCAGCTAAACCGTTAGCTCAGGGATTATAGACTGAGGAGTATCTTCAGTCTATGTTATGCTGTTGTGCGAAGCGGCTGATCTTGTGGCTTCTGTAGACTGGCCCGTTATCGGAGATGATCCGTCGCGGAGTGCCAAACCGATAAATGACGTATGTCTTGAAGAAATGGAGGATATTCTCCGTCTTCACTTCCCTCAACGGTACTGCTTCTGCCCATTTAGAAAAGTAATCAGTTGTTGCCAAAATGAATCGATGTCCTCTGGATGATACTGGTTCGATAGGGCCAATTATGTCAGTCCCCCACAATTCGAACGGCCAGCTAGCCACCGTTGGATGCAGTGAATTTGGATGCTGATGGATAAAGTCCCCATGAATTTGGCACGCGTGACTGCTTCGCGTATTCGAGGCAGTCTTGGATCATCGTGGGCTAATAATAGCCCATCCTTTTGATCTTTAGCAAAGATCTTCATCTTTGGGCCGGCCTGGTGAGAACCGCAAAGTCCGTCATGAGTTTCTTGGACGACTCTTCTTGCCTCTTCAGGTCCCAGGCGTCTTAGCCATAGAGAATCAAATAATCTCTTATACAGGGTATCATTGACGAAAGCAAAAGACAGATCTCATTTCATAAGCTGATGTCTTGAGGACGTAATTTCAAGTGTTCGACGGGATTTGAAGTAGTCTATAAAGACTTCCCTCCAATCCTTAGCCTTTTCCTGGTCTTTTATCTGTAGAGTCGTTTGCTCGGTCGCTCCCTTTTCTTCGGACGACTCCGGAGATATTTCTGCCGGTGCGAGAACCCGACGGCTTTGCACAACGATCCTCACGTCATTGAGGTTTTCGTTAGCCAATTCTTTAGCGAGCTTGGCTAATGCATCTGCTTTGCTATTTTCCGCACGCGGTATACTTTCCAAGGTGTAGGAAGGAATTTGGGTCAGCAGTCACTGCACCCTCTCACCGTACTTCACCAACTCTGGCTTGCACGTTTGATAGTCGCCGTTTACTTGACTAACTACCAGTTGAGAGTCTCCGTATATGAGAAGGTTTTCAATTCCCATGTCGATGGCGATCTCGAGACCTGCTATCAAAACTTCATACTCAGCTTCGTTGTTCGTCCTTGGCTTTGTTAAGGAGAAGGCAAAGCGCATTATCCCTCCTTGTGGAGTCACAAAAATGAGACCTACCTCTGATTTGATCATAGGGGTGCTTGGTTTGCGCTTCTTCATAAAAGATGCTCCGTCGAAGTAGAGTTCCCACCGGGTATCTGTTCATATCATAATTTTGCATTATTATATTCCCCATTCTTATTCATTTTACAAATAAACAGGTGCTTTTGATCTATGTCTGCTACATAGTTGCAGGTTACAGGTTCTCGGAACAAAACAGTGAAAATGATGAAAAGACGATACAAAAGTGAGATTACGGCCGAAAAATGGAAGAATCTTGATTATGCCTACAGTTTGAGGGACAATGAAGATCAATGAACAAGTTCACAAAGTACAAAGGCAGCGCAAGGTTCAAGACTTCGACACGAAGCAAACGATAAAGTCCACAATATCATTCACTATAGAAATCTGGAAGAAAACTAGAAGACAGTATGAGAAACCAAGTGAAGAAACAAGAAACCAAATGCAACAAGAAGCATCCCAGAAAATTGCAGCTCAAGAACCCACCACATGGCCGCGGATCCACAGCCAAACAGGGCTTTTGGCCGCGGTTCCGTGGCCATATAAAGCACGTGTCGATGCAATTTTGTGACGGTGGTGGCGGTGCGTTGACTAGTCTTCTTAGGGTAAATTTGTAAATGTAGATATGTATCGGATGTAACCCTAGGGTTTCTACGATCTATAAATAGAAGCCGTAAACCTCTTTTTGAGGTATGCCTCTATTTATCAAATTTGTAAATGCAGATGTTTTGAAGAGAGTATCGAATAAAGTAAGTAGTTTTATTTTTATTGCCCTAGTTCTTAAATTCCTTTCTGCCCTAGTATAGATTTTATTATCTGCCTTAATTAATTAGCTTAGCACTTTTATTAATCTTCCGTAGTTTTGATAGTTAGTCTTTTAAAAACAAATCATAAAAAATGTCTTTTATCAATCCCCTAATGAGTGAGTAGTTCCTCACTTGTTAGGGTTAGGAATAGGAAAGGTTTGAGAAATGAAAATCTCTCACCCCTTTCTTGCCCATCACATATTATTTATAGGACTTCATGCATACATACACACACCGCTCACTACGGCATCCTACCCCACGAGATAACGGTGATACCGTAGTTTAAAAGACCGGTTGTGCATGTTTTCCATGGAAGTTAGGGTAAGAATTAAGAAAGGACGGACAAGGACCTAGAGGAAGAAACATCGTTTCTTCCCGATCGTCCTAATCTCCTTTATTAATTATTACCATAACACCTAAATAGATTTAAATTAGGGCATTGAAAGCGGTAAGAAATCTTAACTTTCCAAACCTAACCTAAATCTAACCCTAGTAAGGTTTTAATCCTAGTTTAAATCAACTTTAGTTTTAGTGATAATCAATCCAACACCATTTGGAATTAACTCGTTAGAACAAATTGAGAATACACAAAATCCATGTGGACCGACCCGTACTCACCGGCTAGCTACTAAGTGACGTCGTTCTTGATTGCGGTAATTAATTCTTTGATCACAAACCAACGTACATCTCTTTCAATCAAATGGCGCCGTTGCCGGGAATGGCGTAGTATTTTCTTTTTGCAATTTCGGGTTAATATAAAAACATAAAATTCATAAAAACTGAAAAATTAAAAAATATAAAAAATTTATCATCTTGTTATTTTGTGAAGGGTGTTTCGTTTGAATTGTGCAGGATCGACGAACAGATTCAGATCTGGAAATATCCAGAGAGCAAAATAGCTAACAGCAGATCTGAACAAACAGAGGAGAATCAGAACAGAGAAACAGAAGAATTTTTGGGATCTGAACCGCCAAGTCAACCGCGGAACCGCGGTCAAAGGCACGTTCCCGCGGCGGATCCGCGGCTTCCTTGGTGACGTCAGCACGTGGAAAACTCTCTGTAAGCATCTTTTCTTCTTCTGAACCCCCTGATCTCCTCTGAAATATTTTCCTGCAGGATTCTTTGAGCAAAAACCTCTCCCCTTCTCCAATAACTTGATCTTGTGCAGGATTCTTTGCACCGCGCTAAAAAAAATTGTTTGCAAGTGATTGTGTTTACCGCTTTGCATATCTAAATTAACTTTAAGGGGCTTGAACACCAATTCAGATTGGGTGGGGATTTCATCACCCTTCCCAGGACCTTAAAAATCACATAAAGCATATTACATGACCATCAAGTTAATTAAAAAAGATTAGACTCAGCCTTAAAGACTGTCGCGCTCAATAGGACAAAGGAATAGTTGTAGGCATCGATCGTTTATCTAAACCAAACTTTGTAGTGCCTAGACTAGACAAGCGGGGAAAGGTAACTTTAAAAGGCCCATCTCATGGTGATTCGTGAGCGGATCCCTCATTTCTCTATTTGTGCTTATCTGGACATAATTGGCGGTGAAGAGGCGATTTGAGGTACTCACAATTTGCCCTTTGGAACAGTTAGGAGCAGTCTAGTTGACCTAGATGACCCTAGATCTAGGCTTGATTGTGCATTTTGTGATTGATTGAACATATGTCTAAGCCTGTTATTGAAAATCTTTTTGCAAAAAGCTCCTTATATAAAAAAAAACACAAAAAGAAAAATTTTACAAAAAGGCTTGCCAATTTTGTCGCTAGAAATCTATTGCACCCCACTTGCACCCACATTCTTTTTCTTCTCCTTTCTTACATCATGGGTACCTTGCAAAACTCTTGCCGAACTTTGGTATCCTCATCCAAACATTGCTTCCTACGCGAATTGTTTTGGTCGAATTACGGACAACCCCTCCATGCCCAAAATTTCTTTGAAAGATCGAATAGAAGCGTCTAGGAGAAACAATTCGACTCCGCAATCCACTTTGTATCAACCATTTCAACCTTCACCACCTCCTTACGTTGATACTCCTTTTTCGAGTCCTGTTGTAACTCCGAAACCCATGTCTATTGCTGAACATATTGAACAATCTCGTAACCGATCTTTCACTCCTTTCAACACTTCTAGTTCTTGGGATCAACAAGTCCATTCACCTTTTTATCCAAATGTTGATCCTACTCCTGTCCAACCATTCAATTCCTACCAGTCCTACCCGACTTTCGTACCTTCCCTAGACATTCCTTCTACACAACCATTTGGGAGTTTCACGTATCCAAACAACTTTGAATCTTTTACTGAAACCCCTTCACAACCCATGTCTAGTCTGGAACAGTCGTTGGAAGCTTATATTGTAGCGACAAATCAACAGATGAGGAATTTGGATGCGTCCATTGCCGCCCTTATGCAACCTAGTGACCCGGTAGCTAGTTTCCAATAGCTCCAAAAATTCCAATGTATGATGAGGCGGTTGGACAGATTGAGAATTTGAGTGGAGAGAGTGAGCTGTGCACCCTTCTAAATCAAACCTACCCATCACCAATTGAATCCCACAACTCCGGTTTTGAATATCTATCAAGTGTCCCAAATGATTCACCAGTTGAAAATAAAACATTTAATGAGTTGTGCGACTTTGTAGTGCTTGATTTGCCAGATTGTGAAGGGTCCCTTTCGAGTGAAACCATCACCAATCCATTCGACCTCTACACCTCCAATCTAGAACCTGAATTGATAAATATCCATACTTTTGATGAGGTGTCCGAAAAAATTGATTTTCACTTGATTGAGGATATTGACGTAGGGAATACTTTGGATGATGAACCCGCAGATTTGACTGAATTTTTCTCCCCAATTCACCATCCCGAGTCATTAAATGTTTCTCCCGAACTTCATATGCGTCTTGATTTTGATGATAATCGCATGGATGAGATAACTTTTGAGGAGAATTATGAGGATAGTATTGAGGAGAGTATTGAGGATAGTATTGAGGATGAACCAGTTTTGTTTGATGAGTCGGATTTTCCAATTCATCCTCCTGAACCTTTAACTGTTATACTTCCTAAATCACCCCCTTCATCCTTTCCATCGTTCCGACCACGCAAGAGATCACGAAGGAGGACTGTGAGCTTGAAAAATTTTTGTTCGATCACAGCAGTTTGGACACCACTAGTGCGTTCCTCCTTGAATCTGACACAGTTCTCACAACCGATAACGATTACGAGTGTTTCACTTTTTCGGACGATTTTGAAGGCTCGCCGGCCGAGTTTGAGTCCTTTGAATTTTCAGATGAGTTAGTTGAACCATCAGACTCGGTTGCTTGCAGTCATTTCGAACCATTAATGGAATCCTTCGAGTTCGAGACAGTTTCACCAATTTCACCTTCAATTGTTTCACCTGTGAAACTCGAACTCAAGCTATTGCCGTCTCATCTTACATACGCTTACTTAGATGAGAATGAGACCCTTCCTAAATCACTCCCCTTCGTCCTTTCCATCGTTTCGACCTTGCAAGAATCCGTCACGCTTCCATTTTCAATGGATCGTTTACAAAGTTCAACGTACCCATGTTTTCTCGCGAATCTTGAGGGATTTGACCCCATTTCTCGACGATTTGGTAGATTAGCACAATCGCTTTTAACACATCGGTCGTCACAATTTGTGCTAATTTATTCACTCAATTTACACCCTCAAGTTCGTACTACACTTCTTTCTCTCTTCCGCCATTCTTCTCCTAATATACCGAGACCATATTCCACCTTTCTTTCCATACGGTCTCGTGTGTTTCTCATTTCTTTTTTCTACAGTCTATTCTTTCACCACCCACACCATTATAACGATAAAAATTTTGAATGGTTGGTGCTAACCTTTGGCCTGTGTAAGGCCTTGTATAGCTTGATACTGTGTTTTTCGCCTCTCTAACTCTGAACTTTAACGCTTAAACAGTGGAAACACTGTTTCACTTAAGTTTGGGGAACCTTTTTGTATATATATTTTTTGTTTTCTTTTTCTGTTAATAATTTAAAAAAATGGGGAGTGCCGACAATTTTGACCCTCTTGGTGTAGCCTGACAGCGAGGACACTATCAAGTTTAAGTTTGGGAGTGTGCTCAGTAAGCTTTCTTCCTTCGCATTCATATGTATATTTTTGCATTTGCATACTTATTTTAAAACCTATAAAAATTGAAAAAATTTAAAAATTATGAAAATTAAAAAATTCAATTTTGGCCATAATTGACTTGAGTTTGATAAAAAGGTTAACTAGTTAGGAATAACTAGATCTTAGACTTAGTAAATTAAAAACCCTAAAAATAACCTTTCTTAAAAATTAACGGTAGAAAGTATATGTCTTTGTAGTTTATTTAGAAATAGGCAAATTTCGAGTTCACTTCTTAGGCTAAGTTAAAACAAAGAAAAAGTATTGATATTTTTATTAAAGTATAAGTCTGAAAAATAATTCCTAAGTTTAAGTCTAAATTCTGAAAATATATACCCTATAAATTGCATAAACACGAACCTTGAAACTTGGAATAGTAGAGAAGACCTTGAAATGGTCTTGTCTAAAGTCCTTAGTATGAAAGAAAATAAAATAAAAATACAAGTGTGAATAAAGAAAAAAAATGAACACTGGTTTTTGTAATTACTTAAGGCTGCATAAATAGAAAAAAATATTTAGCGAGGGTGCTTTATCACCTAGTGTCTTAGACCAACTGGTGTGGGAGTCACTGCTAAAAGCCTTAGGTTTTACAAGACTAGGAATTACGCCTTAATGTGCAAACACATTTTGTAATCGGTCGTTGGTACCTCAAGAAGTATTAACGGTCGCATAAAAAATATGTGAGCAAATTTCATCTAAAAATTCACCAATTGAAAAATACTTTGGACGATGGACAAGAGTATAATAGCTTGATTTGAATTTCCAAGTGTAGGGGTGATATATACACACACGTAGGGGTATGTGATTGGGGTTTAGATAAGAGATAGGAATGAAAAATTATATCTTTAGTAGAGATGATAAAAATTCCTAAGTTGAGATGGAACCCTAGAAGGAAAACTCAAAAGATGCTAAAAGCTAAGTAAATCTATAAATCATATATAATCTTAAGTTAAATGATAAGGAAGTGTGAAAAATATGGGTGGATAATTTCTAAGTTGAAAATAATAGAGTTTCTTGTTAGAAAACCTAATTGGAGAATAAAAGTCAATATGTCGAATTGATAGGATTTTGTGGGTAGTATCCGCTGAAAACCCTCAGGAGACAACACTCCTCCTACTAGGGACACCTAGAGGTTTAACGGCTTGTTGCACGAGCTCAGTGCAATCGCGTTTCCCTGCGAAAGTGAGGCTAGGTCTTTTTCGAGAATAAAACTAGTTTTGTTCGAGGACGAGCAAAAGATAAGTTTGGGGGTATTTGTTCATATCATAATTTTGCATTATTATATTCCCCATTCTTTTTCATTTTACAAATAAACCGGTGCTTTTGATCCATGTCTGCTACATAGTTGCAAGTTACAGGTTCTCGGAACAAAACAGTGAAAATGATGAAAAGACGATACAAAAGTGAGACTACGACCGACAAATGGAAGAATCTTGATCATGCCTACAGTTTGAGGGACAATGAAAATCAATGAATAAGTTCACAAAGTACAAAGGCAGAGCAAGGTTCAAGACTTCAACACGAAGCAAACGGTAAAGTCCACAATATCATTCACTGTGGAAATCTGGAAGAAAACTAGAAGACAATCTGAGAAACCAAGTGAAAAAACAAGAAGCCAAATGCAACAAGAAGCATCCCAGAAAATTGCAGCTCAAGAACCCACCACATGGCCGCGGATCCGCGGCCAAACAGGGCTTTTAGCCGCGGTTCCACGGCCATATACAGCACGTGTCAATGCAATTTTGTGACGGTGGTGGCGGTGCGTTGACTAGTCTTCTTAGGGTAAATTTGTAAATGAAGATGTGTATCGGATGTAACCCTAGAATTTCTATGATTTATAAATAGAAGCCCTAAATCTCTTTTTGAGGTATGCCTCTTTTTATCAAATAAAATTCAGAAATCCATTGTAATGTTTTGAAGAGAGCATCGAATAAAGTAAGTAGTTTTATTTTTATTGCCCTAGTTCTTAAATTCCTTTCTGCCCTAGTATAAATTTTATTATCTGCCCTACTTAATTAGCTTAGCACTTTTATTAATCTGCCGTAGTTTAGATAGTTAGTCTTTTAAAAACAAATCATAAAAAATGTCTTTTATCAATCCCCTAATGAGTGAGTAGTTCCTCACTTGTTAGGGTTAGGAATAGGAAAGGTTTGAGAGATGAAAATCTCTCACCCCTTTCTTGCCCATCACATATTATTCATAAGACTTCATGCATACATACACACACCGCTCACTACGGCATCCTACCCTATGAGGTAATGGTGATACCGTAGTTTAAAAGACCGGTTGTGCATGTTTTCCATGGAAGCTAGGGTAAGAATTAAAGAAACGGACAAGGACCTAGAGGAAGAAACGTCGTTTCTTCCCGATCGTCCTAATCCCCTTTATTAATTATTACCATAACACCTAAATAGATCTAAATTAGGGCATTGAAAGCGGTGAGAAATCTTAACTTTCCAAACTTAACCTAAATCTAACCCTAGTAAGGTTTTAATCCTAATTTAAATCAACTTTAGTTTTAGTGATAATCAATCCAACACCATTTGGAATTAACTCGTTAGAACAAATTGAGAATACACAAAATCCCTGTGGACCGACCCGTACTCACCGGCTAGCTACCAAGCGACGTCGTTCTTGATTGCGGTAATTAATTCTTTGATCACAAACCAACGTACATCTCTTTCAATCAGTATCACCCCCGTCGATCGTGTCAAACGTATGTTTTTCTAGCAGTTCACAATTCAAAGAAGAATTGGCAGGTATCGAATGCTCAGCGAGGAAGTCGGCGATGGCCTGGCCTTTCACTACTTTAAGAGGCCGATAAGTTATCGAGAATTCCATCAAGAGCAGAACCCATTTAGCGAGTCGTCCTGTTAATATAGCCTTCGACATCAAGTATTTGAGAGGATCCACTTTTGATATGAGATGGACCTCATGTGCCAATGCATAGTGTCTGAGCTTCGTTATTGCGAAGATCAACGCCAGGCAGTGCTTTTCAATGGGAGAGTAATTGGTTTCTGCCCCCAGGATAACTCGACTCAGATAGTAGAGGGCTCTCTCCTTTTTCTTGTGCCCATAGCGCACCTAAAGAACCTTCCAGGGCTATTGTGTACAGGACGAGAGGTTTTCCTTTAACGGGAGCGGCCAGTACTGGCAGATTCTGCAGGTATTGCTTGATTTCGTCCAGTGCGTTTTGGCATTTGCGATCCCAGACGAAAGGGATTCCATTCTTCATCAGGTGACTGTAAGGACGGCACTTGCTGGAGAGGTTGGCTATAAATCGCCGGATATACGCGAGCTTCCCTTGGAGAGACCGTAATTCCTTGAGATTCCTTGGCGGAGGCATTTCCATAATCGCCTTGATCTTTGACGGATCTATCTCGATGCCTCGGTGTCGGACAATGAATCCCAGGAATTTTCCCGAGGAAACTCCGAACGCGCATTTAAGAGGGTTCATCTTCAAGTTGTATTTCCGAAGGCGCTGAAACACGACCTTCAGATACTCTAAATGTTGCTCGTATGATTTGCTTTTAACCACGAGTTCGTCGATATAACATTCGAAAATTTCATGTATGAGGTCATCGAAGATCTTCGTCATGGCCCTTTGATAGGTGGCACCAGCGTTCTTTAGGCCGAAGGGCATCACCTTGTAACAGAATATACCCAAAGGGGTCCGGAAAGCGGTGTGCTTCTGGTCCTCGGGATGCATTTTTATCTGATTGTATCCTGATGAGCCGTCCATGAAGGAGAAAACTTCATGAGTGGACGTATTGTCTATCATCAGCTCAGTGACTGGTACGGGAAAATCATCCTTCCGGCAAGCTTTATTGAGGTCCCGAAAGTCCACGCAGATACGCACCGTCCAATTTTTCTTCATCACTGGGACGATGTTGGCGATCCAGTCAGGATATTGAATCTCTTGGATGAAGCCAGAGTCGATTAGCTTCTTGACCTCGGCGTTGATGCTCATTTCAAGCTCGAGCCGCATTCTTCTCGGCGCTTGTTTGATCGGTTTGACGTCTGGAGAAATCGCCAATCTATGGACAGCAATCCCTGGATCGAGTCCCGGCATGTCTGAATAGTTCCATGTAAAGCAATCTCTATGCTGCATGAGCACGTCCTTTAGCATAGCCACCCTTTCTTCAGACAACAGCTCACCGACGAGCGTCGGCCGCGGGTCACTTGCTATCCCCAAATCAATTTTCTTAAGGTTATCTGCAGTAGTATGTATTCCATCTTCCAGCTCTTTTGGTGCCGGTGGAAATTCTGAGATTACCTCGTCATCATCGTTTTCGAGGCACCAAGGGAGGTCATCCATATTCTCGGGTTCTTCTTCTGACAACATTATCATATGACAAGTACGAGATCGCTTCCAAGACCGATGTTGATCCGGTTCTGTTCTCGTGGTTTTTGGTTCATGCCTCTACGGCGGGGTTACCCTCCAGCTGCTGGATAGAGCGAACCTGCCTTGCGGATACTGGTCTTCTACCCAGTCTTTAAATGTGAAGCAGTTTTCGAGAGGATGTCCTATTGCCCTGTGATAGGAGCAATAGTCCGGGTGAGAGACTCCGCCTGCTTGCTCGGGGTGCTTGGACTCCGGGTCATCATCTGATGTTTTATGACAAGATCGAATATCTTCCTTGTCTTGTTTTGGGGAAAAGAGTATGCTCGACCCATCTTTTTTATAAGAGACGAATCTGGACTGCTCAATTCCTGATCGCGTGGCTTCTTGGACCCGCTTTGTCGCTGTCGAACGCCTTTCCCGCTTTTTGGTTTATTTTTGCCTCTGTGTCGGGCCTTTTGTACAAAGGGTTGACAAGGAGGAGCATATTCATTTTTCACAGCATGCTGAAGGAGGCGTTGTGTCCTGGGTTTCTCGTAGATGGCCATTTCGCGATTATGGTCGTCTCGAACTTTTTGACCTGCTTCCCTTATAAACTTATCCATTTGTTCTTCGAACGACGGACTGGGCATTTTCACGTCGGGAACTCTTTCTGGTTCAGGGTTAGAATCTTCCCATAGAGCATCTCCTTCTTCATCAAAGTCATGTATGACGTAGCAGTCGCGGAGTAGCTCCCGTTTCTTGGATTGAACATACCCAAGCCCGGTCGTTTCCATTCTCCCATTGGGCAATTTTCGTTGAGTTCCGGGAACGTTCCAGATCATGTTATAGAACCGTGCTTGTCGCGCAGTTTACTTAAGGGGTACACCTTGGTGTCTCAAGAGTCTCTTTAGTCCGTTCATGTAATAGCTGGGCAAACGGATGGGCTGGAGCCTGTCGAGTGTAGAATCCACGCCATGCCCGATTTCTTTCTCCACTTTAGTTTCCGCGGATCGATAAAAGAGGATCGCCTTTTCATCTTTTCGCATGGGAGGGACATAGAATGTCTGCAGTTCCTCCACACTATAGGTATCAAGCGCGTCTAGCTCTTTATGATACTTTGGCGGAACCATGGCAACTTGCAAACTTTGATCTTCATTGGCGAAGGTTTGTATTGATGGCCGAGTAGAGAATACGGCATTGACCTCATCTTCCGAGTCGCTGCCGAAAATCAACATAGGAGTGGACGGTCTCGGCTTGTTGCACTGGGGCGAACTTGAGTAAACTATCTCTTCTTCCTCCTCGGTATCACTCCCGAAGACTGGAATAGTGGTGATAGCTTTGTTCTTGTCCTCCGATTTGCGACATCTTTCTGTGTCCTTGAAATCTGGCAGGAAGTATTTTGCATCTTCGTACTCTCGGACTTCGTTCACGGAGAACAGGTTTAGTTCCCCTGTCACAGTATACTCGAGACCATCCTTGAAATACTTCATACACTGATGTTGTGTAGAAGGGATGATGTTGTACTCATGTAACCAGGGCCGGCCGAGCATAGCATTGTAGCATGTTTTGGCGTCAATGACGTAGAACTTGATATCAGTGACAAGCAGCCCAAAGCGTAACGTCAGTATCACGGATCCAAGCGTCTGTGATGACTGAGAGTCGAACCCGGAGATGGTGATTTTATCACGAGCGAGATGCTGAACGCTAATGCAGATTTCCTTCAACACTCGCACGTTGAGGAGATTAACGGAAGACCCGTTATCAATCAGGATTTTGCCTATCTTGATATCGTGATAGTATCAGGAGACATAAAGGGGACGGTTGTGCTCGCACGTCCCAAGGAGGAGATCTTCATCGCCGAAAGTGATATCGGCTGTGCGTACTTCTTCCAGCTCGTCTTTCATCCTTTCTTCTGGCGAAGAAAGCTTGGAATTGCTGTGGCTCTTGTAGCGCCTTGATCAATGAGTCTCTCGCCTCTTTGGATAGCATAAGGGCATCGAGAATGCTGAGCTGCGAGGGTAGCTTCCTCAAGTGTGCTAGAATGTTGTAGTCCACCTTACTCTTTTTCGGCGGGTCCTTGGCTGTCAACTCTTTGATGACTTAGTCATCTAGAGCGATATCCTCAAAGACCTTTTCTTTCCCCTTATCTTTTCTATTCGACCCACAGTTCGAGGGCCCAAGATTCTTTTCGGGCAGCGTACGATTGCGCAGCTAAATATTTTCACAGGTCTTCGGTTCCTCCACTTTTTCCAAGGTGGGCTCTTTAAAGAGAGGGCCAAGAGTCATTTCTTCATCAGAGTCGCTTCCGAAGGTGAGAACTTGCGATCCCCCGGCGTTGACCATGCGACAGTTTTGCCGGTGGTTCTTGTACGCTCCTCAGTCGTACTTCTTCGCTCCCGACGGGTTCTGCGTTTCATCCGCTTGAAATGCTGCCGGTGAACAACATATCCCTGCCATTAAAAGCGTTGCACTCTTCAATAGGGTGCGCAATCTTTCGATGATATAAGCAGTAGCTAGGATGTGTTTCCGCTTTACCAAGAATATTTCCTTCGGAGGGTGGCAGCTTCATTCCCATCGATATGGCTTTAGCGAACCTTTTCCTCGTCTTGAACCTGCTTTTATTTGCGGCGGATGTATTTTGATCTGGTGAGAGTGTTTCAACCCTTTCGTCCAGTCGCCGGCATTTGGCCTTTTAAAATATGGCCATCTCGCGCTCCCGATCAACTTACTTTTCATAAGCGCCTCGTTTAGGAATGCATCGATTATTTCGTCCGATGGTCCTAGAAGTTCCGGTTCAGGTTTTGCCCCCAGTTTCTCAGTGCAAGGAGCTTCTTCATCGTCTATTGATGAGTGAGAGATCACATGGCAACTTGCTACGTAATCTTCAGATTCCTCCGACGAGTCTTCTCCATCATCTCCGTCCTAAAGGACGTGGCTGAAAAACTCTTGGAGTGTGATTGGAGTCTGCACCTTCTGATTATACTCTTCCAGCGCGTCAATCTGTTTTTGCAGGTCAGTGCGCTTGTCACCAGGCTTCACGGGCTTTTTGGTCTTTTTCTTCTTTTTCGAAGACTTTGACGGCTGGATGTGAGCGCTTTGGCTATCACCGCCGATTTTTGGAGTGGGGGCGGCTTCAGCATCCCCTCAATGATCTCAGGTTCCAGTGGATTCTACCACCTAATCGCCGGACATGTGTCGTCTTGGCTGAAAGAGCAACCTCCCATGGAGCTTTTTCTATGAAAGAGCATGATGCCCCCGGCGTATCCGTCTTCTTGGGAGTGTGTGGCCGAGGAGGGTTCACCTTCCAATTTTCGGATAATACGAATTTGCCCTACTGGTACTGATCTTCTATCCAGCTTTTGAAGATGTAACAATCCTCGATCGGATGGCCCAACATTCGGTGATAAGGGCAATAGTTCGGATTGCCAATGTTGCCTGGTTGCGCTGGGCGTCTTGGCTCCGGCAGAGTGATGAGCCTGTTGCACAGTGCAAGCTTGAATAACCTCTTTGTCTTGTCTCGAGGGAACGAGTAAGGGCATCTCATTTTTTCTTCGACAGATCGAGTTCTATTATTTTGGCGATCAGCTGGTCTTAGACCACTAGGCCGTTGTTGAGCGTTAGCGACGACGGTCGCTTTCCCCTTTCCCTTCTCGTTCCGCGGCTCTGGCTTTGGAGGAGACGGTCTATGACCCATCTGGTCCATTTGGGCCAGTTTGTCGATCAAGGCTTGGAACGTGGTCGGCTTGAAGAACATCATGAATTGGGAAATAGTTGCATGAGGGTCTGGAGTGCCCACGAACATGCCCACCGCCGGCGCTTCTTCGATGCGCTGTTCGCATTTCGACCACAGATTCCGCCATCGTATTGCGTATTGAACCCACGTCTCACCTGGCTTCACCCTGGCATTGATCAATGTCGTTATTGGGGTGCGTTCACTGGCACTCGCGAATCGCTGGGTGAATAATAGCTCCATCTCCGCGAAAGTCTTGACGTAGTCATTTAAAAGTTCAGAATACCACTCGAATGCCGTCTCCGACAAGCTGCCAACAAACTGACGGAGCAAAAGTTTATCATCACCCCCGGTGTTGCTGCAAAGATCCCTGAACTGAGCGACATGTTGGTAGGGATTGCCTGTCCCCTTGTACACATGGAATTTGGGGATCGTGTATCTCGGCGGGTACTTTATTTGGTCATACCAACCTGGATATGGTCGCCCAGTTTTAACAACTTGGCCGGCCGCTTCATTCGCCTGGTGAGCTCGTATTTGCTGAGCAATATAGTCATCCAGAATGGCCTTGGAAATGGTTTCCTCTTTAGCTGCTGAAAGAGCCGGAGGAGAGTTCGATATGTTCCCTCTGTCGTCTTCAATAATGATCGGAGGGTCTTCAGCGGGAGGATGAGGATCCGGCTGTAATATCATCCCGACCATGTCTTGGAAGAGAAGCGTCATTCGTTTTATATTAGCCGCTTGTTCTGCTGCTTCTCTGTCCTTCTTTTCGAGGACTCTGCGGAGGAAGTCAGCATCAGTCTCTTGTTCATGACGCTGCTCCGACGATGCCTCAGGGCTTTATTTTGGCCCGGTAAGTGCGGCCATTGCAGTCAGTATCTCCTGAAGTTTCTGCTGCTGTTATTCCTGAGCCTTCGTTATCGATCGAGTAAGCGGTCGATGACCCGTCGAAGCGCGGCTTTCCTCTTTTCCGGAAGCCATGTAAACAGTATGCACTATTATGCCCTCAGACTTGGGGCGTTTAGGCTCAGCGTCTTTTTGGTCTACCATAGTCACAGGGGCTTTCTTTGGCCTCCTTCTCTTTTGAGAAGTTGACGTTGAGGGGGCCGTTGCAGCAGGCACCCAGGTAGTTGCCATCCTTTGTGGCTTGACAGGACGGTTCTCTTCCTGCTGAACCTTCAGCTTTTTCTGTCGGCGAGAATAGTCTTGATCAATCACCGACTCTTGAACCTGTCGCCAGACTTTGTAAACTTTGGAGGACAGCCGCTGAGGGGGCTGCTCCGGCTTTGTTTCTGTAACATTCTCCGTGGGTGGAGGAGATCTTTTCAATACAGGGGTAGGAGAGTTCCTGCGCACCTTGTTCAGCAATTCAAAGATGTTCCCGGTTGGAACAGCAACATTGGCTTCCACCGTTGGGGCTGGTGGAGTTAGCCCAGAGGGGGAGTTGCCCCCAGCTTTCCTTACTCGGTGCCAGTGGCGACATCGATCGTGCCGAGCTGCTGAGATTGATTTAGCGATGGGGATGGTTTCATCGTGCCCCCTATTTTGAAGAAAGGCTGTTGCCGGCGTCAGCCTCTTGAAGAATGATGTCCGTTGAGTAGCAGTATCCAATCTGTCAAAGACAGACTTTAGAGCAGGGACAGGAGCCGGAGTGGGAGCCGGAACAGTCAGTCTTGTAAAGACCGTCCCTTTGGCAGGAGAAGCCGCCTTGACGACTTCGGGAGCAGGGATGGCTATCCTCTTCGGAATAAGCTTTTCTGGAACTGCAGGCTTCATCATGGGCCCACATGAACTTTGGCCCAATCTGGCGAAGACTGAGGCGCTGGAGCTGGACGACCCGTTGAGAGGGGCCGCGGTAGTTGTAAGCCGATCAAAGACCGACTTCTTTGGAGCTTCTTGTGTTGGTATAGGAGTGCAGAAGCTCATTGGCGGGAGCATGGTCCCGAAAAACAATCCAGTGGTGGCCTGAGTGACCTGTTCCACCGGCATCATGAACAGGGAGGCCGCTTGGGGCCCGTAAGCTATGCCTCCAAATGAGGCGGAACGCGAGTTGCAATTGCAGCTGGAACACTTCATGCAAGTAGACGCTATTGTTTTCTGCACCCAGCAAGACACCAAATCTTAGTACCTCGAACCCAAGGGCAACCATTAACAAACCGCGATTCGTTCGCGAACGCGACACACGAAGTGTGGAGTGGAAAGAGGAAAAGGTCCCACCGGACGTGCCAGAATCTGTTTACCACCAGAAACCGGGAAGACAAGCGTCTTCCCGAATCTGGGGGCAGATGCTATTTGGTGCTATCCGTCCACCTCTCCGAAGATGCCAAGTTGATTTATGGCACCATGTATCGAAGATTTAAACGGATGCGGCCGATGAAGCAGACTTCGTCAGATTCCCCCTCGTTTGAGGAGTTTTTGATTGTGGGGATGCTCTTCCCTGCAGGCGCAAGCCCCTTCAGTTAATTACGCTACCGCATCGCGGTAACCACTTTCTCCTTCTCCAGATGGTCACTTCGTGTCGTGGGTGTTTGTTTTGTTTTTGGTTGCCCGTGAATTGTATACGGAGACTAATGTATGTTGTCGCCCGTAGGCCGTGGATTAGTCCAAATCCGTATCTTCTTAGATTTGGGTTTGGGGTTAGGTTTAAGAATACGTTAGTCTCATTTTGGGACTAAGATCAACTTAAACGTTAGTTAAGGATACGTTAGTCTAATTTTTAGATTAAGATCAACTTAAGGGGATCATTTAGATCCAACAAAAGAGCAATTGAACTCTAATGTTTAGTTTAGGGATATTGCGGTCGAATGTTAGTTTAAGGACATTACGGTCCAGGTTAAGGACATCGTAGTCCGTGGGTTTAAAAGGACCCCACAGTCCAGGTTAAGGACATCGTAGTCCATGAGTTTAAGGACCCCACAGTCCGTAGTTTAAAGACATCGTAGTCTATGAAGTTTAAGGACATCGTAATCCATGAGTTTAAGGACCCCACAGTCCGTGGAATGTGTGGTTGTCGGGACCCTTCACCTCTCTGAAGACATTGAAGGCTTACAATGATAGATATCATAGGAGTAAAGAGATGTACCCTTGAACCGGTGTGAGTTGGTTGAAGGATCTGTAGTCCAGTTTGGGACTGTGATCTGTTAAATATTCGTGAGCAGATGGGCTCAGTTCAAAATAATATAAGGACTTATGGCCAACATTGGGCTAAGTCCAATAAGATTAAAATGTTTAACATTTTATTGTTCTGGGCTGTTGAGCCTTTATTTGGGCTTGGCCCTTTTAATAATGCTGAGCATTAGATCCTGACACATTCTTTTTGTCTTGTATTGAATGTATAGCATTCATCAGAACAATGTTTGTTCTGACAGCACGTCACGTGGCGCGTCAGGAGCTTTGCGCCAATTAAAAAGCACGTCGTGCTTCTGCCAAGTAGCGCACACGAAAAGGACACGTGTCGCGCTTGGCGTCAAGCGCCAGTTTATGAGCGCTTTGCGCTTTCAATTTATGAGCGCGTTGCGCTAATCCAGTAGCGCACCAGTGAGTGACACGTGGCGCGCTTGGCGTTGAGCGCGAGCCCATGAGCGCAGTGCGCTGTTTTCAGAAGCACAAAGCGCAAATGCATACGTGGTTGACACGTGGCACGTTTTGGCGCTGAGCGCCGGTCCAAGGAGCGCAGAAGCACAGTTCAAGAGTGCAAAGCACTTTTCAATAGCGCAAAGCGCATTTGATCAAATTTATGATCTGTGAACAAATTTATGTACTTCTTTTTAAAGGAGGGTTTGCCTCAAGATTCAAGAACAACAGTTCTTATTTTTGAAAGGGTTTTGCCTTTGTAGATCAATGATCTGTGAATGAAGTAAATACTTCTTTTGTTTTTATGATGAGATCTTTTGATCTCTTGTTATATAAGAGCTTGGTCTTTTGTAGATTTATGATCTTTTAAAAAAATAATTCTTCTGTTTTAATGAGATGATTTCATCTCCTTGTTCAAAAATCATTCTTTTTACCTTGAAAAAATGATCTTCTTTCAAGAGCTTGCTCTCTTTCTGTTGAGTTTTCTCAAAATTTGTAGGGGGTTTCTCTATATTAGACTTGAAGTCTTGGGGCCTTTATATATAGCATGTTGATTTGTTAAATCAGTTAAAGTGATCTTTCTCTGATTGATTTGGGGATGTTTCTCCACCGTTGGATCTTTGATCCTAGGGTTTCTGTTTTACAGAAGGCAATCTTCTTGTTTTTAACAAGATTGGAAAAATCTTTCCATAACAGAATTTAATTCTGATTAATTAATGATTTATCATTATTAGATCTTTTGATCTAACGATAGGGAATTTTTAATTCCAGCGCTGGCGCACCCGTGCTTTGCACGTGGTACGCTGCTCAGAGCGAAGCGCACTTTACGCTAGCGCACCTGTGTTTGACACGTGGTGCGCTGCTCAGAGCGCAGTGCAGCCTGCGCTAGCGCACCCGTGTTTGACATGTAGCGCGCAACGCGCCCAGCGCTAGCGCACACATGGTGCACTGCCTAGGACGCAACGCACCTGGCGCTAGCGCATCCATGTTTGATACGTGGTGCGCAGTGTGCCTGGCGCTGGATCTAAAGCGTTGCTTCAATTTTTGAAATTCAAATTTCAAACAGAGCTTTGCTCTGATTAGGGGAAACAATGACGTCTTTAAACTATGGACTATGATGTCCTTAAACTCCATGGACTATGATGTCCTTAAACTTATGGACCGTAAAATCCCTAAACTAAAACAATAAAGCCTAAATGCTCTTTTGTAGGATCTAAATGATCCTGTTAAGTTGATCTTAGTCTAAAATTAGACTAACGTATCTTTAACAAACGTTTATGTTGATCTTAGTCTCAAATGAGATTAACGATCCTTAAACCCAAACCAAAACCCAAATCTAAGAAAATATGAATTTCGACTAATCCACGCCCTACGGGTGACGACATAAATTAGTCTCCGTATACAATCCACGGGCAACCAAAAATAAAACAAACACACACGACACGAGGTGACCATCTGGAGAAAGAGAAAGTGGTTACTGCGATGCGGTAGCGTAATTAACTGCAGGGGCTTGCGCCTGCAGGGAAAAGCGTCCCCACAATCAAAAACCCCTCAAACGAGGGGGAATCTGACGAAGTCTGCAACAACGGCCGCATCCGTCTAAACCTCCAATACACGGTGTCATAAATCAACTTGGCATCTTCGGAAAGGTGGACGGATAAAACCAAATAGCATATGCCCCCAAATTCAGGCAAGACGTTTGTCTTCCCGGTTTTTCGGCGGAGAACACCTATATATATCCATGACTATGTATGATACACATTAGAAAGCACGTTGTACTAATATAGAAGTAATATGATATAATGATGTTCCTGCATGCAACTAGATATGCGATTGTCAGTACGGATATTGAAAAACGGTAAATCTATAACATTTGCTGCATAATATAACACATGTATTATTTTTATTCATATAAATAGATATATTATAACATAGCATGTTGCAAGATAAACTTGCCATATCAGATCTCACGACGGGGTACGTACGTCACGTTCGATGTCGGATAAACGTCACAATGCAACTGCGCACGTACAGGACTGGACTTGGCTGATCAAAGACGTGACCACGCTGGATGACGACGATGGCTGGGTCGCCCGGATCTTTAGCGACGTGCGCAACTCCGGCAAGATGGACGAAAAGCAAGAAATCAAGAAAAGAAAAGAGAAGAAGAAGGATTAGGGTTGTGGTATTGGCTCTAGGCTGGGGACAGAGAACACGAGGAGGTGACGCCGACGACAATGGATAACGGCGAGAGCGGTGGGATTCTTGGGTTGAAGGGGTTGCTGGACAGTTGTCGTCTGGGATTATGGTGTATGGTTTCGGGAGTTGAAGAGGGAGGTGAGGAGACGGAGGGGTGACGACGACGAGGTCGTCGATGATCGATGGTGAAGGGTCCGGCGATGGGTTCCTCGTGTTGCTGCAGGGGTCGCGGGGTGCTGTGCAGGGATCTCGGGTAGACGGGATGAAGGAGGAGAAGATGAGGTGGTTAGGGTGGTCGAGGTCGAGGGACAAGGGCGAGGGGACGAGGAGGTCGGCGGCGAGAACGATGGGTTGAGTTCTCGGGTGCTGGGTTCGTGGGTTCTCAGGGATGGGTATGCAGGGATGGGTGCTCGGGGTTGGAGGAGGAAAATGAGACGAGGTGGTGGAGGTCGTGAAGATATGGGGGTAACGAGGTTGGGATGTCAGCGGCGACGGCAAGGTAAGGCTAAGATTAGGGTTTCGTCGCGAGGTAGGAAAAAGAAGAAAGGGAGAGGTGAGGTGTTAGGCTAATTAATATATATAATATATATATTAAGAGAGAGAGATAAGACAGTGAGTGTAGAGAGAGAGAATAAAGAGCGCGAGGAGAGAGAGGGCGGGTTAGAGAGAGAGATTATAAGATTTATGAGTTAATTATATATATATATATATATATATATATATATATTATAAACTGAATAATTATAAAGAATATTATAATATATATTCTGGATTTAAACAGTTAATACAAAAATACTCCGAAAATTATCCGGGTCTCTTCTAAAATTCTAGTTTTAAAATATGGATAATATATGTCACGCCCCGCTTCCCAGAGTACGCTAAATTGGGCACGTGACATAGCCAACCATGCTACCTGTGGGTAGGAAGTATCCATCCACAGTCACATTACGGCTGTAGAGATATCAAGAACAAGATAAAACTATCTAAAACATGTCCATAATCCAGAATAACAGGAGTCAATAATAAATAAATGCGGAAGCAAATGATCCAATACAAGAAACTGAAATGTATGTCCCATAATGCGGGCTCACATCAGGAAATAAATGCAGGAAATAAAACTAACTACTACTGAACTCACAGCTCAGCCTGCTGGCTGAAGTACTCCTGCTCGGACTGCGACAGCGGTACAGAATCTGGGCCATGCAAAACCCAGACGTTAGCGCGTCATGTCATCAAGTAATATAATATGAACAGTGCAACAGGCAATGCAAAATAAACATGAATACAGCAAGAATAATAATAATATGAATCATATCAGTACAGGGTAGCGTGCAGTGGGTAAACTAAACTGTTCTATCAGGTTTTCTATTCTAAATTCTTTGAAACCAAATTGATGAATCATCGATGTAACTCAATAGTATCCCGTGCAAGCCCGGGACCACGGTCAAGACTCTCGGGGCTGAATCCGAGACGTGCCGCTAGGCAGTAACAGGTAGCAGGATGGGCGAGTGATGTCAGCATCATCACTCCGAGGCTGGCCTAGCCCGTAAGACTGATCCGAACAGGTATCGAACTGTTGAGTTACAAGTCAGGTTTCACCTTTGATTTCCCCATACCCCCAAGTTATGTATGTCGAGTCAGGTATTCAGTAATCAAGAACTAATGCCAACCCAGGATCAGGTAAAAACAGGTTTGTCTGGATAGACAACAGGAACGGTCCATGAGGACTACATGTCAGGTTTGTTGGCATTAGACACAAGATCAGGTAACGGGTCGGGCCATGGTACATCAGGTCAGGTCAACAGTATACGGTACCATGTCAGGTATATCAATATATATATGTAGCCAGTCAGGTCAAGATGTAAACAATATCGTGGGTATGCTCACAATCAGTTATATAATCTAGCATGGGTATCAACAACATGAGATAAGCAATAAATTAAGTAATAGGCAGTTTCATTCAATTTGCAATACAGTTATCAAATTTGTCACAGAGATGATTACAGGAGTGCAGTAAGACAAGTATAGCCGTTTAGTCATGCTAACAAGTTTAAGAACCCTTAGAGGTGCAATAATTTATGTAACGGTTCAGTACAGCTATTTCAGGTTAAATGCATACGAGTGTCCGAATGTAACAGAACTACAGGGATAAATGCCACAAGCTATTTTAACAGTAAAATGTGATTGAACAGGTAAATATGATTATTAGGTTCAATTTGCAAACTGTAAGTTTCATGTTTAACAGTAAAATGATATAATGCAATATTGTACCCGAAAATGGGAAACGATTGTACCAACTTAAATTTTACAGGTTTAGGGTGTCAATATATATATGTAAATATTGTATAGCATGTAGCAAGGGGTACTTGCCTCGACGGGTCACGAACCGGGAATACGGAACGATAAACGTCGGCAGGGGAAACTCACGACGGGCGCACGGTCCACGGAATGAACCCAAACGACGAACAATGAAACCACACGGGTCGGGGTACCTCGCTGGAACGTCGGGTCATGTCGTCGGCATCACCGGATTCCGGCCAAGTTCAGAATAGTAAACGGTCACGATACACAACCAAGAAGAGAAAGAAAAACAGATAAGAAAGAAAGTAGGAATTGAGAAGGGTGCTCACGATGATCCGTGGGACGGGTGGTGACGGTCGACTTCGTCGACGGAGCTCCGGCGGTGGCCTACGGCGGCGGCGACGAGATCTTGCAGTTCAGAACTCTACAGAAAAATGGAAAGAGAGGAAAGGGAAGAGGAAGGAGACGGATAGGTAAGCTTACAGGGGTTGAACGAGGGCCGAGCACGGAGGCGAGACCGTCGGCGGCGGCAGATCTGGCGTACAACGTGTGTGCAGAGGTGCGCGGGTCTGGTCAGGGTGCACCGGGAGAAGGGAGAAGGAGGAGGGAGGTGCGGTGGATCGGTCGAGGTCGAGGAGGCGACGACGCTGGTGATGGTGGTGTCGGCGCTGGGGCTGCGGCGGCGGGGAGGGAGGCGGCGGCAGGGTTCGTAATGGGTTCTCTGTACTCGTGAGAAAAAAATTATGGAGGGGGAAAGAAATTTAAATATAGGAGAAAGAGAAAGAAATTTGAGGGAGAGAGAGAGATTTGAGGGGGAGAGAGAGAGAGAGATAGAGGGGGCCACGTAAAAAGATTTGAGAAGGCTGATAGGTTGTAAAGGATTCTCTGGTTAAAGGAAATTTAATTCATGATTTAAAAAAAAAGCATGAAAGATATAGTATGGAGTTTTTAATTAACAGTAAGAATCTTGTATGTTTAGAAAATATACGACGTTTTAAAAAAATATAATTTGGGATTTTGACGCAAAATAAAACATTTTCAAATCGTGCCCGTATCGGGTCCAAAAATTTGAAATTGAAATAATAGGATTTTAAGCGGGTTCCAAATTTTAAAATAAAGTGTTTCATGATTAAAAAGTATACCCCCAAAACGGACACACGTACGTGCACGTAGCCATCCAAACTCGCCCGTTTCACTGAATGGGACGAGAACACGATGCACGGACGCTACAACGGGGTTAGGGGTGTCAAGTAGGCCAAGATGAATATTTTTAATTTTATTTTAGATGCCAAAAATTGTTATATGCAAAAATGACCTTGCCGGGTAAAATTTTACAGTAAGCAACAACAAGCAAGCTAGATGAAAAGAGTACCACATTATGCTCAAACAGTAACAGAAATTAGTAATATTGGGCTCAGGTGTTACATTATACCCAACTACAAAAAGAATTTCGTCCTCGAAATTCCAAGAATACAAGGATAGAACACTACAGGAAAAGGTGAGGAAACTTCTGCCGGATTTCATTTTCTCGTTCCCAAGTGGACTCTCCATGCGAGCGATTACCCCAAGAAACAAGCACAAGGGGGATAACCTTGTTCTTAAGAACCTTTTCCCTTCGATCCACGATTTCAATCGGTCGCTCCTCAAAAGTCAAGTCTTCCCGTACTGTTAGCTCTGAATGATCCAATACATGCGTTTCATCTCGAAAATACCTTTGTAGTTGGGATACGTGAAACACATCGTGCACATTTGCCAAGGACTGCGGTAACGCCAAACGGTACGCTACCTCACAAACACGCTCCAATATCTCAAAGGGTCCAACGAATCGAGGACTAAGCTTTCCTTGACTCCCAAAACGAATCACCCCTCTAGTCGGTGATATCTTCAAGAATACCAAATCACCCACGGCGAACTCTAGAGGTCTTCTTGACGTGTCTGCCCAACTCTTCTGTTGGTCTTGAGCTGCCTTCATATGATTCCTGATAGTGTTAATCTTCTCAACTGTCTGCACAACCAAATCTGGTCCCAACAACCTTCGTTCACCAACATCATCCCAACACACAGGTGAATGGAATTTACGACCATACAAAGCTTCTAATGGAGCCATCTGGATAGTTGCCTGAAAACTATTGTTGTAAGCAAACTCCACCAAATGAAGATGATCCTCCTAAGAACCCTTGAAGTCCAACATGCATGCTCTCAACATATCCTCAAGAGTTTGAATCGTTCTCTCCGACTGACCATCAGTTTGAGGATGATAAGCTGTGCTAAACTTCAAACAAGTCCCCAAACCTTCCTGTAAACTCCGCCAAAAGTGTGATAAGAACCGAGTGTCACGATCGGACACGATACTTACCGGTACTCCATGCAATCTTACAATCTCCTGCATGTAGCGCTCCGCCAAGGTCTCTGTTGATTGACCAACCCGAAAAGGAATAAAGTGGGCTGCCTTGGTCAACCGATCCACAATCACCCATACAGTATTGTTGCCTTTTGGACTCCGCGGTAAAGCCGTCACGAAACCCATGGTTATATGTTCCCACTTCCACTGAGGAATTGGAAGTGGTTGCAATAAACCAGCAACCCTTTGATGTTCAGTCTTAACTTGCTGACACACCAAGCACTTAGCCACAAAGCGAGCAATCTCCCGTTTCATGCCTTCCCACCAGAAATGCTATCGAATATCTTGGTACATCTTTATGCCTCCTGGATGTACAGAATAAGCTGAACTGTGTGCCTCCTTCATAAGCTCTTCACGAATATCCCCTTTTGGCACACACAAACGGCTACCATACCTCAACGAACCATCTTCGTGGATCCATAAATCTGTTCGTAGTCCGGCTTCAAACTGCTCTCGAAACTTTTGCAGTTTAGGATCCTGCGATTGAGCTGCTTTAATATTCTCGATCAATGATGACTGTACTTGTAGCTGCATCAACTGTCCCGTAGAACGCGGTAGCACAACCTCCAAGTCAAATCTTCGAAAATCTGCAACGATCTCCTTCTGCGTAGTTAACACCTGAATTGCTGGTAACCGACTAAGCCCATCCGGCACGACATTGACCTTCCCCGGATGGTACTTAAGATCAAGATCGTACTCAACCATCAGCTCCAACCATCTACACTGTCTCATGTTAAGCTCCTTCTATGTGAACACATACTTCAAGCTCTTATGATCTGTAAAAACTTCGACCCTTTCGCCTAAAAGGTAGTGTCTCCAAATCTTCAAAGCGAAAATCACAGCCGCAAGCTCCAAGTCATGAGTTGGATAATTCTTCTCATGGGTCTTCAATTGTCTCGATGCGTACGCTACAACCTTCCCATGCTACATCAAAACACATCCCAATCCTTTCCCAGATGCATCGCTGTGAATCACTAATCCTCCGGAATTATCTAGCATAATCAGAATAGGGGCGGTTATCAACTTCTGCTTCAACGTCTCGAAAGCTAATGCACACTTATCCGTCCATACAAAAGGTACTTCCTTGCGCGTAAGCTTGGTTAGCGGCTCTGCCAGACGAGCAAAATTCTCCACAAATCTCCTGTAATATCCGACTAATCCAAGGAAACTTCTTATCTCAGCAACATTCTTTGGAATAGGCCAATCTCGAACTGCTGCGATCTTTTTTGGATCGACGGCAATTCCATTGCCCGACACAACATGCCCCAAAAACTTTACTTTCTCCAGCCAAAACTCGCACTTACTCATCTTCGCAAACAATTTCTCCTGTCTCAATGTCTGCAGTGCGATCTTCAAATACTCAGCATGCTCCTCAAAACTTTTCGAGTAAACCAGAATATCTTCAATGAACACCACAATAAACTGGTCCAAGAACGGTGAAAAGATTCGGTTCATCAAGTCCATGAATACTGCCGGCGCATTCGTTACTCCGAAGGGCATCACCAAGTACTCGTAATGTCCATACCGAGTTCGAAACGCCGTCTTGCAAATATCTTCTGTTTTCACTCGAACCTGATGATATCCGGATCGCAAATCCAGCTTCGAGAATACCCTTGCGCCACTAAGCTGCTCAAAAAGTTCTCCAATGCGAGGGATCGGGTACTTGTTCTTAATAGTCACCCGGTTTAATTCTCGATAGTCGATGCACATCCTTCTCGTGCCATCCTTCTTCTTTACTAGAAGAACTGGAGCTCCCCAAGGCGAATTACTGCTTCGAATCCAGCCCTTTTCAAGCAATTCAGCAACATATTTCTTGACTTCTTCCAACTCTACTGGTGCCATTGGATAATATGCTTTGGATACTGGCGCTGCACCAGGAACAAGATCAATTGCGAACTCCACGTCTCGCTTCGGTGGTAAACCCGATATATCTTCAAACACGTCCATAAAATCACGAACAACAGCCGGCTCTTCACTTTCATCAACTTCCATTGCTGCAAGAATATTGTTTGTTGGCCTAGCCCTAAACTCGACTGGCCCGACAGAACTGCTTCCTCCAGTGAAGATAAACTCAGGATGTCCGGGAATCTGGAAAATTACTTTCTTTGCCCTACAGTCAATGTGAGCGTGGAAAGTGCCAAGAAAATCCATTCCCAAGACGACTTCATAGCTGCCCGTATCAATCACCAAGAAATCTGCAAAAAGCTCCCGTCCGCACACAACAACTGTACAATCCTTACATTCCCTACTAGATATGATTTTCCCATTCCCAGTGTGTATGTCCCAAAAACTAGACAGGGTCGTGCAGGCAATCGAGTGTGTAGTTATAAACTTGGATGACATAAAACAATGGGATGCACCAGAATCAAATAATGCCAATGCGGGAAAATCATGAACGAGTAGAATACCTGAAACGACTTCTCCTGACGCCTTAGCTTCCTCAGCTGTCAAGGTAAAAGCTCGAGCCTGATTAGGTCCTTGAGTCAGCTGTTTCTGCCCTTGGAACGGTCTCTGCGGAGGCTTCTGAGTATCATCCCTCGTACGAAGTTTCGACGGACAAGCACCAACGGCGTGATCAGCCGCTCCACAAACCAAACAAAGTCTCAGCCTCCTTCGACACTCCTTCTGCATGTGCCCAGGTAAACGGCAGTAGTCACAAATCACGCTCTTTCTTCGATCAACGATCACAGGCTTCTTCATGGATGCTACACCACGACGGTCCACTGGAATACCCTTGCGACCATGAGCTCGGTTAGGTACAAATGCGAGCTTCCTTGCCGCAACTGCTGTCTGCTGCAAGCTCCCTTTCATCCCAGATAAACTCTGTTGTTCCCGAGCTGCCGTAAGAACCTGTGAGAAAGTGGTCAAACCCAGGGAGACAATCTACCTCTGGATGTCCACATCCAAGCTGCGCATGAACCTTCGTGCCCTGTCTGCATCGTTGGCAACTAAAGGTCCAGCGAATCTGCTGAGTCTCGTCCACTCTGCTGCATGCACATCCACGGGTGCTCCATTCTGCCTTAGCCCAATAAATTTCTCTTCCATTTCCTCCCGTGCAGTCCGCGGGAAGAACTTCTCCAGAAAACTCTTAGAAAAATCCGCCCACTTGATCGGCTTGGGCAAGCGGGTCTCCTCCACAAGCCACCATTCTCGGGCGTAGTCCACTAGCTGAATGCGTACCACATCAACTCTTTTGTCATCTGGAATCTGTGCCGCAATAAGCAAATTCTCCGTGTCAACTAGCCACTGCTCTGCTGGGCAACGGCTCCTCCAAACCAGTAAATGTAGACGGACCCAAACGTCTGAAATCTGCTACGGTCCCTACTCGATTAACTGGTTTAGCTTCAACCTTGTTTACAGACTGCTGAACGATCTGCAAACCTTCCTGAAACGAGTCTGCTTGCTGCTGGATTAGCTCGGTCTGCCTCTTTTGATTCTCTAGCATCCCCCTTATCACTCCAAGCATGGCGGCTTCGTCCACACGCCTCTGGTACGTCTTCAAATTCTTATCTGCCATATTCCTGAAATCAAAACACCCAACATTAGCATGATGATAGATTCAATATATAGATCAAGGCTAGAACTCCAAGATACTTAAATAGAGTACCGCATTGTAACTATGCCGCGGTATCATAGCCACAATTACTTAACTCCACCCAAGTCGCCTAAGTCCTAGAGATAACAAGAAATCATGTTTTTCGAGTCGATATACAAAGGAAGTTTGCACATCGTAAAAGATATAATCAGGAAGAATGTGATTCAAGAATGGTAAACGGCAAAGTGGCAGGACATGTTTCCTAAACATGGGTATTCTGATTCGTGTATTGGGTACAATACCCAACTACAAAAGAATCAACCCAACTAACCTATGTCTCTGATACCAAAAGAACCATGTCACGCCCCGCTTTCCAGAGTACGCTAAATTGGGCACGTGACATAGCCAACCATGCTACCTATGGGTAGGAAGTATCCATCCACAGTCACATTACGGCTGTAGAGATATCAAGAACAAGATAAAACTATCTAAAACATGTCCATAATCCAGAATAACAGGAGTCAATAATAAATAAATGCGGAAGCAAATGATCCAATACAAGAAACTGAAATGTATGTCCCATAATGCGGGCTCACATCAGGAAATAAATGCAGGAAATAAAACTAACTACTACTGAACTCACAGCTCAGCCTGCTGGCTGAAGTACTCCTGCTCGGACTGCGACAGCGGTACAGAATCTGGGCCATGCAAAACCCAGACGTTAGCGCGTCATGTCATCAAGTAATATAATATGAACAGTGCAACAGGCAATGCAAAATAAACATGAATACAGCAAGAATAATAATAATATGAATCATATCAGTACAGGGTAGCGTGCAGTGGGTAAACTAAACTGTTCTATCAGGTTTTCTATTCTAAATTCTTTGAAACCAAATTGATGAATCATCGATGTAACTCAATAGTATCCCGTGCAAGCCCGGGACCACGGTCAAGACTCTCGGGGCTGAATCCGAGACGTGCCGCTAGGCAGTAACAGGTAGCAGGATGGGCGAGTGATGTCAGCATCATCACTCCGAGGCTGGCCTAGCCCGTAAGACTGATCCGAACAGGTATCGAACTGTTGAGTTACAAGTCAGGTTTCACCTTTGATTTCCCCATACCCCCAAGTTATGTATGTCGAGTCAGGTATTCAGTAATCAAGAACTAATGCCAACCCAGGATCAGGTAAAAACAGGTTTGTCTGGATAGACAACAGGAACGGTCCATGAGGACTACATGTCAGGTTTGTTGGCATTAGACACAAGATCAGGTAACGGGTCGGGCCATGGTACATCAGGTCAGGTCAACAGTATACGGTACCATGTCAGGTATATCAATATATATATGTAGCCAGTCAGGTCAAGATGTAAACAATATCGTGGGTATGCTCACAATCAGTTATATAATCTAGCATGGGTATCAACAACATGAGATAAGCAATAAATTAAGTAATAGGCAGTTTCATTCAATTTGCAATACAGTTATCAAATTTGTCACAGAGATGATTACAGGAGTGCAGTAAGACAAGTATAGCCGTTTAGTCATGCTAACAAGTTTAAGAACCCTTAGAGGTGCAATAATTTATGTAACGGCTCAGTACAGTTATTTCAGGTTAAATGCATACGGGTGTCCGAATGTAACAGAACTACAGGGATAAATGCCACAAGCTATTTTAACAGTAAAATGTGATTGAACAGGTAAATATGATTATTAGGTTCAATTTGCAAACTGTAAGTTCCATGTTTAACAGTAAAATGATATAATGCAATATTGTACCCGAAAATGGGAAACGATTGTACCAAGTTAAATTTTACAGGTTTAGGGTGTCAATATATATATGTAAATATTGTATAGCATGTAGCAAGGGGTACTTGCCTCGACGGGTCGCGAGCCGGGAATACGGAACGATAAACGTCGGCGGGGGAAACTCGCGATGGGCGCACGGTCCACGGAATGAACCCAAACGACGAACAATGGAACCACACGGGTCGGGGTACCTCGCTGGAACGTCGGGTCATGTCGTCGGCATCACCGGATTCCGGCCAAGTTCAGAACAGTAAACGGTCACGATACTCAACCAAGAAGAGAAAGAAAAACAGATAAGAAAGAAAGTAGGAATTGAGAAGGGTGCTCACGATGATCCGTGGGACGGGTGGTGACGGTCGACTTCGTCGACGGAGCTCCGGCGGTGGCCTACGGCGGCAGCGACGAGATCTTGCAGTTCAGAACTCTACAGAAAAATGGAAAGAGAGGAAAGGGAAGAGGAAGGAGATGGATAGGTAAGCTTACAGGGGTTGAACGAGGGCCGAGCACGGAGGCGAGACCGTCGGCGGCGGCAGATCTGGCGTGCAACGTGTGTGCAGAGGTGCGCGGGTCTGGTCGGGATACACCGGGAGAAAGGAGAAGGAGGAGGGAGGCGCGGTGGATCGGTCGAGGTCGAGGAGGCGACGACGCTGGTGATGGTGGTGTCGGCGCTGGGGCTGCGGCGGCGAAGAGGAAGGCGGCGGCAGGGTTCGTGATGGGTTCTCTGTACTCGTGAGAAAAAAAATATGGTGGGGGAAAAGAAATTTAAATATAGGAGAAAGAGAAAGAAATTTGAGGGAGAGAGAGATTTGAGGGAGAGAGAGGGAGGGGGCCACGTAAAAAAATTTGAGAAGGCTGATAGGTTGTAAAGGATTCTCTGGTTAAAGAAAATTTAATTCATGATTTAAAAAAAGGCATGAAAGATATAGTATGGAGTTTTTAATTAACAGTAAGAATCTTGTATGTTTAGAAAATATACGACGTTTTAAAAAATATATAATTTGGGATTTTGGCGCAAAATAAAACATTTTCAAATCGCGCCCGGATCGGATCCAAAAATTTGAAATTGAAATAATAGGATTTTAAGCGGGTTCCAAATTTTAAAATGAAGTGTTTCATGATTAAAAAGTATACCCCCAAAACGGACACACGTACGTGCACGTAGCCATCCAAACTCGCCCGTTTCACTGAATGGGACGAGAACACGATGCACGGACGCTACAACGGGGTTAGGAGTGTCAAGTAGGCCAAGATAAATATTTTTAATTTTATTTTAGATGCCAAAAATTGTTATATGCAAAAATGACCTTGCCGGGTAAAATTTTACAGTAAGCAACAACAAGCAAGCTAGATGAAAAGAGTACCACATTATGCTCAAACAGTAACAGAAATTAGTAGTATTGGGCTCGGGTGTTACAATATACGTACAAGCCAAAACCATAATGCGATATCCGGTTAAATAAAATGCATACCCCCAAGAACGGATATACGTAAAAATACGTAGCGATCCAAACGAGTCTGTTTTATCAATCTGGATATGAACATGATATCTGGATGCAACCATAGGGTATGGGATATAATACTGGCCATGCTAGATGTTTAAAAATATTATTTTTCCATTATTTGTATTATTTAGAAGATATGCAGATGCATGAACATATAAGTGTGTATTAAATTTAAATGTGCGCGGATGCTTAGTACTAGCAAATATATGACGTAATCTAGGATCAAAATGGGTTTCAAGTATGCGGGTCTGGTCGAATACTAACCACAGATACCAAATGCACTATCCGCACCCAAAACAATAATAAACAGGAAAACTGTCGCAAGATTAGGAAAAATTCCAAAATAAAATATGGTATAAATGAATCAGAGTGTTACATAAACCTCGAGAGTGTTTTTGATAAAAACATGTTAATTAAAAAGTCAAGAGTTTTATAAAAATGTATTTAGATTTGGTGATATTTTAGTGATAAAACTTGGCTTCTAAAAGTTTATGGTATTTTTATAAAAATTCTATCTTTTAGAAACTTGAGGGTATTTTCTTAAAAAAATTAATTTTTTCATTTAAAAAATCTAATTCTCACAAATTGTTTTATTTGAAAATATGAATATATAATTTAAATAATTTTCAAATTATTTAATTTGTTTTAAAATGTCGTATTTTTTTTAAACCGTATTTTATTCCTTTCGAGACCGAATTCTTCCTGAGGAGTTCTGCATTTCACTCTATTATCTCTAGGATGTGTGATAATCCGCACCAACCATAAACAGGTCCCCTAACGAGGGTTGTAGAGCCGTATTTATAAAAGATTTAAAAATAACGATTTAAAAACCGTATTTTTTAGAAATTGAAGGTATTTTAATGTAATACGTTTCTTTCGGAAAAAAACATATAACTATAGTATCGTGCTATATTTTCCACGTGTACGTGAGGAGTGGGTCGTTACCCCGTGCATGATATATGCGAGAAATAAATTTTGTGGTATTTAAGTGTTGAACTAATATATCACAAAAATATATTTTTAAAGAGAAGGAAATTTTCGTAAATTAAGTGTAGTATAAGGTTTGCAAGAAGAGTAAACTTGGTGGTTTATTTTTCCTAACTTTTGAGTTTGAAAAAAATGTTTTGCAAGTCCAATATTGTGATATAAAAAATATCTTTAAGAAGTTTAGTTTAGTATCGATATTATATATGGTCATGAGAGTACAGTCAAGAAGAGGAGTTAAGGTTGGATTCAAGGAAAGTGGAATAAAGAAAGACTTATTGTTTTCCGCTAGTACTCGTACAAGCGATAAATGTAGAGAAGAACCGAGACCGATAAAGAAGAGGAAGAACGAGTATTAGTTTCCGGATTCGGCAGCTTGAGCACTTCCTTACGACTTGAGCAATTTTGTGAGAAAATTTGATAGTGAAATTTGAGAGAGAAGATGCGTAAGGATGGAGTTAGGACTGGTCTAGGTATTTATAGACAGTGATGGATAGGGGTGTGAATAAATAAAAAAGAATTAAAAAGATTAATTGTAGAGATATAGGGTCTGGCAGTTCTCTGGATTAATTCAGTGAATTTAAAGTTTAAAAAGGAGTAGTGGGGAGTTGAAAGGATGCATGTGCACGAGATGGGGATGATTGGACACCATCAGGCCGTCGGTAGGCCAAGATGACAGCAATCGCCTCGGGGTTCGAGCTAGATTTTAATTTGGTTTTAATTAACTCATTTCTCCACTTTAATTTTGTTGCAACTTTTCATTTCTCAATGAAATGCCCGTGCAAACTCTTGGACTTCCAAAACGTTAAAATAAAAATATTAAAGTAATTGGGGCTGATGGGATTCAAACACGCATGCTGAAGAAAAGCAGTGGAAAGACTTAACCAGTGAGATATAAGGAGTTTCTTGCTTTTATTTAACAATAATTATTTATAAGTTATAGTGAGAGTAGAAATACCTTCATATATACATTGAACTTGATACAAACGTACAAAGATTTCAGGATCGTTACAAATGTCAGGATCAGAATGCATGCCAGTTCGGAGCTCGTCCAACATACTATTCAAACTCGTGTCCCTGAAATTCGTACGACGAGAATCATTTGGCCTAATCCAAAGACTCGTAGACATGTCAACTATCAGTGCCACTTCTCCATAATACTTCCATTTTGTATACCCAGACGAAATCTTATTCTTCAGTAGATGTTCATACACTATATCTCGACAGAGGTCATAACCGTTATGGTACTTTTTACACGGACACGATATCAATTCTTCATGGGATCGGTCCCTCAATATGAATTCCATTAACTCTTCGACACCGGCTTTATTTTCATCACTAAATTTGGACACTTTCATCTAACTGCTATCCATTACTCTCCGATTTCTGATATTATGTATTATGTATTAGTATATCATTTGAATATTTATTTTATGACTTATAGTTAAGGTTTAATGTTTCAGTTTGATCTATCAATACATTATATCGGCTGTCGGGGGTAAGACTTCTATCCCATTAAGAATCTATAACGCATACACCCCTGCGTTTGTGTTTTCATTCGTTTCGAGAAAATTTCGGCAACACCACCTTACTGTTTTCCGAATACACTGCAATAGAAGGGATGATAATCATTTCAATGCTAAATATCAACACTGAAATGATCATTCCCTCTATATTTGTACATGGAGAACCAGCGAAAAGGTGTCGGTGAAACTAATCTCGAAACGAATGAAAGACATAAATGCAGGGTGTGTTTGCGTTATAAATTCTTAAATTTTCCATACTGAACAAATCTATCGGTTATAGTATGACTAGTTTTCTCGTCATATAAACTACATACAAACAAACGATTAAACGCTTAGTTTTGTCAACCATCACGTAGTTTTATGCCACAATGGAAACCATTACGTATATAACTGATAGACGGAGTCTAATACGCGTTTCGTTTTTTAAATGTGATATCCTCGATGATAACATGTAAATTTCATGTTATCATCGAGTTTCGTACACTTAGTATAAAATTTTCGTGTTATTTTTAAGTTCAAGGTTCAATTATGAGCATTGTTTGGAACATATGATTATTGAGTATAGTAGTTAGAATAATGGTTAGTTGGATTGCTATTAATAGTAACATGATAATGAAAATTATAATCATAAAATTTTTCATTATTAAAATAGTTTAAAACTTTATTATTAAGGATTCCTATAAGAATTAAAAGGGTTAGAAGATTCCATATATTATTCATCAAATATGGTTAAATGCCTTGACCTTTTTAGTTGCTCGCTTGCTAGATATTTTTCTTTCCTAATTGTCAATAAATTGTTGATATTAATTATTTTGAGAATATTGAATGAATGATTAGATTTGGGTATGTTCATATATTTAATTTTAACATCCAAAATAGAGAAATATTGTTTAAAAAAATTAAAGCTTACCTGTGGCGGAGAGACGGCTGCGACTGTGAATAGCGACGGCTCGTCGAAGAAGAAGCACTTCGTCACCGGCAAAGAAGACGACGGCGGTCGCCGCTGCGACTGCATGTGAGAGAGAGTGTGTGTGTGTGTGTCGGAGGCCTTACGAAGGGGCTGCGACAGTGGACGGTGACTACTGTTAGTGTATATGCCCTAGAGGCCATTACTGTATCATACTAGTTTGTATATTACTTAATGGAAGCTTGGGATATTCACCTTGTATAAACAATCTTGCTCAATATAGTAGTATGCTACTTGGTTTGTTTCCACTTCAATGTGTACTTGTGTTTATTTCAGTATATCACTTATACGCATTAGTGGAGCCCTTAGGATCTTTGCTTGATTACCAGCGTTGTGATGGCAGTCACACTAGTGGGGGCTGGGTAATCTATAAGCACATCCTTATACAGGTCCCTAGTCGCAGGACTATCGAGACAGGGCATCGATACTCCGGAGTAGACTAGCGTATGCGCTTCTCATCCCAGTGTGGGAGATGGTCTGTCCCACAGCCATCAGTACGTCGTACTGGAGATAGTATACGGGTGCTCGTTGGGTTACGAGTACACTGGACAGGACTCGTCGGGAACTGACAGGTTGGTATTATACCTATCGTCAGTTATCAGTTCCCAGGTGACATGAGTACAGCTTAGTCCGCTGACTTGACACTGGCACTTCGCCTCAAGTGTGTTCCCACTGCATTTTGATCACTACCCTACCACGGCTCAAAGGAGTCGTGCAAACAGGTGGTGGTTGGGTGCAGTCCCGAAGCACTTGGAGGCAGTGACGGTTAGACAGGATTCGTCTCTCCCGGTATTGGGGGTTGACATCGCGCTGTGTCTAGGAGAGCCATTACACGAGTAGTCCCTGGCCAGGGCAAACGAGATATACTGGTAGGTTTCCAGTGTTATCTCAGGGTGTTTTGGGCTTCGCTCCGGCACGACTTGTACCGCTATTGGGGGACTGACGTTTACCACCCCCTAGGCCCGCCATGCGATGTATCAGACGAACAGACCGGACTGTACGGAGACTGTCACATTCAGACTCAGTAGGAGTTCAGATGGGGTTTCACCTCGTCAGCCTTCTTGTCGGCATCTACCTGGGGACCGTTACGCACAGCTAGTGCCGCTTGCGGTCTGTGGTTAAACCCACTGCCAGCGTAGTGTCGAGTCTTTAGAGTCCCACACAGAGGGTATTCGCCTCTGGGCAAAACAGAGTAGAGGTCGCATGGTTTTGCGACAGGGTTCGTTCTCATCCGCGCACTTGTGCACGTTTGGAGTCCGGACGGATTATACTGGCAGGCTCTGGTTTGAGCCAGATACTGGTATATGTTTTGGGGTTGCTTTTATATCTCGGTATTCTTGTTCCTCGGAACGAGAATGCAGGTGTGTATGCACAGTTGCTTGAGGCGGAGGATGAGTTTTTTCATTAGGGTTTCGGAACGGGTGCGTATGCACAGTTGACAGTTATCATTTTCCAAACCCTAATGGATTTATGGATTATCTATTTATAATAGTAATTAAATGAGAATTTTGTTATGGTTGATTTTGTTGACTTGTTGACCATGGTTGACTTGTTGACCATGGTTGAATGTTGACCACCATCATGCTTTAAAAAGTCCTCCTTGATTTATGCTTACATTTCATTAAATGAAGCATGGTAGTGGTCATTCCAAATTACCATCAACTATTCTCATTTTCAATTATTATTATTAGATAATTCTTTTTCTTTTGCATTATGGTTGCAAGAAAGAATAGGATAGCTCATTCTATCATATTCATTCTCTCTCCTCACTTCATCTTCTTCTTCCTCTAGCAAAAGAGAAACCTTCTCATGTGTTGAGAATCCTTCTCTTTAAAAAGAAAAGCAAACCCTAGTCACTCTCTACTCATTCTAGGTTCATGGTTTAGCAAGCCGGAAGCCCTAGTTCACTCAAAGATCGAGGAAGAGCCCAAAGGTCGAACCTTCGAGGTGGATCCATCTTCGACGGAAGAAGGCGACGAAAAGAGAACCATCAACCTCTACAAGTTTTGAAGAAGAAGGAGTTCAAGTTTAGGTATAACCTTCATCCGAGTAGCTAACTCCCTTTAGCGTATTTGCTAGTTTAGTTTAGACACGATCCCGACCTTGTTAGTCCATGTTGCCTCTTGCGATAAAAATTTGTTTTTTATACCGTTTCCGCCTCCCCGTAAGCACCGGGGGTCGCAATATGGACTTACAGTGGTATCAGAGCCTAACTAAACTTAAACTAGCTTGGTAGTGAAGTGTAACGAAGTTCGGAAACGAAAAATCACAAAACCGGATAAATTACAAAACCTGAGTTTCTGTTGAAATTTTTTTGGCTCAAAATGAAAATATTTATACTTGTAAAATCGTCTCAGGGTTTTGTGAGTGCACTGATGAAAAACGATCCACTGTTGCGTTCAAAGCGCCGCCCTTCCGCGGCACTAGGTAGGAATGTGCCGCGGAACCGCCGCGCTTTGTCGTCTTCTCTGCATCGTTTTTCATGCAGTGTGTGTCTGTGTTGGTTTTGGGATTTTTGAAATATATTATATGTGCCCAGATTTTGCAGAAAAGAAATTTCCTTTTGGGGTCCTATAATTCCGTATTTTTTCCGAACTTCACTACACTTTGACTATGATGGTTATATCTGTGATGTTTGCATGTATTGAACGTCGGCTAATCGCTATAAGACGATTAGTCGGGGTTATACATGATCTGTGTTTGATATTGGAATGTGTATATGAATGTGTTGGACTGTCGCGGGTGAATAGCCGGGGTGGATGTGAGATGAGCTTTTGTTTTTCTTTCATTCATTGTAAATGTAAATTGATGTAATAATTATTATTTGTTTGGCCACACAACCGGGTCGGGGTTGTAGCCGTCATTGTATAATTCTTTTTACTGTTTTTGCTCCTAGGATAGACCCATGGAGGGGTGCACAAACTACCGAGGACTTGGCGGGTAGTTTGCCGCACCCGTAGGGGTCTTGGGTGGGGTATTTGGCTATTCACCGCGACCGTGTTATCCGCTTTTCGTTCCAGGCTCGAAAGGATTGCGGATTGCTAGTATATCCAATGTATTCATCTGTGATCTGTAATGTCTATCATTGCTTTCTATTTAGGCGTTGCTTATGTTTTACAGCCGCGCTAGCCCAGCCCCCGCTCTGTCGTTAGTTAAGTAACCTAACGGGTAATGACGGGGCCCCGTGGCGAATGCATATGGCATAAGCGTACGTCATATTTTGGTTGTTTTCTGCAATGGTAGGATTAAATGATGGGACGCATTAAAAGTACTAATGCAAGAATATCACGCATTAAAAGAACTAATGCAAGATAATAAACCAAGTTGAAGTCGTTGGAACACTTTCGAAAAACCACTCGGTTCTTTTCAAAACTAACTTTTAAATGCGGAGATTGAGCCACTCCTTCTAAAAGCTATCTCGTTCCATCGATTAAATCAAGTTCACTACGTTCACGGTTTCACCAAAACCATTCGTAGCCCTCCGTCGCTTCGCATGAATAGGCAATAGTATTCAAGCTATGTATTTTGGCCAAAGTCAAGGCATAGTGATTGGTAGCTATTGGGTGTTCATGTGTAGCATAGATAGATGCGTTGGTTTGGGACAGTCGTGCTGCCATTTTGGCCAAAGTCAAGGGTAGGTACGGATGGATCCAAATTAACCTGGATAGTGACGGGCAGAACTTGACATGTGACTTATGATATTTTGGCCAAAGTCAAGGTCATAAGAGCATGGGGCAAAAATCCACATCGGGAGTTTCATAAGTACTGAAACTTGCTAGATTTGCATACCATTTGGAGTGTGGTGATTCTGGTAGGATTCCTTCAGTTTCGTCACGCGATGATATTTGGATCCTGATCCTACTGTGAGTATATGCTACTCCTCGGGAAATTTCTCACTAAACGATCAATGCTATAAACCTAGTAGGTGCCTAGAAAGGTGTTAGCGGGGTTATGCTCCCAGGGAAAAGAGGTTATTTAATTAAGGAACTTCGCGAAAGCGTTGGAAAACCTCCCTCGAAGTACCGACACTGGCCTGGCTGAACGGTTAAGCAAGTATTGTGCGGTGGGATTGATCCTGACTAATTCTTCCTTTATGGTTTGAGGAGGGATTCGAGAGACAGTGGGAGCCATCCTGTTTAGACAAATTAAAAACCATTCTAAACTTGCAAGAGCATCATGCTGAGTGTTTCTTCTTCTCTCTCCTAATTGCAGCGACCAAATCAACATGACTGGACTTAAGTTACTCCTAGATAAAAACAAACTGACAGGGCCAAACTACAAAGATTGGCTCAGGAATGTCAAGATAGCAATCACTTATGACAAGCTGGGGTATCTTCTTACCACCAAAGCTCCCCCTGTCCCTGGTCCAACTTCCAGTGTCGCGGATAAGGAAATCCGCAAGACTTGGGAGATTGATAGCGCGAAGGCCAAGTGCCTCCTGCTTGCCTCGATGGACAACGAACATCAGAGGAGGCATGAGAATATGGACATGGAATCCATATTGCTCCATACAAAAGAACTGTATGGAGAGCAATCTCGTATCGCAAGATACGAAGCGTCGAAAAAGTTATTTTCGACAAGAATGGCCGTCGGATCATCAGTAGCCGAGCATGTGCTAAAGATGATCGGCTACATTGAGGAGCTCGCTGACCTAGGGATCACATTGGAGAGTGAGCTATATACGGATATAGTTCTCCAGTCCCTTCCTTCCACTTACGCCCAGTTCATACTGAACTTCAACCTACAAGAAAAAGAGGTTGAACTTTCAGAGCTCCTCAACATGCTGAGGAGCGCAGAGGGCACCCTACAGAAAGGTAGGGAAACATCCACTTTGTTTGTAGGAGGATCATCTTCTTCTAGGTCCAAGGCGAAAGCCAAGGGAAAGAAGAAGAAAGCCCCCGCCAAACCAAGGGGCGGTGTTAGTAAAGTGGATACGAAGGGAAAAGGGAAAGCAACAAAGATAGCGGGGAAGCTTGTGGATAAGGAGGAATGCTTCTTTTGTCATAAGAAAGGACACTGGAAGAATGATTGCAGGGCCTGGAAGGCCAGAACACAGGAATTGAAGCAGGTTGCAGTTTCAGCTTCAGGTGTGTATGTTATTGAAAACTGTCTTTCAATAAACTCTACTTCCTGGGTATTGGATACCGGATCAGGATCTCATATCTGTAATTCTTTGCAGGCGTTGAGAAACCGTAGGGATTTGAAGGCAGGTGACATGACCCTCAGAGTTGCGAACGGAGCTAGCATGGATGCTAAAGCCGTGGGGGACTATCACCTGGGAATGTCAGATGGACATGTTTTGGTTTTGCGTAATTGCTTTTTTGTACCCAACGCAACTTGTAATATCATTTCTGTATCTTTAGTTTCTAAAGAAGGTTATGAATTTGCGTTTGTAAGTAATGTTGTAAACATTCACCTTAATCAAGTTTTGATTGGGTCAGGTACTTTGAGTAATGGTATATACGTGTTAAACCAACCACAGATTTTTAATGTCCAGAATACACACAAAAGAAAGTCTCCAGAAATAAATCAGACTTTCTTATGGCATTGTAGATTGGGTCACATCAATGAGAGAAGGTTGACGAAGTTACATACAGAAGGGTATTTGAATGCGTTCGAATATCAGTCGTATGCCACTTGTCAATCCTGTCTCAAAGGAAAGATGACAAAGACTCCGTTTACTGGACATGGAGTAAGAGCGAGCGAGCTCTTGGGACTCGTACACAGTGACGTGTGCGGTCCAATGTCTACACATGCCCGAAGCGGACATTCTTACTTCATTACTTTTACGGATGACTTCTCAAGGTACGGTTATGTCTTCTTAATGAAACATAAGTCTGAGGCCTTTGAAAAATTCCAGGAGTATAAGAGTGAAGTAGAGAAACAGACCGGCAAAAGTATTAAGATTCTAAGATCGGATCGAGGTGGAGAATACTTAAGTGCCGAGTTCCTGGACTATTTAAAAGAGAACGGAATTCTCTCTCAGCTTACTCCTCCTTACACCCCGCAACATAACGGTGTATCGGAGAGACGGAACCGCACCCTATTGGATATGGTGCGGTCCATGATAAGTAACGCTGAGTTGCCGCGATCATTCTGGGGATATGCGCTAGAATCAGCCGCATACCTTTTGAACCTAGTTCCCACTAAGACTGTGCCTACCACGCCATTTGAGATATGGTGTGGGAAGAGACCCCATCTTAATCACATTAAGATATGGGGAAGTCCAGCTTTTGTCAAAAAGCAGCATGCGGACAAGCTCGAGGCACGATCAGTACTGTGCAAGTTTGTGGGATATCCGAAGAATTCCAAGGGATATTTCTTCTACTGTGAAGAGGAACAAAAAGTTCTTGTTTCTCGTCATGCCCACTTTCTAAAACACCAGTTCATAGAAAAGGAAATAAGTGGGAGCGCAGTAGAACTGGAAGAAATTCCAGAACCACGGACTATTACTGAAAGTTTAGTGGAACCAGAGGGTTCGGAAGAACAGGACATTCCTACGCCGCTCCGCAGGAGTAGTAGGCAGTCTCATCCGCCCGAGAGATACTACGGTTTTCTCATAGACGGGGATCGAGAGGATTGCATCATAGATTATGATGAGCCTACTAGCTTCCAGCAGGCCGTTCAGAGCATTGACTCGGTAAAATGGCTGGATGCAATGCGGACCGAAATGGAGTCCATGTACACCAACAAAGTATGGACGTTGGACATTGCTCCAGACGGGGTAAAACCCGTAGGATGCAAGTGGATCTTCAAAAGGAAGATTGGTGTAGATGGACAGGTTGAGACCTATAAAGCTAGGCTGGTAGCAAAGGGTTTTCGTCAAAGACCTGGCTTGGACTACGACGAAACCTTTTCTCCAGTAGCCATGCTGAAATCCATTCGGATCCTTCTTGCCATTGCTGCCTTCCACGATTATGAGATCTGGCAAATGGACGTAAAGACAGCTTTTCTAAATGGAAATTTAGAGGAGTGTGTCTATATGGACCAGCCAGAGGGTTTCATTCAGAGTGGGAGCAGCGGAAAGGTGTGCAAGTTGCTTAAGTCCATCTATGGACTAAAGCAGGCATCGCGGAGTTGGAACATCTGCTTTGATGAGACAGTCAAAGAATTTGGCTTTATCAAAAATCCAGATGAACCATGCATCTATAGTAGATTTGTAGCGAGAACTGTAGTATTCCTCGTTTTATACGTGGATGACATTCTCTTGATAGGAAATGACATTCCTATGCTACAATCTGTCAAGGGGTTCTTGTCACAAAGGTTCTCCATGAAAGACCTGGGTGATGCCTCATACATCCTGGGGATCCGGATCCATCGTGATAGATCCAAGAGGATATTGGGACTTTCTCAGTCCAGGTACATCGACACCATAGTGAAAAGATTCAGTATGGAAGATTCCAAGCGCGGTAACCTACCGGCTTGTCACGGGATCACCCTCTCTAAAGAGATGTCTCCCAAGACTGATTTGGAGAGGGATCGCATGTCTATTATACCCTACGCTTCTGCGGTAGGCTCTATAATGTATGCGATGTTGTGTACCAGACCGGATGTAGCTTATGCACTGAGTGTGGTAAGCCGGTATCAGTCTAACCCTGGGAAGAAACACTGGATAGCAGTAAAGAACATTCTCAAGTACCTGAGAAGGACTAAGGAGATGTTCTTGGTGTATGGCGGAAAAGACCTCCAGATCGAGGCCTTTGCTGACTCCAGCTTCCAGAGTGACAAGGATGATTCCAAGTCCATGTCGGGTTTTGTCTTCACCCTCAATAGAGGGGCGGTGTGTTGGAAGAGTTCCAAACAGGAAACCGTTGCAGACTCGACGATGGAAGCGGAATACATCGCTGCATCTGATGCCGCAAAAGAAGCTGTCTGGATGAGGAAGTTCTTGAAAGAACTTCAGGTGGTTCCGTCCATTGTTGACCCAATACCTCTGTATTGCGACAACAACGGGGCTATAGCTTTAGCGAAGGAACCCAGGTCCCATCAGAGATCCAGGCACATCTTGAGGCGGTATCACCTGATCAGGGAGATCGTGGATCGCAAGGAGATCGAGGTTCGAAGGGTTGCTTCAGAAGAGAACACTGCAGATCCATTCACCAAGGCCCTACCCCAGACTCAGTTCGATCGAGATGATAGGTCTTCGATACGCCAGTACATGGCCTTAGTGCAAGTGGGAGATTGTTAGTGTATATGCCCTAGAGGCCATTACTGTATCATACTAGTTTGTATATTACTTAATGGAAGCTTGGGATATTCACCTTGTATAAACAATCTTGCTCAATATAGTAGTATGCTACTTGGTTTGTTTCCACTTCAATGTGTACTTGTGTTTATTTCAGTATATCACTTATACGCATTAGTGGAGCCCTTAGGATCTTTGCTTGATTACCAGCGTTGTGATGGCAGTCACACTAGTGGGGGCTGGGTAATCTATAAGCACATCCTTATACAGGTCCCTAGTCGCAGGACTATCGAGACAGGGCATCGATACTCCGGAGTAGACTAGCGTATGCGCTTCTCATCCCAGTGTGGGAGATGGTCTATCCCACAGCCATCAGTACGTCGTACTGGAGATAGTATACGGGTGCTCGTTGGGTTACGAGTACACTGGACAGGACTCGTCGGGAACTGACAGGTTGGTATTATACCTATCGTCAGTTATCAGTTCCCAGGTGACATGAGTACAGCTTAGTCCGCTGACTTGACACTGGCACTTCGCCTCAAGTGTGTTCCCACTGCATTTTGATCACTACCCTACCACGGCTCAAAGGAGTCGTGCAAACAGGTGGTGGTTGGGTGCAGTCCCGAAGCACTTGGAGGCAGTGACGGTTAGACAGGATTCGTCTCTCCCGGTATTGGGGGTTGACATCGCGCTGTGTTTAGGAGAGCCATTACACGAGTAGTCCCTGGCCAGGGCAAACGAGATATACTGGTAGGTTTCCAGTGTTATCTCAGGGTGTTTTGGGCTTCGCTCCGGCACGACTTGTACCGCTATTGGGGGACTGACGTTTACCACCCCCTAGGCCCGCCATGCGATGTATCAGACGAACAGACCGGACTGTACGGAGACTGTCACATTCAGACTCAGTAGGAGTTCAGATGGGGTTTCACCTCATCAGCCTTCTTGTCGGCATCTACCTGGGGACCGTTACGCACAGCTAGTGCCGCTTGCGGTCTGTGGTTAAACCCACTGCCAGCGTAGTGTCGAGTCTTTAGAGTCCCACACAGAGGGTATTCGCCTCTGGGCAAAACAGAGTAGAGGTCGCATGGTTTTGCGACAGGGTTCGTTCTCATCCGCGCACTTGTGCACGTTTGGAGTCCGGACGGATTATACTGGCAGGCTCTGGTTTGAGCCAGATACTGGTATATGTTTTGGGGTTGCTTTTATATCTCGGTATTCTTGTTCCTCGGAACGAGAATGCAGGTGTGTATGCACAGTTGCTTGAGGCGGAGGATGAGTTTTTTCATTAGGGTTTCGGAACGGGTGCGTATGCACAGTTGACAGTTATCATTTTCCAAACCCTAATGGATTTATGGATTATCTATTTATAATAGTAATTAAATGAGAATTTTGTTATGGTTGATTTTGTTGACTTGTTGACCATGGTTGACTTGTTGACCATGGTTGAATGTTGACCACCATCATGCTTTAAAAAGTCCTCCTTGATTTATGCTTACATTTCATTAAATGAAGCATGGTAGTGGTCATTCCAAATTACCATCAACTATTCTCATTTTCAATTATTATTATTAGATAATTCTTTTTCTTTTGCATTATGGTTGCAAGAAAGAATAGGATAGCTCATTCTATCATATTCATTCTCTCTCCTCACTTCATCTTCTTCTTCCTCTAGCAAAAGAGAAACCTTCTCATGTGTTGAAAATCCTTCTCTTTAAAAAGAAAAGCAAACCCTAGTCACTCTCTACTCATTCTAGGTTCATGGTTTAGCAAGCCGGAAGCCCTAGTTCACTCAAAGATCGAGGAAGAGCCCAAAGGTCGAACCTGCGAGGTGGATCCATCTTCGACGGAAGAAGGCGACGAAAAGAGAACCATCAACCTCTACAAGTTTTGAAGAAGAAGGAGTTCAAGTTTAGGTATAACCTTCATCCGAGTAGCTAACTCCCTTTAGCGTATTTGCTAGTTTAGTTTAGACACGATCCCGACCTTGTTAGTCCATGTTGCCTCTTGCGATAAAAATTTGTTTTTTATACCGTTTCCGCCTCCCCGTAAGCACCGGGGGTCGCAATATGGACTTACAACTACGACTGCAGGTGATAGAGGCGACGAAGGAGTCGGCGTGGAGGGGGTCGGTGACGGAGGTCAAAGAGTGAGAGGGAAGGGGCTACGAGGAGGGGTCGGCCAGGAGGGTTCGATCGGCATGGAAGGGAGTCGGCGAGGAAGGGTCGACATGAAGGAGGACGGCAACGGAGTATGAAAGGGAAGGAGGAAGAGGGCTTCGAGGAGTAGTCGATCGGCGTGGAAGGGGATCGAAAAGGAGGTCGGCATGGCAGGGGGTCGGCGAGGAGGTCGGTATGGAGAAGGTCGGCAAGGGGTCGGCATGGAGAAGAGGGGATGGGTTAGGGTTTTTTTTTAATTTGGGGTGGGGGTGTGGTAGAGGGAGGGAAGGATATGATCGATCGGCTCTTTTGCCCTTCCCAACCTTTTTATTGATTGGGTTTATTCCGTTGAGCACTAGCTGATGGAATAACCCCTAAAATATTAAAAAAATAAAAGCCGTCCAAATAACCCTGTATTTGGTGTAGTGTGGGATTATTTTTGCCATCTTTTGCTATGGAAATTGGGTGATCATGGTTGCACAATTAAATTTTGGTCAGATAAATGTATAGAGTGGCAATCTATTCAATCTTTATTTATATCATGCTAGATCTATCTGCAGTTACTTGGAATTGCAAAGCAAATGTAAGGACTCAGGGACTTAATTTGGGCTAATGGTAATCGGATTAATTGGCATCCTCAATGTCGGGTGTTTTGTGTGAGTGTGTGTTGAGGCGTGCGGTGTGGGTGTGGGTGTGGGTGTGGGGGGGGGGCAAGCATATACGTCCGGACAAGATAAAAGAAATAAAGTGTGGGCCCCACATGGTGCACGAAACTCCCCCTTCTCTCTGACCCCCCGTCCAGATGTATTACAGCCGGCACACCGAATAATTCCTCGCTACTTAGAGGTCTTCTTCCTTCTCGATTAATTCCCCTCTCTTGATGCTGACATGGCTATTTGGCAACTTAATGGAGGTAATTTTACGGTTAATTCCCTTTAAAAATTCTTAAATTGTGGCGGCATTTTATATGCTCACTACAAATTTGCTTGGGATTCTGTTGCCCGGCCCTCTGAAAATTCTGTACCCTGTGGTTTCTTCAAACCACAACCCCCCCCCCACCTCCCCCTCCCCCTCCCCCTCCATATCTAGTATTTAGAATTTGTCTCGATTTGGTACCGCTCTCGCGGCCCGCACCGAAATAGTGCTTTACCCTTAAATGTCCAGTCAGCTGCTGCGCTCAACGCATTTCGGGGAGAACCAGCTATGTAGTTTACTTTTATTAATTTGAAAATTAAATATTTTGTTGATTAATATCTTTGGTTCATTTGTTAATACTACACAAATATAATAGTCAAAAATATTATATGATTGAATTAGGATTAGAAGATATCATGAATGCCAAATTTGTTAATTTTTTTTTATTTTGAAAAAACGAATTACTTATCAGTTTAAGAAGTACATATTAGATATTGTCTTTCTGCGGCAGCTAAATATACTTTTATTATTAAAAGTTTTTATATTAAGTTATTCATTGGTCAAAATTGATTTGAATACAATATTTATGCATAAAAGGCTAAAATAATAATATTTGATGATTTGGGTATATAGGTTACATGATTGATCTTTTGGTGTTGACGGTAAGGATCATGTAGAATTCTCTTGATCATATAGAATTCTCATTTGACATTTTTATATAGAAACTGTTTATCCACCACCATATATAGAGTGATACATAGACAATAGTTAAAATTTGCTAAGAGAAAAAAATTGTTAAACATAATATTTAATTATTTTTCAATATCACACCATAAACAGTGGATATAAAAATTCTACTTGCGTAAAATAACGGAAATCCTACACCCTTAATTAAGTTTCTCCTGCCTTACATTTCAAATTATACCTCTTACCATTTTTCACATAGATACACAAATCCCTACCAATTTAATGCAAACACTAGGATGTAGAGTTTGTTATTAAAATATTGAATTTGCGTAGTAGTTTAAAAAATTTTAAATAATGAGAAAAAATAGGAGAGTGACACCTCATTATAAAATAGAGAGAAATCGTATGGTAAGAAGAAGAAAAATATATTGGAAGTTGGAAGGACTTAAGAAATCAATGAAAGTAACAATACCTAAAAAAAAAAAATCTTCATTTTTTTTGGCAAAAACCTTGAAGTAACTTATCTCTGCTAATATAATGAAACTTTTTCAAATTTAGAGTTTGCTATTTAATTTTGAGCTGATGTATAGGAGTTTAGATTTCTTAAAATGTTAAGAAAAATTAAGAGAGTACACACCTTATCATAAAAAAGTGACAAGTCGTATGGTAAGAAATTAACATAAAAAAAAACAAGATTTTTGAGAGATTGGAAAAATCAATGGAAGCAAAAATTCTTTAAAAAGATATAAAATATATTCATTTCCTTTTTTTTTGGTCAAAACTTTAAGTAATTAATCCTTCATAACATGAACAAAAAACATTTTAAAAAATTAAAAATTAATAAAGAGAATAAAATAATAATAAATATAATGAAATAAGAGAAGAAAATATTAGAAAGATTTGAAGAATTAATGAAAGTAAGATACCTTATGAAAAGATATACAAAGGAATCTTCTTCGTTGTTTTGGCAAAGTCTCTTAACAATTAAGTTGATTTTCTTATAAATAAGTTTACCAAATTTTTTATATTGAAATAAATAAAAATCAATGGCGACCAACAACATATATATGAGATTGCCGGGTACAAATGATGAGGTCCATGGCAAAAGTTTCATATGAGATACTTGGGAAGGAGTCGAGATCGGAATGGGACGGAGAATGGGACGGAAGATGTTTGGGGTAAAATTAGGCTTAGGATACTTATGGTTAGAAGAAGAAGAGAAGAAGCTTTGCTTTGGGTTTGCATTGGGGAAGAGGTGGATGAGAAGAAGAGAGGGGAAAAAAAGGGGAAAGGTGAGGAGTGTTGCCGACGGTGGTGGTGAAGTGAGGGGAGGGTTTGATTAGGTGAGAACGATGAGAGCGTGTTTCGGGGATTTTGAAATTATTTTGATGATGTGGTGACTTAACTGATTGTTAATGTGGAAGTGGTGTGCATCGTTGGCGCTAATTTAGCACCGTCAATCATGATGGTTTTCCAGAGATTATAAACTCTTAGATGGTTTTCGGCCAAACCATCAAAACATCAGGTAGTTTTGTAAAATGATAGGCCTAAGGTAAAATCTTCTCCCAGGATCAGGTACTAATTAAAGATATTAGTAGAACATGTAACATATCATCCATTTATGTAAAAGAATATGATAGTTTGTTGGTGTTTAGAATCTGATCGTATTGTTATACTTAGAAAACAACTTCATATATATATATATATATATAGAGAGAGAGAGAGAGAGAGAGATATTAATGGAGGGAAGAGGCCATATCCCCTCCTATGGCGTCGAAAAAATACCCCCTCCCTTGTTTTCCCGACGATCGGCACCCACCATCTTCATCGTCATCATCTAAGATATGGGTACACCAAATTTCATGTGATTCCACAACTTTTTCACCGTTGATTTAATGGGTTCAAAATTATCGGTTAACCGACAATAGAACATTTTACATTGCTAAATCAACGGTGAAAATGTTGTAGAATCACATGAAATTTGGTGTACCCACAACTTAGATGATAACGATGAAGGTGATAGGAGCCGATCGTCGCAAAAAGTGAGGGAGGGGGTATTTTTTCGACGCCATAGGAGGAAATTCCCTCCTATGGCATCTTTCCTCCATTATTCCCATATATATATATATATATATTGAAAGAGAATAATGGAGGAAAGATGCCATAGGAGGGAATTTTCTTTTATGGCGTCGAAAAAATACCCCCTCCCTCACTTTTTGCGACGATCGGCACGCATCATCTTCATCGTTATCATCTAAGATGTAGGTACACCAAATTTCATGTGATTCTACAACTTTTTCACCGTTGATTTAGCAATGTAAAAAGTTCTATTGTCGGTAAACCGTTAATTTTGAACCCACTAAATCAACAGTGAAAAAGTTGTAGAATCACATGAAATTTTGTGTACCCACATCTTAGATGATAACGATAAAAATGGTGGGTGCCGATCGTCGGAAAAAATAAGATAAAGGGTATTTTTTCGACGCCATAGGAGGAAATTCCCTCCTATGGCCTCTTTCCTCCATTATTCTCATATTGAAATGAGTATTGAATATTAATGCAGCTATGGAAAGATGGAGAGTGGGCAGCTGAAGTAAATGGAGGGCACAAGGCTTGGCTTCTGATGGATGAAGTAAGGGAAATGATTAAAAAATATATCTAACTTCTTGTAATATTTATTTCTTTTTATTTTGTACAGCCTTTATGAGCCATAATGATATACAAAGCATATATATGAACTTATTTTCCAACCCAAAAAAATAAAAAAAAATTTTGGTCATAAGAAATTGCTCAAGAATTCTTTATTTTTGTTTTTGCTTTTCCTTTTTGAATTATAAAAATTATTGAAGTGTTGCCCAAATTTTTATAGTTTATTATTATATAGCTAAAAACTGTGCTGCTTTTAATTTATTTAATGAAAGAAAGAGAAGTACAAGTTCTCTAGCTTTCTTTTCTCCAAAAATTAAAAAATAAAGTAGAAAAAAATTAATTGAGACCGATACGAAGTTGAAGCAAACAATGAATCCAGTCAATATAAAACCACTCCTCTTTCATGATACAATCTAAACAATAGATGAATATTAATTTACATAAATAATCACTTACAATAATCCACTGTAACTAAAATTGAAATTAATTATCAGAAGCTGAAGGCTTCGAAAAATTCGAGGCTTCAGGCGTCGCCAAAGGCGAAACTTGCTCGCCGCCCGGCGGCAAATCGGAAAGAAAAGCAAGCATGTTCCGGATGCTCACAGACCGCGCGGGCCGAAAACTAAGCGATCTCATCTTGCTATCGGCAGAGAAAATATCCGATGACTTAGAAAGAATCAGATAAACCAAGGCTTGGACCAACACAAACACGCCAAGTTTCATGGCAAGATCGCCGTCGATCGAGAACACATCAAAAGAAATCATCTTTGTAGAATGAGAGGAAGAATGAAAATTATGAGAGAATTTGAAGCCAGGGTTCATTTATACACGTATGGTGATGGATTGAGATATGGTTTGGTGTGGATGACACATAAGTACCTTTGCGTTTCACGTTTGATTTGCTTGTTGTGTTGAAAGAGAAAAAGTTGAAGGGGGCAAAAATTTGTTATAACAAATCAAGTATGAAGAAATGTGAAGCATTTGTATATAGATTAAAGTTTCATTTGATGTGGACTCGCATGCACTGGATATATTAGTATGACCAAATTGTTCAAGAAATTGATTGAATGTGGGAATGAAAGACTGTGGTCAGCTTAAACTTGCACGAAATTCTAAAGAACTGTTTTGGACATGTGGATTTGGTCCTTGATTTGCATGATATTGATCCATCATGGATCATTTTGGCAAAAAGCTTAACCTATTAGAACCTTCATCGTACCATAACAATATATGTCAAGTTAATGTAACACTTAACATGATCGGATCTGAAGTGCTCAACTGTCCAAAGTTTTTAGGTAGGATAGGATTTTCCTTCGTGTGTAACATACGGACGACAGAGTTTGAAAGAATATCAACTCATGTTCTTAAAGATGTATATTTTTTCATTTAGCAAATCTTAATTCTTTATGTATCATATCATAAACGTTAGATAATCTACTTCTAGCTATCTTAAAATGTCAAATTAGAATTTTACAAGATCCTTACCTTTGAGTACTCAGATGATGGAATATGCACTTACAAGTTCAACCCCTAAAAATTCTCACCCGTTTTGAAGGTATCTTCTCAAATCGCAGTTATATTATTTTTGAGATAAATGGTGTCGAAACACCAAAGCTTCATAAAAGAGCAAATAATGAAACAAAGTCCGCATAGAATTGTAGTTATATTAACGAGTTTAACTTCTGGATTTTAACTTTTATGGATAAAACAATGAAGACATTTCGAATCGGTTTAGCTTGATCGAAACCATCCATGTATGCAATAGCAATCTTTTTTTCCCTTAAAACTTTATATTAGGTACTTTCCTTGCTTTGCAAATTCCAGACTTTGAATTTCTCTTCTGACCTACACAACCGTAGGCCTTCCTGATTACATTAATATGAGCCGTCGGACTTACATAGCAGGGGGGAAAAACAGAGAAGGAGATCCTAATCATATTATTTGCCATAAGTGAGGAAAATTTGGCGGGGACTTCTAATTCTCAATTTGTTAGAATATGAAATGTATTCATGTAATTGTATTGGATATCTTAGTTGTTATAGATAGGATTAATTATCATCTCATGTGTTGGGAATCCATATATTGTTGGGACAGTTTGCTATCCTTTGTTAGATCAAGAGTCGTATAAATTGAGATGTCATCTTTGATAATAAAATGATCGAGCATATTGCTTTCTTATCACAATTGCTGTGAATGAAAAGAACTCGACCTTGTGGTCCAAAAATAAAAGCCTCATCCAGTTATAAGGATTGAATTATCTTACAAAGCTTATTGGGTCAGGAGCCCCGTATTCCAGGCTATCTCTTAACGTATCCAGTGATTCAACACGTTCAACACAAATCCATGGAACCTTAGGTGTGTATGTGTGATGTGTGTGATGTGTGTGGGTTAGGCTTACGGACCAGTTTCCAAAAAAAAATTACCTTTCTAATTATATATCTGGGATGGCCTAGGTTACCTTGGCCGAAACATGGTAAACCTTTTGCTTGATACTATTTTCTTACAAATATCTATTTAATCTTTCAATTTTGGTATCTTCTTATCTTTCAATTTTGGTTTTAGGATCTCATGATTCCGAAGCACTACTCCATGTGCATGGTGAGTATTAATAATATCCCCATAAACTCATAGAAACCATTATCTTTTGTAAGTTAAATATTAAAATTATGTTAGTTTGATGTTCCTCGTAAATCTAGGACCTAAAAGCTCAGCCTTTCAGATACAAAGTTTCTTGACATGGTATCAAGGCATCGAGTTTCAAAAGATTCTGGATTCAAACATTTTCGTTGTCGGTTTAACGATATATCTATTTGAGCATTCTGCTGGAGCACTTTCCACGTGTCCACAAGACGCAAGTCAAAAGGGGCATTAAAATTACAGAACTTGATGTAAGTTATTATGACACGAGCTAACAACTTAAGCTTCTGGATAAAGAGTCTTGTAACTTTAATCAGACTGTTTTATTTATTTAATCCACGTTACCGTAGCATTTTTTTTTTATTAAAACGAAAGCTCGAAAGTCCCCGTGTTTCATTAAAGTTGTTTTAACGAAACAAAAAACTAGAAAAGTACAAAGATAAGGCCAAATCCATGCCGGGAGCATACCCCCTGCAAGTGCAACTCAAAATAAGAGAAACAAACCCCAAATCCAAAATAAAACCCACAACAAAATCGACATGAATACTCAAAGGGCCATAGTGGAAGGGAAGTATATGTCCCAGTCCAGCATCATCCCCTATGTCTCCGAAATCTGCATCCGTGCTCCCAGCAACCACTTTACAGCACCTCTTCTCGTGCGTCCAATATCTGCCGGATCGCGAGTAATGAGTGATGTGATCCGTCTTTCAGCCGCAGCTCCATCCTGTATTACCGTAGCATATTAGCTAGGATTATACAATTAGTTTCCTTAAAATATTAGTTTTGTAGCTGCCGGATTTAGTTCTATAACTAAGTTATCAAACCTTTATAAGTTCGAGAGCAGATTAATTAAGGTCGATGCTCATTTTATAAAATGAGGCCAACTTTGCAAACACACAACCCTCCGTGTTTTATACTGATCCAAAATGATTATCTTGATCTACATGTTTTAAATAGCTTACGTATTGAATTTCACGAGATTTTGGAGACGTGGAGAGGAATCTCCCTGAGGAGACGAGGACATAAGGGCATAATTGTCAAAGAAACGTCTCACTTAATGGAAAACGCAATATATATGCTTTTAATTCATGGTGAAATGTAACTAAAATTCCTGATTCAACACAATTAAAAGGATTCAAGAGGTCGCATGGCAAATACTTGGGGTTTAAGGGCAAATGATGAAATGGTTGTATTTATCTAACTTAAAGCATATATATATAAGAAAGAGGCTAAATTTTTGGTACAGAGGCTTGATTGTTATTGTTGCGTATAAGAAAGAGGCTAACTGGAAGAAAACCTATTCGTTGTTGCTCAAATGGAAGAAAACTACCATATGAATCAAATTCTCTTGACGATGCTCACAAGGAAAAAATCTACTCTAGAAGGGCTTGCACTATGCAAGCCCCTCTAGAGCCCTTGGATGGGCTCCCTTTACATGTGGGGGGAGCCCATCCAAGGGTTATGCAAGGGCTTGCACCATGCAAGCCCTTGCATAATAGATTTTTCCCTCACAAGTGGTATCTTTCCAGATTACGACACGTGTCGGATGACGTGTTCTGAAGGCTACGTGGGTGAAATAAATGAGTTGCATCAGGGACATTCCTCGGATCTCCTTCTCGAGGAACGTATCCGACCTTTCGGAAGACCTCCCTGAATACATTCCACCTTCATCTAGGAAACTACTAACAGCTCATTTTCGAGCTTCCTCGGCCTCCTGGCTCGTCTTCGAGCTCCTGACATGTCGAGCTTCCTCGGTTTCCTCCAGATCAATCAAGAGCGCGGATCCCATACGTCCCGCAACGGCCCCGCGTATATCGCCAGGACGAGATATCCACCTCCCCACGATTCGCGTCCCACGCTAGCGCATCCCCCATTAATGGACGTATCCCCTCATTAATGGGTGCATCCCGCCATTCAAGACAAGAATAACGCTGGGGCGTAACTGATGGCGAAGATCTCGCGCATGCTCGCTCCACGCGACCCCTATATAAACTCCTCTCTCAGACGACTCGGGTAACTCGAACTCATTTCCAATACGCCGCTACTCTGCACTTATACCTCGACACTAATTTGATCGTCGGAGAGTCCTACAGTGGTCACCCATCCCGGGACTTCTTTGCAAGTAGCTCGACGCCAAATACCAATCTATTGAGGTCCACACATAACAACCAACCCTTAGCTCCCGGTTAGGGATGTAAGGGCCAGCATCAGCGCAGGCTTCATTTACCCGCTCGTTGGAACGATGAGCACCATGCCCGGGCTCCCAACCAGGCCTTGCTTCTTCGATATCGATATCGATATCGCCACTGGTAAAGTCCTCGGTCTCTCTTAATTAATCCTCGTGTATCATGCACCATTTTTTTTGTTTCCCTCGTACTATTTTTCTTCTGTATCAATGAATAAAATGTATAAGGAGTTTGAGACAATTTTTATTGGTTGAGAGAGTCTGGAGCTTTTTGTTTAGTTTGTATTTTTTCCCATAAGATGCGTATTATCATGTAATTGGGCATGTAATCGATATTTATGGGCTTTCTGTTTAAGGAGTTTGAGAAAATTATGGGCTTTTTGTTTTCTTTGAAAGTGAAAAGATGGATTGAAAAGCACCTCCAAATTTGATGCATCTATTTCATTGACATCATTTTTGAATTGAAGAAATGCAATAGCTCCTTACTTTTAAGGTTGCTTTAGATTTTCAATAGTCTTAAACATTTAACTTGAAGCTTTAGGTTGAATCTAACAAGAATATAAATATCGACAAATTAAAGTATTTTTCCCCCCTACTAGTAGTAAATATTAGACATCGATTAGTCAAGATTACAGAACTTGAAAGATTACAGGGCTTGGACAAATCTCTAAAACGAAAAACAAAAAGGAAAGGATAGAGACAGGCTTAAGGTGAAAATTAGTTAATTGGAGTGGAACGTGGTAGATATGTATTTCGTGAGAGGAAAATATTGGTCTAGGGTCGACCTTAATCCCTTGATTGTGGTCACGTGGCCCAGTGCTGTCGGAGGAAGGGTCGTGTCCCAACTTACACCAAGGACCCCTCTCTTTTAGCTTTACCTCTTTGGGTGCAGCTATGGCGCTGCGGCCGACCGCGACCACATATAACTCATCATCAAATTTGTACTTTTTCTTAGTTTATTGTCCTTGAAATTATTCAAACCCTTCCAGTTATGTCACAATAAGCAACCAATTATGTTATATAGATATTTTAACTTTGTTGACAAAAGTCATTGAACTAAAGAAATCTTAGATCGGGATCTCTCACAAATCAAATTAAAATTTGGATTAAGACCGTAAAATAAAGACCCCTGATTCCCAAAGTCCAATCAAATTAGCCATTGATTATATTTTTCTATTTCCACAACTAGGGCCATTCCTTTTGCTTTCAATGCCCTTGTGTTGTGATCATGTTCATGCAAAGCTTTCAAAGCCTTTCTCCTTTTTAATCTTCGAGTGTCGGTGAGGATAATACTCAACAATATATATCTAGAGATGCCTGCCTTTGAGCCATGCATGTGTCTCTCTTTCTTTTGCTTCCTTTGTTGAGTTTTGAGTTTACTCAACTCTAAAGCTTTTCCAAGCACAATATATCATGCTTTTTGAACATCATGCATGTGCTACAACTTCATATTTTCTGCTTATTGCTTCTTAGTTCTAAGCCAATGCAACATTTTAGAGCTTAAATTAGCATGAGGGTTGCTTTGCTTTTCGGTCATGGACTCTCTAAAGAGTACACTTTATGAACAAATGAGAGTGTGCTCCTATTTAGCATTTGCAAGCTCTCTTTAATTAATTAGCCATTAAAATCCACATGGAACCCTTGAACTAAGTTTGTGTGGCCCTTTATTATTTTTCTAAAGGGCATCATCATCATCATCATCATCGAGATGCATCCCATGCTTTCTTTTACTCTAGAACAATCCATACTTTATTTTTCATAAACATGCTTTAAATTTTTTTTTATATATCTCACTCTTCAACAGGACTTTGAAGTTTCGGTACATTTGCAAGAACCATATCCCAGCATTCTGAATTCACATCCTATTGGAACACACATTAGAAGAAATGGATTCAAATAGAAAAGGACTCGTAACCCGCAAACGGTATCCAAAATTATAAAATTACATCCCTTTCTCTGATTTCATACGGTGACAGAGGGATTAAGATAGCATCAAAGCAATCCAGATTTAAATCCCCCACCAGACACGGGATCATTCCGGAAACGTGTTAATCCAACCGTTAGCAACCCTAACAATACAATGACATGAAGACATTAAAAGTGATGATAATGGAAACAGTTGTAAAGGAACATCATACCTAACTTAATTAGTAAATGAAGCACTCTCTTACCTATCTTTGGTCCCCTAATTAACAGCAGTTAATTGGCCATTACTCACTTAAAAGAAAGTGGATGGGGATATTAGATATTTGTTAGGCAATTGGCTCTTAGCTTAATGGGCATTAAATGAAGTTGGTATGGGGTTGCTTTGCATTACTAATGACCTCTAATGCTCACATATGATTTTCTACTGTGCGCACCTATATAGTTGATCTTGAATGCTTGCATTTGGGTATTATAAAACTAAAATTTATGCATGTGAAAAATGCATGTGAAAAATAAAAGAAAACATAATTATGAGATTTAAAATATACTTCATAAATCAATAATTATTCAGAGGATATGTATAATTTTTCCGCTTCAAGTTTTAAGATGCATGGATATGTTCCTGGGGAGCAGAGAGAAAGAGGGAGGGAGAGGGAGGGAATATGATGTGGCAACCTTTTGAATGATTTATGTGTATAGCTTATGTTTGCATGATTTATCTTGTAAACACCTGCGAAAATATATGAAATCTCATTATCATTACGTATAGAACCAGTTACAACCAAAATGCAATCTTAATTCTACTTTTAGTAACAAAAGCAAAAATCTCATCAGTAACGACGCAATTTATGTATACCGCATGTTATATATAATAACGGCTAAAAATAAATGGAAATTAACAAAGTTTTAGTGTGAATGTAAATACAAATAGCTATTTGGGTGTGTGTTTTAGTAACATTGTTTAAAAATTTAGTAAGAATAGTAGGAAATAGTCTTTGTTATCTTTATTTTTATTTTGTCTTATCATATATGATTACATGACATAATCTAATTCATTATATATTGTCATCTTTTTTGGTATATTTCTATAAAAGATGGATCTGCGTGCGAGTGAACTACAAAATCAATTTCACATCACTTGAGAGTTGCCATTATAATGGTAAAGAAATTATCCATTACAAAAAACCTAAGGGGGGTTATTGAACTTTGATTCTTTGATTGGATTTGGATTTTTATTTGGATTGTAGTATGATGTTATTGGTTTTGGAGTCGGATTTGGAGTCGGATTTGGATTTTGAAATCTAGCGTTATTGGTTTTGGATTCGGATTCGGATTTTAAAGTTTAGTGTTATTGGTTGTGGTCTTGAATTTGGATTTTAAAATTTTGTTTTATTGGTTTATTGGGTTCGGATTTGGATCGGACTCCAAAAGTGCAAATTTCAAGTTCTGCTATATAAAGTGAAGCAACAAAAATTGAAAAAAAGCGTCCAAGATAAAAATGTGGAGACATTTTTTTGTGTTTGGATTTTGAGACATCTTCATTACTCTTTCAAACCCTATAAAACTTAATTTTCTTTTTATTCTAGAATTCATCTCGTTTTTATTTATATTTTGATTGATTATATTATATTTTTTTAGTTTATCATGGAACCCTAAAAGGGTGCTTTTTCCTTCGATTTCATCTCATTCTTATCTATATTTTAATTGATTAGACTATAAATTGGAAAAAAAAAATCATAAAATCCGAGAGTAATTTTTCTTTTTTTAGATCTCGTCTTGGTTTTATTTATGCTTTAATTAATCAGATTATATTTCACAACATCTTATAAAACCCTAAAACCGTGTTTTGGCGTCAAACTCGTTTGTTAAATTATTTGTTACAATTTCTTTATAGAAGATTATTTCTTATTTTGTATTAATCTTTATTATTTTTATTTTGATTACTCACAAGATTTTATTCTTTCTCTTTCAATTTTTTCAATGAGCTAACAAGGTATCGCTTTGATAAAAAAATCAGATATCGAGCAAATATCAGAAAAAACTATATTAAAATTTAATAATATACAATTTTGACATTTTAAGTTTTTTGGTTAGTATGTATTTCACGATAATAATTAACTTCTTCTTTCTCATTAATTTTTTTTATATAATTATTTTATTAAAACAATAAAATAACAATTAATTAATTTTTATAAAATTTACTCATTTATAAGATTAACTAATAAAAAATTTATATCATACAAACCCCCGTACAAATAAAAGTCATAATACAAATTATGCAAAAACTCCATACCAAAGGTCTAAATCCAAATCCAAATCCAGCACATAAGTCCGAGTCTAAATCCAAATCCAATACGTAAGCCTGAGTCCAAATCCAAAACATAAGCCCGGGTCCAAATCTATATCAAAAAAATTTCCGACAGTGACAATAGTCCAACTTATACAGTAGAATCTAAGTTCAATAACATCTTCCGAGTAAAATCCAGTTCTAAAATGAATCCTGTCAAAATCAAAAGATCGCCGGTTCGATTCCGAAGAGAAAATCATCCAATAAAAAAAAAGGTTCTAAGATGTATGACATGAATAATGACACTCTTAATTCTTTCATGTGAACATAAGAACGACATCCATCACACCGACAACAAAGCAAGTCAAATGCTCCCACTGACATCCAACTCAAACATGACCGTTTTTATCTAATTTTTCTTCTTCTTTTTTTTGAAAAGGGACCCCTTATAAATTATTTCTCTATCTCAAAGGTGGAATGGGCCCATTTTTCGTTAGGGTTCTCTTTACTCCCTCTCATTTATAATATTTAAAGCAGTAAATGTTTTACTCACCAAGGATGTATATACATAATTAGTCCTCTATGCAAAGGACAAAAGCTTTCCTTCTATGAACCTTCTAAATAACTTCTTTCCGTACAAGGGCTCCGTTCTGTTCGGCAGGATAACAGAATATTTTCTCGTCTGGTATTCATCGATCTTCAACTGATCCATGTAGTTTTGCCTGGCTGATTGACTTACTAAAGAATATAGCGTAGCAATAAATCAGCCTAGTGGATGCTAACCGAGTATGGATAAAGAAGGATAAGGGGAAAAAATTGCTTTTTTACATTTTCTATGTAATTTAGTGAGAAACTAATTTCTCATGTGTTTTGAAAAGGTAAAAACGAGGACTTTTGTGTTTTGTTGATATGTTTGATGCAGATGTTTTGGTTTATAAGAGGAGCTGAAGCATGAGCTTATAATATTGAATCAGGGGAAATTTTGGGGAAATTTTTATATTTTAAGTTTTATTGTGGCTATTGGTTTTAAATAGAAGATTGCTGGCGATAGTTTTCTCTCTTGTTGTAAACATCATCTTTGAAAATTATAAAAATAATATTAATATATGCTTACATTCTAATAAAAGTTTTGGTGGAAAATCTGAAGATATTGAATTTGGGTTAAAAGCTTTGGTGGAAGATTTAAATTTGGGTTAAACCTTTGTGGTGTGAAATGAAAATTTGGAGTAAAGGTTTACGTTTCGGAGTAAAAGCTTTGCGGAAATAAAAATTCGGAGCCAAGGTTTTGGTTTTGGATTAAAGCTTTGTGGTAGGAAATGAATATTTGAAATAAAGGTTTTGGTGGAAAGTGAAAATTGGATTCAGCTCTCAATTTCTAGTTATATTAATTTTAATATAACTCATATTTGAATTTTTATTTGATAATGTTAAGATTTAAGACTTTAGGCCCGCATAAATGCGAACTCTGTTAAGAGAACCACTTTATAGTTTATTGTTAGGACATGTATAGATAGTTTGGAAAATAATTTTAGGGATTTCATTTCGGATAAATAAATTATGGAACTCACATGCATTCCATTAAATGAAATTTCTAATGATTTTTTTTTAATTTGTAGATGTTTTGATGGTTTGGGATAAAAATACGCATTTAATGCTTACTTTTAAAATATTCTTTTTTTGAAAGAAAGAGAAGGAGAGCAACACGGTTTTCAAAAAAAAGATTGAGAGAATGAAAAAGTTTGGGAAAAAATAATTAGTTCTTAGCTAATTTTTTCAATCGGAATGGACCTATTTGAGGTATTTTTTCCCTTCGGATTTACCCATGAAAATGCCATTCAAACAGCCTTTTTTAAAGGATTGCGTTGCTCTGGAAGGAAATGGAATCTAGCATTTTTATTCTATGGGTTGTGTGTAAATTCCCGATTCCGTCAATAAAAATTTTCTAAAATTTTTCCGAGTCCCCTTGAAATTTTTCCTATATTTTATCAATTTTATATACAGATTTTTATACTCACATATCCTTTTTAAATTAAAATAAAAAAAAAAACAAAACTAAATAAATAAACAAACCCATTCCCAGCCCACACCAAACCTGGCCCCATGCCCCATACCTCTACCCGTACCCGACCTGTTTCCCTTTCTTCCCCACTCCCTTTTTTCTTTCCCGCTTCTTTTCTTCCTCTCCCACATCGTCGCGCTCGTTCCCCACTCTCCCGCTCCTCGTCGCGACCACGCCCCACTCGTCGACCCACGACCCCGCGCGCGCGCTCCCCTCCCTCGACCGCGTCTCCCTCTCTCCTTCCCCATATCCTTTCCGTTCCCCTCTCTCGAACCCACGTCCACGCCCACGCCCACGCCCGCGATCACCCTCATCTCTCCCTCCTCTCTCCAAAACCCGAGCCCCACTTCACCTCCTCCCCATCTCGCCTGCACGCCCGAGCCGACCTCTCTCCTCACCATTGTTTCAAACCACCGCCGAGCTCCCCTCCACGACCGCCTGCCGAGCTCCGACCACCTTGCGACCTCCCCCGACACATCCACCACCGTCGACGACCTCACCACTTCTCCCCACTCCCTTCTCCATTCACAACCGCGACCACCTTAGCCATCGCTACAACCCCAACTCGAAGCTCCACCCATCTACAGCGGAGCTCCCTCGCCTCCTCTCCCGCGCACCCGCTGAGACACCCCCTCGACGACGACACGCCGACGAATTAGCGGAGCCCTCCTTTGTCACTGACGACAGACCACCATCACTTGCAGCCGCCTCGCCCCAAGAACCCAAGCTCGAGCCGAGGCCGCGAACCCTAGCCGCGTCGTTCGTGGCGCGATCTCGCCGTTGCCGCTGCCGTGCGTCGTCAACGCGTCATCAAGCAAGTACCCTGCTTGCTTCATGCTAAATTGATCTATTACAATTCAAAACACTAATGAATTGCGTGTATACAATTCGTGCAAATTAATATGATGCAAGTGTTTGATGCAAAACCCGAATGAAAAACTCCCATTAAATTTACGGAAACTGATCACATAAGCTGGCCCGTATAGTAATGAACATAGTGTTATAATTTGGTTGAAAAATACAGTCGTTACCGACGTGAGCGATTATTCCCAATTAAGCTCGTTAAAACTGGAACTTTCCGCGTCTGAAACTTGTAAAAATCACAACTAATTGATTACAAATTAGAATGTTGCGTTCGAGGGCTCAAATCGAAGCCGACTCGACGACCTAGAATCCCATAAGAGTTTTAATTTGTTTTTATACTGAAAAGACGACGGAAATTGGTTCGGAGTGCGGCTCTGGACTGCAGTCCAGAGCAGCACTGGCTGTTGTTTCTCATCTTATAATGCTTACCCTTTACTGCTTGAACTTGTTATATTGCGGAACCCTATACCATAGCGAAGATGAAACAGTTAGATAACTAATGAAAGTGATTTCATCCCTTTTCACTGTCGTTTACTATTTAAACTGTATTTTAGATTAACTGGACGTATAGCAGTCCCAAACAGGAACAGAACTTATACCACATTGTTGTACAGTACATAACTTCTGACGTAAAGGCGTGATTGAGAATCCGTCTGGTACCTTGGAAACCTAATTGATAAACCTTAAATTCGTTCAACTATAGTATCGCCTAATTTTGATCCCAACAGGGTAAAAATTGTGTTGCGAAATGGACATTCAGTTCAAGAACTGAATTTCCAGCAGCGAACACTTAAAATGAAACGGCTGTAACTTGCAAACCCGAAATCCGATTGCACTGAAATAAATTTTGTTGAACTGCTGACTGAGTTTACTTGTTACCTACTTTGTATCATTTTACTTACACATGATTTGTTAACTGCATAAATGCACACATTTTACCCGATTGTCATACTTCTAGTGATAGTGCACGTTATTGTTCAGTATACAATGCATTGTCGTGCGTGAATGGTATCGGTTTAGGAGTGTCAAGTACGCAAATGAAAAAGTGAATGATTCGTGACAGTGAACAATACAGTGAACAGTGACCAAAACCGTGTTATTGGTGCGTACTTGTATACGACTAGACTATACTCATAAATAGTGTAAACCTGGGGAAAAGGGGAAATCGAAGTGGAAAGAGAATTTTATTTAGCGAGAACAGTGATTTAGAGGATGATCATTCGAACAGCGACTCTTATATATATTAGGTTGGGCCTAGCGGTCCGGCTGACAGGGTTATGTCCCGGGCGATAGCGGGCCGTAGTCTCGGGTATGTACGAGACCCCTCGTTAAACATGATCCTCCTTTCCACAACTCGATTTCAAAAGTGACTTAGAGACTGATAGGGACAAAAATTATACATTGCATTAGTTAGTGACATATTGATTACTTGCATTTTACCTCCACTGTTATTACCTTCTTTGCTTGTTTCTTGTCACTATTATAATATTGCTATTACGTCGCTCTGACGACCTGAGTATGCATGCTCAGATCTCGAGGAAGAACCAGTACAAGAGTCAGACTTGCCCTTCGAGCTTGCGGAGATTTAGTCGGGAGTACCTCCTTCACCTTTACTGTTTTCCCTAAAGTAACCTTGTATTCACACTTGGTTAGTAGTTCTTTTCCTTGTTTTATTGTAAATTGTGAACAATGAAAGTTGATATAATAATTTTGTGATGTATTTCCTTTACTTCTGTGCTTTGTTTACTGATTACTATGTAATGCTGGAAGCCGAAGTGTGACTACGGCGGGATTATTCCTTGACCGTAGGAGCATGGCTGGCCTAGTTATCCCTCGTTTTCCGTATTTTGGAAAGCGGGGCGTGACATGGTTTTGTTGGTATCAGAGCCAGGTTTAGTAGTAAGGGATGGCATTAACTACACTTTATTACGTTATTTTCGCTTCACTATCCCTGACTTTCATCCTTATATCTAATCATATCCTTTTAAATAATATGACACCCCCGAACGACCACTCCTCGGATTCAAGTTCTCAGGATCGCACGGAGAGGATCTTGAGTGCACTGACGACCCTCGCAGAAGCTCAAGAGAGAAAGACGGACCTGCTCACCTAGAGACTCAGGGCTATTACCGCAGTAGGGGACCCTCCGCTCTCATTACCGCCCCCGAGAGCACTGCTCCACCAGCTTTTTTTGCCAGGGCTGGCACCGTGTCAGATTTTCGGAGGTTACATCCAGCTGTATTTACGGGACTAGCCGAACCACTCGAGACCGAGGAATGGCTGGTCAATATGGAGAACCTAGTGATGGCCGCAAGGGTACCCAATGAAGATAAAGTGAATGTGATAAGGATCCAGTTGAAGGACAAGGCACGTACTTGGTGATCAGTTGAAGAAAGCATAATTGAAGGGCCAATCGAATGGAGCAAATTCAAGGAGTGCTTCTTGGACCACTATTTCCCTTCCACCGCCAAGACAGAGATGGAAGAAAGATTCATCTTACTGAAGCAGAATGGCCGTCCCGCGGACGTATATGCGGCAGAATTCAACCGCCTGAGCCGATTTGCTCCGTATATAGTCGCTTCAGAGGCCACCAGGGCCAGGTGTTTCTTACAGGGACTTGATTTTGAGCTACAACAGTTGATCGCGTCACTCGAGTTGCAGACTTTTGCGTAGGTACTCAACGCGACACGAATTCAGGAAAAGCTGATCAATAAATTTAGGAAGCCTCCAGTTGTTCCAGCGCGTGCTCACATACCGTCTCGAGGAGTCATACCAGTTCACAGGCCAAGAACGACACAAATGAAACGTCCATTCGTGCCCCAGCATCGCCTCCAGAGTAAGAACTTAGTTTGCAGCTACTGCGATAGGGATGGGCATACCCAGAAGGACTATCGCCGCGCCAAGGGATAGTGTTTGATTTGCGGATCCAGCCAGCACCGAGTTAGTGGTTGCCCCGAGCGAACAGAGTTACAGGGAGGGGTCTGGACCGCAGCAGCAGAGATCACAGGAGCAGAGGCAACCCTACACAGGCCGCGGTCAGGGACGAGCTTTTACCTTGACCGCCGAGCAGGCAGAGGCTTTAGGCAAAGTTGTCACAGGTATTTTACTCGTACATTCCATGCCAGTTAGAGTACTGTTTGATTCTGGAGCATCGCACTGTTTCATATCTGCGCATTTCGTTGATACACACTCCATACCATATGAACCATTAACCAAGGGTTGGGAAATACATACGGGTAATAGTGTTATAGTAACTAGTCGAGAATGTAGATTGTAACACCCGAGCCCAATAATACTATTTCTGTTACTGGTTGAGTGTTTGACATTGCTCATTTCATTTATCTTGCTTGTTTGGTTCTTGTTGCAAAATTTTAACCGGCTAAGTCATTTTTGCATGTAACAAATTTTAGCACCTAAAATGAAATTAAAAATATCCATATTGGCCTACTCGTCACCCCTAGCCGCGTGGTAGCATCCGTGCGTCGAGTTTTCATCCCGTTCGGTGAAACGGGCGAGTTTGGACGGCTACGCGCGCGTGCAAGTGTCCGACTTGGGGGCATGCTTTTTAATCTTAAGACATCTCATTTTAAAATTTGGAACCCGCTTAAAATCCTATTATTTAAATTTCAAATATTTGGGCGCAACCCGGGTACGATTTGGAAATGTTTCATTTAGCGCCAAAATCCCAATTTAATTAAATATACTAAAACTATAATATATATTCGATACTCTAATCTGTTACATATTTTAACCGGTTAAATATTTAGAAAATCCTTTTTAATCCTTTCTGTTCTCGTCTCAGCCAATCACGGGGCTCAAACCCTCGTGGGCCCCCGCCTTTAACCCTCTCTCTGCCTCTCTATCTCTCCTCTCTCTTTCCTTATCTCTATCTCTCTCTTCCTCTAATCTCTCTCTCTATCTTCCTCTAATCTCTCTCTCTCTCTATCCCTATATATTTTCCCTAACCTCCTTCCTCCAGAAAACCCATCGCGAAACCCTAACCCCGTCACAACCCGAGCCAGCCTTGTCCCCCGTCGCCGCCGCGACCGCGTCGCCGACACCACCATCACCCTCGTCGCAGCCGCTACCCATTCCTTCCTCCTCTCCCTTCTCCCGTGCACCCAACACCGTAGCCACCTGCACCGTCGCCGCCGCAACCCGTCGCCGACGACGCCAGCGAAATCCCCCTTCGCCCCTCTTCCCGACCTCGACACCTTCCTCCTCCCTCCCGTGCGCCGGCGCCGCAACAGAACCTAACCTGCAACCCTATCACCTCTTCAGTTCGCCGGAAAACGCCGCCGTCGACCCTTGTCGTCGTCACCCGCGCCACCGCCGACCACCTCCTCTTCCCCTGCAACCAAAACCCGGCCATTACCTCTCCCTCCTCACCGTATCCCCTGAACCAGCACCTGCAGCCGAGTCGGCCGTCGCTGCCTCCTCGCCGGCGCCCCATCGCCGTCGACCCCGTCGCGGTTGCCATCCTTGCTATCCCAGTAAGTTTCTCCTGACCTCTCCCCTTCCTTTTTCCCTTCGCTGGTTGCTTTTTGTTCGTGCGTAGTTTGCTAACCGTTGTCGCTGTTTTGACATTTCGCCGGAATCCGGCCGTGCCGACGACTTGACCCGACATTCCAGCAAGGTACTCCAGTCCGTGTGGTCCCGCTGTTCGTTGTTTGGTCTCGATCCGTGAACCGTGCGTCCGTCGCGTGCTTTTCCGCCGACGTTACGTCCGTTTTTCCCGGTTCGCGAACCGTCGAGGCAAGTATTACTTGCTACATGCTATGTTATACAAATTAAATGTGTTTGACTCATTAAACTTGCAAAACTTAACTAAGTAGAGCTATTTTATTATTTGGACGCATTATGACATATATCATGATACTGTAACCTAAAATCACAATTGCCACTTTAACCCTAATAACGAAACTACCAGTTAATCATTTTACTGTTAAAAGGACGATAGTCGTACACATGTAGCTCTATTACTTTATGTTATTGATATTGCACTACCTGGTGATTATTGCACCGCAAGGGTGCTCGAAACTTGTTAATCTGATAGTACGACTGCACTATATTGTGATTAAATGAACTGATATTGTCATTTACTTTATTTCCTGCTGTTATTTCCTTATTCGATTTTACACCTGTTGTGAGCACACCCTCGATTGCGTTACATATTGACCTGACCTTGCTACACATGACATATATATACATACCGATGTACCGGACATGGTACCCTTTACTATCGACTTAACCTGATGTACCATGACCTGACCTGTTACCTGATCTCATGCCTAATGCCAACAAACCTGACATGGAGTCCTCATGGACCATTCCTGTTGTCTATACAGACAAACCTGCTTTTACCTGATCCTGTGTTGGCATTAGTCCTTGATTACTGAATACCTGACTCGACATACATAACTTGGGGGTATGGGGAAATCAAAGGTGAAACCGACTTGTAACTCAACGGTTCGATACCTGTTCTGATCAGTCTTACAGGCTAGGCCAGCCCCGGAGTGATGATGCTGACATCACTCACCCATCCTGCTACTTGTTACTGCCTAGCGGCACGTCTCGGATTCAGCCCCGAGAATCTTGACCGTGGTCCCGGGCACGCACGGGATACTATTGAGTTACATCGACGAGTCATCAATTGATTTCAAAGACTTTAGAATAGAAAACCTGATAGAACAGTTTCGTTACCCACTGCACACTACCCTGCACTGTTGTTTCATATTATTGCTTTATTCATGTTTATTTCTGCATTGCTTATTACCATGTTCATATTATATTATTGGTTGACAGGACGCGCTAACGTCTGGGTTTTGCATGGCCCAGATTCTTTACCACTGTCGCCGACCGAGCAGGAGTACTTCAGCCAGCAGGCTGATTTGTGAGTTCTGTAGTGATTAGTTTATTTATTGCATTTTATTTCCAGATGTGAGCCCGCATTATGGAACGTACTTTTCTATTATTGTATTGAATCATTTGCTTCCGCACTTATTTATCATTGACTCTTGTTATTATGAATTTGGACATGTGTTAGATAGTTTATTTATCTTGTTCTTGATATCTCTACAGCCGTAATGTGACTGTGGATGGATACTTCCTACCCACGGGTAGCATGGTTGGCTATGTCACGTGCCCAATCTTGCGTACTCTTGGAAGCGAGGCGTGACATGGTTCTTTTGGTATCAGAGCCATAGGTTAATTGGGTTGATTCTTTTGTGGTTGGGTATTATACCCGATGCACGAATCAGAATACCCGTGCTTAGGAAAACATGTCCTACCACCTTGACCGTCTTACCATTCTTGAATCACATTCTTCCGGATTATGTCGGCGTGCAAACTTACTTTGCATGTTAACTCGAAAACCTGATTTCTTGTTATCTCTAGGACTTAGGCGACTTGGGTGGAGTTAAGTAATTGTGGCTATGATACCGCGGCATAGTTACAATGCGGTACTCTATTTAAGTATCTTGGAGTTCTAGCCTTGATTTATATATTGAATCTATCATCATGCTAATGTTGGGTGTTTTGATTTCAGGAATATGGCAGATAAGAATTTCAAGACGTATCAGAGGCGCGTAGATGAAGCCGCCATGTTGGGAGTGATACGTGGAATGTTGGAAAATCAGAAGAGGCATACTGAGCTGATCCAGCAGCAAGCAGATTCATTTCAGGAGGGTTTGCAGGCCATTCGGCAGTCTGTAACCAACGCTGGAGCGAAACCAGTTGACCGGGTAGGGACCGTGGCAGATTTTAGACGTTTGGGTCCTACTACTTTCACTGGTCTGGAGGAGCCGTTGCCAGCCGAGCAGTGGCTAGTTGACACGGAGAATTTGCTGATTGCGGCACAGATTCCAGAGGACAAAAGAGTTGATGTGGTGCACATTCAGCTGGTGGATTACGCCCGAGAGTGGTGGCTTGTGGAGGAGAACCGCTTGCCCAAGCCAATCAGTTGGGCGGATTTCTCTAAGAGTTTCCTGGAGAAATTCTTCCCGCGGACTGCACGGGAGGAAATGGAAGAGAAATTTATTGGGCTGAGGCAAAATGGAGCACCTGTGGACGTACATGCAGCGGAATGGACGAGACTCAGCCGCTTCGCTGGACCCTTAGTTGCCAACGAGGCAGACAGGGCGCAAAGGTTCTTGCGCAGTTTGGATGTGGACATCCAGAGGCAGATTGTCTCCCTGGGTTTGACCACTTTCTCGCAGGTTCTTACGGCAGCCAGGGAGCAGCAGAGTTTATCGGGAATGAAAGGGAACCTACAGCAGACAGCAGTTGCGGCCAGGAAGCCCGCATTTGTACCTAACAGAGCTCATGGTCGCAGAGGTATTCCAGTGGACCATCGAGGTGTAGCACCCATGAAGAAGCCTGTGATCGTTGATCGAAGAAAGAGCGTGATTTGTGACTACTGCCGTTTACCTGGGCACGTGCAGAAGGATTGTCGAAGGAGGCTGGGACTTTGTTTGGTTTGTGGAGCGGCTGATCACGCAGTTGGTGCCTGTCCGTCGAAGCTTCGTACGAAGGATGTTATGCAGAAGCCTCCGCAGAAACCGTTCCAAAGGCAGAAACAGCTGACTCAAGGACCTAATCAGGCTCGAGCTTTCACGTTGACAGCTGAGGAAGCTAAGGCATCAGGAGAAGTGGTTTCAGGTACTTTACTCGTTCATGGTTTTCCCGCATTGGCATTATTTGATTCCGGAGCATCCCACTGTTTTATGTCATCCAAATTTATAACTACACACTCGATTACCTGCACGACCATGTCTAGTTTTTGGGACATACACACTGGGAATGGGAAAATCATAGCTAATAGGGAATGTAGAGATTATGCAGTTGTTGTGTGCGGACGGGAGCTCTTTGCAGATTTCTTGGTAATAGATACGGGCAGCTATGAAGTTGTCTTGGGAATGGATTTTCTTGGCACTTTCCACGTCCACATTGACTGTAGGGCAAGGAAGGTAATTTTCCAGATTCCCGGACATCCTGAGTTTACCTTCACTGGGGGAAACAGTTCTGTCGGGCCAGTCGAGTTTAGGGCTAGGCCGACAAACAGTGTTCTTGCAGCTATGGAAGTTGATAGTAATGAAGAGCCGGCAGTTGTTCGCGACTTTATGGACGTATTTGAAGATATATCGGGCTTACCGCCGAAGCGAGACGTGGAGTTCGCGATTGACCTTATTCCTGGTGCAGCGCCAGCATCTAAGGCTTATTATCCGATGGCACCAGTGGAATTGGAAGAAGTTAAGAAGCAAGTTGGTGAATTACTTGAGAAGGGTTGGATTCGAAGCAGCAACTCGCCTTGGGGAGCTCCAGTTCTTTTAGTAAAGAAGAAGGATGGCACGAGAAGGATGTGCATTGATTATCGAGAATTAAACCGGGTGACTACTAAGAACAAGTACCCGATCCCTCGCATTGGAGAACTTTTTGAGCAGCTTAGTGGCGCGAGAGTATTCTCGAAACTGGATTTGCGATCCGGATATCATCAGGTCCGAGTGAAAGCAGGAGACATTTGCAAGACGGCGTTTCGAACTCGATATGGACATTTCGAGTATCTGGTGATGCCCTTCGGAGTAACGAATGCGCCGGCAATATTCATGGATTTGATGAACAGAATCTTTTCACCATTCTTGGACCAGTTTATTGTGGTATTCATAGACGATATTCTGGTGTACTCGAAGAGTCCGGAGGAGCATGCTGAGCATTTGAAGATCGCACTGCAGACACTGAGACAGGAGAAATTGTATGCGAAGATGAGTAAGTGCGAATTTTGGCTGGAAGAAGTGAAATTTCTGGGGCATGTTGTGTCGGGCGATGGAATCGCCGTCGATCCCGAAAAGATTGCAGCAGTTCGAGATTGGCCTATTCCAAGAAATGTGGCTGAGATAAGAAGTTTCCTTGGTTTGGCCGGATACTACAGGAGATTTGTTGAGAACTTCGCTCGTTTAGCAGAACCGTTGACCAAGCTTACGCGCAAGGAAGTACCTTTTATTTGGACGGATAAATGTGCATTGGCCTTCGAGACGTTGAAGCAGAAGTTGATAACCGCCCCTATCCTGACCGTACCAGACAATTCCGGAGGACTGGTGATTCACAGCGACGCATCTGGAAAAGGATTGGGATGTGTTTTGATGCAGAATGGGAAGGTCGTAGCTTACGCATCAAGACAATTGAAGACCCATGAGAAGAATTATCCGACTCATGACTTGGAGCTTGCGGCCGTGATCTTCGCCTTGAAGATTTGGAGACACTACCTTTTGGGCGAGAGAGTCGAAGTCTTTACAGATCACAAGAGTTTGAAGTATGTGTTCACTCAGAAGGAGTTGAACATGAGGCAACGCAGATGGTTGGAGCTGATGGCCGACTACGACCTTGATCTTAAGTACCATCCGGGAAAAGTTAACGTCGTGCCGGATGCGCTTAGTCGGTTACCAGCGATTCAGGTATTGACTACACAGAGGGAGATCATTGCGGATTTTCGAAGGTTTGACTTGGAGGTTGTGCTACCACATTCTACGGGACGGTTGATGCAGTTGCAAGTACAGTCGTCCTTAGTTGAGAAGATTAAAGCGACACAATCGCAGGATTCTAGACTGCAAAAGTTTCGAGAGCAGGTTGAAGCCGGACTACGAACAGACTTACTGGTCCACGATGATGGTTCGTTGAGGTATGGTAGCCGTATGTGTGTGCCAAAGGGGGATGTGCGTGAAGAGCTTATGAAGGAGGCACACAGTTCAGCTTACTCTGTACATCCGGGAGGTACAAAGATGTACCGAGATATTCGACAGCATTTCTGGTGGGAAGGCATGAAACGGGAGATTGCTCGCTTCGTGGCTAAGTGCTTGGTATGTCAACAAGTCAAGGCTGAACACCAAAGGGTTGCTGGTTTGTTGCAACCACTTCCGATTCCTCAATGGAAGTGGGAACATATAACCATGGATTTCGTGACAGTTTTACCGCGAAGTCCAAAGGGCAACAATGCGGTATGGATGATTGTCGATCGGTTGACCAAGGCAGCTCACTTTATTCCTTTTCGGGTTGGTCAATCAACGGAGACTTTGGCAGAGCGGTACATGCAGGATATTGTAAGATTGCATGGAGTACCGGTGAGCATCGTGTCCGATCGGGACACTCGGTTCCTGTCACACTTCTGGAGGAGTTTGCAGGAAAGTTTGGGGACTCGATTGAAGTTTAGCACAGCTTATCATCCTCAAACTGATGGACAATCGGAGAGAACGATCCAAACTCTTGAAGATATGTTGAGGGCATGCATGTTGGACTTCAAAGGTTCTTGGGAAGATCACCTACACTTGGTGGAGTTTTCTTACAACAATGGTTTCCAAGCGACTATTCAGATGGCTCCGTTTGAAGCGTTGTATGGTCGTAAGTGCCGTTCACCTGTTTGTTGGGATGATGTTGGTGAACGAAGGTTATTAGGACCAGATTTGGTGGTACAGACAGTCGAGAAGGTGAATACAATCAGGAAGCATATGAAGGCAGCTCAAGACAGACAGAAAAGTTGGGCTGACACGTCAAGAAGACCTCTGGAGTTCGCCGTGGGTGATTTGGTATTCTTGAAGATATCACCGACCAGAGGAGTGATTCGTTTTGGGAGTCGGGGAAAGCTTAGTCCTCGATTCGTTGGACCCTTCGAAATATTGGAGCGTGTTGGAGAGGTAGCGTACCGTTTGGCGTTACCACAGTCCTTGGCAGGTGTGCACGATGTGTTTCATGTATCTCAACTACGGATGTATGTTCGAGATGAAACCCACGTCTTGGATCATTCGGAGTTAACTGTACGAAAGGACCTAACTTTTGAGGAGCGACCGGTTGAAATCAAGGATCGAAGGGAAAAGGTTCTTAAGAACAAGGTTATCCCTCTTGTGCTAGTCTCTTGGGGTAATCAATCGCATGGGGAATCCACTTGTGAGCGAGAAGACGAGATCCAGCAGAAGTTTCCTCACCTTTTCCTGTAGTTATCTATCTTGTATTCTTGGAATTTCGAGGACGAAATTCTTTTTGTAGTTGGGTATGATGTAACACCCGAGCCCAATAATACTATTTCTGTTACTGGTTGAGTGTTTGACATTACTCATTTCATTTATCTTGCTTGTTTGGTTCTTGTTGTAAAATTTTAACCGGCTAAGTCATTTTTGCATGTAACAAATTTTAGCACCTAAAATGAAATTAAAAATATCCATATTGGCCTACTCGTCACCCCTAGCCGCGTGGTAGCATCCATGCGTCGAGTTTTCATCCCGTTCGGTGAAACGGGCGAGTTTGGACGGCTACGCGCGCGTGCAAGTGTCCGACTTGGGGGCATGCTTTTTAATCTTAAGACATCTCATTTTAAAATTTGGAACCCGCTTAAAATCCTATTATTTAAATTTCAAATATTTGGGCGCAACCCGGGCGCGATTTGGAAATGTTTCATTTAGCGCCAAAATCCCAATTTAATTAAATATACTAAAACTATAATATATATTCGATACTCTAATCTGTTACATATTTTAACTGGTTAAATATTTAGAAAATCCTTTTTAATCCTTTCTGTTCTCGTCTCAGCCAATCACGAGGCTCAAACCCTCGTGGGCCCCCGCCTTTAACCCTCTCTCTGCCTCTCTATCTCTCCTCTCTCTTCCTCTAATCTCTCTCTCTATCTTCCTCTAATCTCTCTCTCTCTATCCCTATATATTTTCCCTAACCTCCTTCCTCCAGAAAACCCATCGCGAAACCCTAACCCCGTCACAACCCGAGCCAGCCTTGTCCCCCGTCGACGCCGCGACCGCGTCGCCGACACCACCATCACCCTCGTCGCAGCCGCTACCCATTCCTTCCTCCTCTCCCTTCTCCCGTGCACCCAACACCGTAGCCACCTGCACCGTCGCTGCTCGCCGTCGCCGCCGCAACCCGTCGCCGACGACGCCAGCGAAACCCCCCTTCGCCCCTCTTCCCGACCTCGACACCTTCCTCCTCCCTCCCGTGCGCCGGCGCCGCAACAGAACCCAACCTGCAACCCTATCACCTCTTTAGTTCGCCGGAAAACGCCGCCGTCGACCCTCATCGTCGTCACCCGCGCCACCGCCGACCACCTCCTCTTCCCCTGCAACCAAAACCCGGCCATTACCTCTCCCTCCTCACCGTATCCCCTGAACCAGCACCTGCAGCCGAGTCGGCCGTCGCTGCCTCCTCGCCGGCGCCCCATCGCCGTCGACCCCGTCGCGGTTGCCATCCTTGCTATCCCAGTAAGTTTCTCCTGACCTCTCCCCTTCCTTTTTCCCTTCGCTGGTTGCTTTTTGTCCGTGCGTAGTTTGCTAACCGTTGTCGCTGTTTTGACATTTCGCCGGAATCCGGCCGTGCCGACGACTTGACCCGACATTCCAGCAAGGTACTCCAGTCCGTGTGGTCCCGCTGTTCGTTGTTTGGTCTCGATCTGTGAACCGTGCGTCCGTCGCGTGCTTTTCCGCCGACGTTACGTCCGTTTTTCCCGGTTCGCGAACCGTCGAGGCAAGTATTACTTGCTACATGCTATGTTATACAAATTAAATATGTTTGACTCATTAAACTTGCAAAACTTAACTAAGTAGAGCTATTTTATTATTTGGACGCATTATGACATATATCATGATACTGTAACCTAAAATCACAATTGCCACTTTAACCCTAATAACGAAACTACCAGTTAATCATTTTACTGTTAAAAGGACGATAGCCGTTCACATGTAGCTCTATTACTTTATGTTATTGATATTGCACTACCTGGTGATTATTGCACCGCAAGGGTGCTCGAAACTTGTTAATCTGATAGTACGACTGCACTATATTGTGATTAAATGAACTGATATTGTCGTTTACTTTATTTCCTGCTGTTATTTCCTTATTCGATTTTACACCTGTTGTGAGCACACCCTCGATTGCGTTACATATTGACCTGACCTTGCTACACATGACATATATATACATACCGATGCACCGGACATGGTACCCTTTACTATCGACTTAACCTGATGTACCATGACCTGACCTGTTACCTGATCTCATGCCTAATGCCAACAAACCTGACATGGAGTCCTCATGGACCATTCCTGTTGTCTATACAGACAAACCTGCTTTTACCTGATCCTGTGTTGGCATTAGTCCTTGATTACTGAATACCTGACTCAACATACATAACTTGGGGGTATGGGGAAATCAAAGGTGAAACCGACTTGTAACTCAACAGTTCGATACCTGTTCTGATCAGTCTTACGGGCTAGGCCAGCCCCGGAGTGATGATGCTGACATCACTCACCCATCCTGCTACTTGTTACTGCCTAGCGGCACGTCTCGGATTCAGCCCCGAGAATCTTGACCGTGGTCCCGGGCACGCACGGGATATTATTGAGTTACATCGACGAGTCATCAATTGATTTCAAAGACTTTAGAATAGAAAATCTGATAGAACAGTTTCGTTACCCACTGCATACTACCCTGCACTGTTGTTTCATATTATTGCTTTATTCATGTTTATTTCTGCATTGCTCATTACCATGTTCATATTATATTATTGGTTGACATGACGCGCTGACGTCTGGGTTTTGCATGGCCCAGATTCTTTACCACTGTCGCCGACCGAGCAGGAGTACTTCAGCCAGCAGGCTGATTTGTGAGTTCTGTAGTGATTAGTTTATTTATTGCATTTTATTTCCAGATGTGAGCCCGCATTATGGGACGTACTTTTCTATTATTGTATTGGATCATTTGCTTCCGCACTTATTTATCATTGACTCTTGTTATTATGGATTTGGACATGTGTTAGATAGTTTATTTATCTTGTTCTTGATATCTTTACAGCCGTAATGTGACTGTGGATGGATACTTCCTACCCACGGGTAGCATGGTTGGCTATGTCACGTGCCCAATCTTGCGTACTCTGGGAAGCGGGGCGTGACATAGATCATGGCCGGTTGCAGTGTGTGGCAGGGAATTCTATGCGAATTTCCTTTTCATCGGAATAGGCAGCTATGATGCAATTCTCGGGATGGATTGGATGAGTACCTTCCATGCAGTTATCGATTGCCGAGCAAGGAATGTGACCTTCCGCATTCCCAATCACCCAGAGTTTATTTTCGAAGACGGGAGCGAATCTTTGGAGCCAGCCAAGTATAGAGCTAAGCCAAAAGAGTTGATAGCTATGGAGATTGATGAGAGCACAGCCCCAAAGATTGTTCGGGATTTTCTGGACGTGTTTCTTGAAGATTTACCAGGTCTACCACCTCCACGCGTCTTGGAATTCTCGATTGATTTGACTTCAGGTACAGCACCAGTTTCCAAGGCCCCGTACAGAATGGCACCGGTTGAGTTGGCAGAATTGAAGAAGCAAATTGAAGAGCACCTGGAGAAGGGATTTATCCGACCAAGCGCTTCACCGTGGGGTGCACCAGTTCTGTTGGTGAAGAAAAATGATGGATCGCTGCGGATGTGTATAGTCTATCGGGAGCTGAACAAAGTCACAATAAAGAAAAATACCCAATTCCGCGCATCGACGACTTATTTGATCAGTTAAGTGGGGCCAAGGTATTTTCGAAATTGGACCAAATTAAATCATTCTTATTCAATTAAAAATGCACACTAATAAAAACTACGTACAAATAATATTTATCATATATTCTTTTCCGAGGATAACAATACATAAATATCCAATTTTTAATAATCTCATGTGTATTGCTCGTGCAATAAACTAGTATCCATATCTTTAAGGTTTGAAATAATTAGAAAGTAAAGAAATGCTAATATCTGATTAAATAAATATTGATTACTGAATATAAATATCATCGGACCACGTGTCAGCTTCCGTCTCCAAAACAGCCCGTATTTATTTCCGTGATTAGGTTCCCACCCCGTCCTCTGATTTCAGCTTTATTTACGCTTTCGCCACTGTCGTTATCATCAAGCAACCGACGTTCGAAAATTCCTCGACACGTGGGCTCCTGCTGGATGGCCACGTCATGGGGCTAGGGTGGGACCCACGCAGGAAACGGCAGCGGATACCAGCGAAGATCACATGAGATCACGCGTTCCTTTCGCCCATGATTCCACTTCCTTTTCTTCATTTTTGTTTTTATTTTATTGTTTTATTTCTTTATAAATTGGTGGGCCCCGATTACCAAAATTTTGGGGGGCTGATATTAACCGCAGAACATGGGGGTATCGATCACAAATTACCATGTTGCCCCCAACCACATTTGGCAATGTCGTTGATCTTTTTCCATATATTTTTGGTATTGTGCATGCTGAATTGCTGACAGTAGATCCTCAAGAATTCGATTTTGGTAACGTTGCCCATCTTTTTTGGTTCTTAGAAAATGATCGTCATAGCAGTAAATTGCTCCGTGGCATCACGATAATCATTGATCCATTTACATGATTAATTTGCAGATACAAAAACACGGCTTAATGAATACTGTGATGATGTATGAAGTGACATTGCATGCTCTACATCAGTGCATCCTCATATATGCCGTAGGAAACAAAAAATAATAATCTTAACTATTATCCTCATAAATGTGCTATGCTTTTCATTAACATTAAACTGGGGTTGAATGACTTCTATGTTTGATTCTTTTCAATGAAACCCAGCAAAAGACTATCGGTGCTATTTCTATCAAAATCTGAAAAAATAAAACAAAGATTTGTTTGATACTCAATATCCGAAAAAACAACCAACATGAAATCCTAGTAGAAATTCGATGGGCCAATTTGTTCTTTCTTAAGAAAATCTAATTTGATGTGATCCCAAGAATATCTAAATTTATCTACAAATACTGAATAAAAGCATTTAATTCCAAAAAAGTGTGCGATCAATCCATCCGAACAAGGAAAATTTTAACAACAATCCCTTAGAATCTTATGGAATCTTCATTTGATATTTTAAGGTATAAGCCTGTCATCCATCGTCTATGGTGTGATACACAAAGAACTGAATTGAAACACAAATCAAATCACACTCTTTAAGATTATGCTTTTTTCTTTGCTCTAATCTCTGACGTCCATGTATGACGGTTAAAATGTCAAATAAGGGTTATACACAAACATATCACAAACATATCAGTTAAATTTGTCATATTAATCAGAAAGCCATGGCAATCCGAAAATATCTCCCAACTCCATGCCCACTTCCACATCCAAGAAAGCAGCATTTCTGTACCCTGAATGATTCACCAACTTCTCTCTCTCTATACTCCACTCTCTCTCTCTCTCTCTCAAACTACATTACTTCTCTCTCTCTTAAACTCCATTACCCCTCTCTCTCTCTAGAATCAATGAAGAACCCAAATCCCAACCTCATTCCATGCGATCTCAAATCCCTAATCTCAGCGGCCCAAACGAGAAGGACGAAGCTCGTCGCCTATGGCTTCGTCTTCGCCTTCGTCGCCTTCACCGCCTTCCTCGCATTCAACCCATCCAACAACGCCTCCTCCCCTTGGTTCTACAACCTCTTCTCCTCGTCCTCCACCTCTTCCCTCAAGGCCTCCCTCGCCCCTTATCGATCCCAGGTCTCCTCTCTCTTCTCTCACTTTTTCCCCAATTCTTCATCATCATCTTCGATGGAGATGAGCATTGGCGTTGATGGAGGAGATCGGCCTTCTAAAGATTCGATTTTGGGACATGGGTCGCTGCCAGATGGAGCCCTGGTGAAGAATCGGACCCAAGCTGGAAATCTTGGGGCTAAAAATGAGAGTGTTGGTGTGATTGGGTCTCAAGAAAATAGTGTCTTGGAGAGCAAGAATCAAACTAAAAGTAGAATTCAGTTCCAAAATACGACAAAGAATCAAACTGCATCCAAGGGAGCTTCAGCAAATTTTCAGAAAGAACCAAAGTCTAGCAATTCAACACAAAATGGGCAGAAAGAGGGTAATGTTTCATCAAACACCCAGAAAGAATCAAAGCCTAATAATAATTCTACACAAAATGAGTATGGAATGGGAAAGGAGATTGAGAAAGGGACTAAAGTTGCAAACTTGACAGGTGCGCTTGTGAAAGGGAAAGAATCGGCTGAATGGGTATGGAATGGGAAGGAGAAGAAGAGGGAGATAAAGTGGACTGAGGAGATGATTGGTTGTGATATATTTCGAGGGCATTGGGTGAAGGATGAATCTTACCCTTTGTATCCTGAGGGATCTTGCCCTCATATTGATGAGCCTTTTGATTGCTTTCTCAATGGGAGGCTGGATCGATCGTATCAGAAACTCCGGTGGCAGCCTGTTGGTTGCAATATCCCAAGGTGAGAACTTTTGATCATTATTTGTTTGTTTTGATTTAAATTTGTTAACCCAATTATCTGAACATGGTTTGTATGAATTTGCTAAAATATGTCATCAATTTGAAGTAGAGGAGTTGTCTAGAATTTCAATGTGTACCCAATTGCTTACATTTGGATTGAATATGATAGAGCTTCTCTATTGCTTTTTCTATGTTTTGCAACAATTCCTATTGAAGTTCATTTTGAGATTGAATTTGGGTTTAGAATTCTTTCATATATGATTCATGTTTATGCCCGCTTGCTTGGGCTGAAGATTATTAGTTTTGGGAGAGAAATGGTCGGTAGATTGATTATGATTTTGTTTACTGGAAGTGGACAAATTTGCTCATATTAAGCTATATTTAAATAATTCATTTATAAACACTTAATTTCATATCACAATTAAGGAATTGCAAGGAATTGCATAGAATCCTTGCATGCTTTCTATTCACTTCTCTCTGTCTTGATTTGTTATATTATGAGAATTTTTTTTATAGTTTTCCAACATATAGTAAGTCTTTGTAAACCCAATAATTTAACTTTGGAATGAGAGGATTTTTTTTATTGGTTTGATTAATTCTTCAGCCCTACATTCTTTTGTTTAAGATGTTAAACATCTTTTGATTAAGTACCTACTTGGTTGAATTGGTGTTGTAGATTGAATGCAACCGACATGTTGGAGAGACTAAGGGGGAAGCGCCTAGTTTATGTTGGCGATTCACTCAATAGGAACATGTGGGAGTCTCTTGTTTGCATCTTGAAGAATTCGGTGAAGGATAAAAGTAAGGTTTTTGAGGCTTCTGGTAGCCATGAATTCAGAACCGAAGGCTCCTATTCTTTCTTCTTCAAGGTATAGATTCTTATTTATTATTTAAATTTATTTCTTTTTCTTTATATTTATTATTTATTATTTATTATTTTTTGTTATATTAATATATTTCATTCTCTAATTTTATTAGGATTACAACTCGACTGTGGAATTCTTTCGCTCCCCTTTTCTAGTTCAAGAGTGGGAGATGCCCACTGGCAATGGGACGAAGGAAACCCTACGTCTCGATATAATTGAGAGATCGTCTTCCAAGTACAAAGATGCACATGTCATAATCTTTAACACGGGCCATTGGTGGACTCATGATAAGACCGCGAAAGGGTAATTGAAACCAAGAGTACTTAGGAAGTACATAATCGTGAACAGTTTATTATCTTGATACGCATTGTTTCCCCACAACCCAACAATTTAAGATATTGGGCAAAGTGGTTATTAACATGAAATAAGAGCACCGGTTTCAGGAGGTCTTGGGTTTAAACCGTGAAATCATCAACCTAAAAGTATATTTAGTTACCCCAAATTATTCTCCCTTCACAAGCGGAAGTTTCCATAGGAGGCCTTTCGATGTGGCCTAAAGGCACATGCTAGAGGTCGCACAACCTAATAGCTTAAGGTTTTGGACAGAGTGATTTTTGACAATAATTTTTGAATTGTTTTACTCATAACTTAATTGACATCGGAATTTTTTATACAGGAAAGACTACTATCAAGAAGGCAACAGAGTCTATAGCGAACTTAACGTTGTGGAAGCGTTCCATAAGGCTCTCAATACGTGGGCCAAATGGGTTGATGCCAATGTGAACCCGAAGAAATCATTAGTCTTCTTCAGGGGATACTCTGCATCACATTTCAGGTAGATAATGTGCTTTTTTGTAGTAATTATGTGATTATGATACTCATAGGCAATGGTACTTTAGTTAAGTTTAAATAAAGAACAATCAATCTCCTTAAGCCAAAAGTATTAGTTATGCTTTCTTCATATCGTTTGGTTTTTGGTTCACTGAATCTTCTATGGAACATAAGGACTGCAAATTATGTTGTTCTACATATAGAAGAGAGCATATCTATTAGAATGTAAATTTTTACCCCTCACTCCTCATCGTAACTTCGTGGTTATGGTCCACTGGAAGAGACTTGAACGGTAGATGTGTATTTAAAATGTGTTAAAAAAGAATGCCACCGTGCAAAATCCCAGGTTTTGGCCTGCAAAAAGGATGATCAGCTTGCAAGAGCGAATTATATGTACTTAAAAATTATAACGCTTGGTACTCACCTTAACTTTGAAGTTTTGGTGAATGGCATGGAATTTAATATAGCATTTTCCTTTCCTTTCTCATACAACATACAAACGATAATATGATTGAATCACATCCTATTTTATTGTTCAGTGGAGGCCAATGGAACTCTGGAGGCGCATGCGATAAAGAAACGGAACCCATAACAAATGACAAGTATCTTTCATCTTATCCTCCAAAGATGAGCGTTCTTGAGTCAGTACTCAAGCAAATGAAAACCCCTGTATCTTACTTAAACATCACGAGAATGACTGATTATAGAAAGGACGCTCACCCTTCTGTATTCCGAAAGCAAAAATTATCCGAAGAAGAGAGAAGAGACCCCTTGAGATTTCAAGACTGCAGCCACTGGTGCTTGCCTGGTGTTCCCGATTCATGGAATGAGTTGTTATATGCGGAATTGATAATAAAACAGTATCTAATGGCTCAGTAAGTTTGATTAGACATGCAACTAGTGAAAATACGGGTGGCTTGTATAATTGTTCGTAGATCCCATTGAGTGGAATAACCAAGAAGTCGGACCAAGAGAAAGGCTTCGTATAGAGAAATGAAGCGCACACGATATAATAAGAGTGAGGAAAAAGGAAAGAGTATATTGTTCTGGTTTGATATTCTATGATCCTTTTAGGCTTAGAATGTAAATCTCTTATCACACGGTAATAATAAAAATAGCATATTTGTGATTACAAAAGCAAACTTTTTGTTTCTTTTGCATCTTGTTCTTGTATCCCCGTCATAAAAAGTCTATCAAGCTTATTTTTCTTTTCTTTGGCCTATAACTCTCCTGGTATCAGAACATAAAAATTTCTCCTGCTTGCTTGTTTTAAATTGTGTTTCAAATCAAGTGGCCTTATCATTGGTGTCGATTTATGAACTACCAAGTAATGCAGCGTGCATTCTGGGATCATATCGTGGGGGTCTATGCAGGTAAGAGTGATATGTTACAATTATTATATTTGGTTTTGTTTTGGTTGAATTTCAATAAATTGTTCAGCATCTAACACGACTACCCCCTTTGATGTAATCAAATACCACTTTCATTAAAATTATATGAAAGATGCTTGAAAGTTTTGTTCTCTACTCGTAGTAGTGATGTAAAGTGCTGAACTGTGTTTCTTATGGTGCAGGTCATGGTCTCTGATGACTGTTATTCACTGCGAAAGCAATGGATACTGATTGTTGAGGCTGTTGAGAGATTTAAAGGTTTCCTACAGGTTTCCTCGCTGACCAGAACCAAGCGGTTGTCAAAAAACCCATGGAAAAATTTGTGGCTGTCAAAAAAAACCCGACTGTGGTATCCGTATAGTTGCATGCTATATCTATTTATTTTGCGATTTCTTTGACCTTTTTAAATATAGCATGCGATTATACAGATACTTCGTGAAAATTTTCCAGAGGGTTTTTGACAACTGCTTCGAGGCTTGGGGTTTTTTGTCAACGGGGAAAACTGTTTTTTGACAATTTACCCAATATATATATATATATAGAGAGAGAGAGAGAGAGAGACTAGGCTCCTATCTGAAGGATTTGGAAATAAATCCTTCCCACCTTTTCACCGATAGAGTTACTTTGGGATTTATGCATTCAATTATTTATGTTTGCTAATAAATGAAAGCTTTTATTCATAATTGTTAACACACATCCTAAAGTTAATCTAACGGTGAAAAGGTGGGAAGGATTTTATTTTGAAATCACACATCCTAAAGTTAATCTAACGGTGAAAAAGTGGGAAGGATTTTATTTTGAAATCCTTCCGACAGGATCCTAATCGAGCTCTTCCCCCCCCCCCCCCCCCCCCCGCTATATATATATAATGGAGGAAAGAGGCCCTAGAAGGCTTTTCTCGTTAGATGGCGTTAAAAAATAAACCCTCCATCATTTTATTCGACGTTCGGCACCGGCCATCTTGATCTTCATCGTCCTTCAATATACCAAATTTCATGTGATTCTACGACCTTTTCACCGTTGATTTAGTGAATGCAAAATTAACGGTTTTCCGACAATAGAATTTTTTACATTGCTAAACCAACGGTGAAAAGGTGTTGGAATCACATGAAATTTAGTGTATCGACATATTAGACGATGAAGATTAAGATGGCAGGAGCCGATCGTCAAATAAAATAGGTGTATTTTTTGACGCCACCTAACGAAAAAGCCTCTCTCTCTCTCTCTCTCTCTCTCTATATATATATATATATATATATATATAAAGAAAATACCCTTCTTTTCAAAGCCTGCACCTGGCCCTCTCTGAGCTTAACTGTGTCATTATTTTAGATAAAACCCCTTAAACTTCTATTATTTTTTCTGCAATCGTTTCATTGACCGCTCGTTAATATTCCTTCTTACTGAGGGGTATTTTGTGAATAAAATTTTATTATCTCTTGATAATCTCGGTTTTGCTCCTTCAACATCAAGACTGTTTTGTTTACTTGCATGCAACATGTACAAATTAAGCTCGACAAAAAATGTTGTTTCTGGAATTTCATTTTCATGATTCTTGTTAAAATGCTACTAACCAAAGTTTCTCTACTGACCTCAAAATAGCAGTAAGCCATTTGGCCGCTGTCATTTTATCGACATCTTTGAGTAAAGATCCGACATTTTGAAAGTGCGATGCGGAGATCCCAAGGTACTATTAGAATTGATTCCGTTAATCATGATACGATTCTTAATCTCAAGCATGTTAGCATGTGATGACCTAACTTGCATGCAACTGGATTCAGAGATTGTAATTAATTGTTTATGGGATGTTTGCAGTTGTATTGAAAGAGCCTGAGGCCTTGTCAGGAGTTTCATGTGGAAAGAAAGCTAAATATTTCTCAAGCTGTTTATACGAGCATAGAGATTCCTTTTAAAATCTGCTAAAAGAATTGTTGAGCTCAGATACGTACGCTTATTAGATTTTTCGATTGGAACTGGAGTTGGTCATATCATTTTTTTTAGCATATTTTATTTTTATTCATTTATAGGCTAATATGGTTGTATATTTTATAGGTATTTGTTACTTTAATGAGAATGTGCTACTTATCATATATACATGCTGTTAGAGGCTGTTTGGTTCCTTGAAAATGAAAATTAGAAATTTGCTGTGTTACAATTCCAATTGAGCCTGCCTCATTAGATTTGTGGTAGATTTTTTCATTTCTTTTTTCTTTTGTAAAGAAAATAGAAAGGAAAAGAAAATTTTAAAAAGTCACACGGGTTTGTTTATCGATAAAAAAGGCAGTTTGATTGGTTTAAAAATTCGATGATGTAAAACCTTGTTCTAAGGGTGGATACATCACCCTGAGCCTCTGTGTTAGTATTCGATTGTTTTATTCTTCTTTATCAATCGTTTCCTTTTCCTTTGAAAAAAATGCTAATTTTACTCGATAGGATGCTGCAGAAGTTTGTTTTCCCTTATTCCGTATATTCAAGGTTGGTTCGTTTCTTGAATCAAAGGGCACGTTACCGTGTTTTTACCATCTTTGGAAAAGTGCAAACTAAGTAATGTATGTTGGCAAGAAAATAATCGTACTATTTGAAGACAATAATCAAATAGTTATTTATTTATTTATTGAGCTTTGGTGCTTCTTTTTATTGATTCTCTTTGCTTTTTTTGAACGAAGGAAGGTTAGGGATACTCTCTTTTCATCATCTTAAAGTTCTCAACTATTGGGCTAAACTACACTGCCAGGCCTCTGGTCAATAGGTGGCCTGCACAACTTGGGCCTTTTAATATAGCAACATTGGTCTCTTTGTTGTTGGACTCTCTGTCCCTAGGCAATGATTTGGGCCTTGTTTAACCGAACAATTGTATTTTAACTGTTTCTTTTTTTTGGGGGGGTTCAGTTTCCTCATATTTATATTGGGCTAAAATGCAGGAAACCCTCCTTGCTTTTTATCTGAAAAGAACCCCCTCTAAACTTTAAAAAAAACATATGGTTTACCCCATAAATTTAACACCGTTAATTTTTGTGGTTTATATTTTCCAAAATGCCCCCTCTCCAATTCCCCCCTTCTTTTTTCTCAATGATTTTTTAAATTCAATTCTAATCATTTCTTTCCCAAATTTCTGATTCAAAAGACTACCTATTCCTATTCTCTAATCCTCCAAAAAGTAACCAAAGGTTCAAATCAAAAGAGTATGGATTTGAAAAAGAAAAGGAAATGAGTGAATTAGATTGGACAATTCAATCTTTTTATTGAGGCATTTTGGACATAAAAGAGTCTTATTGATGGAAAAAACTAACACCGCTGAGGTTTTTGGGGTAAAGCGTATGTTTTACAAGTTCTTTTTTAGTTCTTCATCACTTTATAATCTTTAATGTGGTTTTAAAAAGCCACTTCAGCTTAAACATTTTAGGCTCTAAATTTATAGAGGCTTGAAAGATTATTGTAGGTAACTCTAAATTATCAGTACATTGAATATGTTTTTACCAGCGGAAAGAGTGACGACATGAAGGCCTGCATGAGTCGGTATAGAAACATTCGGACTTAACATGGTGATCTTTCTGATATCGCCAATATCTATTTTAATTTAAATGTTTGTTCGATTTACCCAATCAATACATTAAATCAATTTATGAACACCGAAGTATATTCCTACAATGTTATCTAGCTAATTTCTATTTTAATTTAAATGTTTGTTTGATTTAGCAATCAATACATTAAACTATGCAAGATGATGGGAATTATGACATGTATGCCAAATGCTGCATTGCCCTACCCAATGATTCATCATGCTGACTTAATCTTATCCATGGCCATAATAGCCATCATGATGGCCCATGATCAATTGGCACGGCGGTAACCTCACCGGGATGGGGCCCACAAACGAAGCCGTACTAATGATTGCACCTGCGATGGCTGTTGAGGTTGAAGCGGACATATGTGGGCCCCCACCTCCGTCCCCTCCATGATGATGATAACGATGATGACGACGATATTAAATAAAATAAAATAAAATTCAATGAAAGCTTTCAATGTTTGCTTAATCTGCACGCTGCTTGTATTATAAAGTCAGCAATGCACGCGCATGCACGTTGAATTCACGTGATGCTTGGACGTGCAGGACCCACCACCATCAATCTTATTTTCTGGCTTTATATTTTTCTTCTTTGAAAATGGTTTGAAAGCTAGCTAGAGCGTATATCGAAACCTGAATTGAATCCCACTAATGAATGACACGGAATCACCAAAAATTTCAATGTACTGCTGCAAATTGAAAGGCTAATTGATGAGGCTCATAAGCAGGGACTCCCCAGTTCATGACACGTGATAACTGATATGTCCCGAGGTTCACGGGAACATGGCGAGCACCACACATTGGAGGCGTATCCCGGGCGATCATCCCGAGGCATGACCCGACCTCCGGTGGATCCCTAAACACTCCTATGCACGCCATGTAAATAAGCATTGGCACGTCTCCGAGCCCTCCCACACACTGAGCTTTCTCGGCCGTCCTTGCTCGCCTCCGAGCTATCACAGAACCGAGCTTTCTCGGCCTCCCGCTCATCTCCGAGCCTCCCGCCGAGCTAAGCCGCCCCGGTTCTATCGAGCAACCAAGGACGCAGAACCCAAGCGCCTCCGCCACAGCTCCGCGTATCTCTCCAGAAACGAGATATCCGCCACCCAACATCCCGCGTTCCACGCCGCTGTATCCCCCCATTAACGAGCGTATCTCGTCATTAATAGAGAGATCCCGTCATTCACGCAGGCGTAACGCCAGGGACGTAACGGCCGGCGAAGATCTCGCGCCAGCTCGCTCCAAGCGACCACTATAAAAACCCTTCTCTCAGACGACTTAAGTAACGCAATTTTATTCCAATAAGCCGCCAATCTGCCCAAATTCCTTGGCTAACATGATCTTCGGAGGGTCCACGGAGGTACAACCACCCCGGAACTTATTTTGCAGATAGCTCAGTTTTTCCGCAAAACAAGCCCACTAAGATCCACACGTTCAAAGAGGCAATCCTCAACACCAATCTCAGTCGTTCATCCACGCCCGCGACAGATCGATGGAGGACAACATCTGAAGGAGATCCCAGACTCCATCAGTTAGCGCCGTTTGTGGGAACAGAAAATTCCACTCATCGAAAGTTGATCTTCCGATCTCGAACTCATGGGGAGTGAACACCGTGATGATTCAAGCACAAGCCGCCGCCTTCTCCACAACGGAGGCGCGGACGGATCCACTCCTCCCCCCAACGCTATTCATGCCCTCTCTGCACGGATCGACAAGCTCGCATCCATAGTGGATGCCCTTATCCACGTCCAAACGGCGGAACAAGCCCCCCAGGTCGCCGTTCCCCCTCCCCGGGATCACGACCTCCGCAGAGGGGGAGATGCCACTGCCCACGCTGGCACCACCGAACAGCGTCTTGCAATCTCCGGCGGCCCGCGGTGACCGATTCAATGACCCGTTAGGCGTCTCACAGCTCTACGTCGAGGTCTCGTGAAGGAGCTCCCCGCCGCGAGGCCCATCACGCTCCCGTCCCTCCCAAGGAGGTGTCGGTCATCTCGCCTGCTCCCAGGCATGGCCAGCGCCCTCTCCCTCGACGGGGTCGCGCGGCCAGCACTCGCCGTGATGATTCAAGAATGACCTCGCCAGAGGACCTAAGGAACCTGATGGAACGGAACCGGAGCCGCAGCGAGGCGCAGGCCGCCAGCGGGAAGTGCCATAACTCCGACTACGACGAATCCTCGGGGTACCACGACCGTCTCGACGCCTTCGAAAAGAAAATTGTGGTTATACATCGGGAGGGTCATCCTTCAAACGAGGGGGTCAGGTTTTCCGCCGACTCGCTTACGAAGCCCTTCAATGAAGAGTTGCTCGCTGTCCGCGTCTCATCCAGAAACAAGCCTCCAAAAGTCGCCCTCTTTGACGGGAAGTCCGACCCGAAAGACCATCTGGACCCGTTTACGGCGGGCATGACCTTCCGGGACAACTCCGACGTTGCCCAATGCCGAGCGTTCCCCGCCACTCTCGTCCGGGCTGGACGAGACTAGTTCCGAGGACTCACGCCGCGCTCCACTTCTATCTTTGATGAGTTGGCCGCCCAGTTCCTCGGACATTTCGTCGAGAACAGACCACAGAAGCGGACCGTCGATTACCTCTTCACTATAAAGAGCGGGGACAAGGAATCCTTTAAAGGATACGTCACTCGTTTCTACAACGCTCTTCTTAAAGTTTCCGTACACCGGGATGAGACAGTAATCACAGCTCTGAGGTCAGGTCTTAGACACAAGGAATGGCTCCGCTCCTTTGCATTGGCGCAACCTAGGACCATGGCCGAGGTAAAATCTTGGACCGAGCGGGAAATCCAACTCGAGTCCAAAGTAAACGCAAACATATCCCGGGGCGACCAGGCCGAGCAAAAGAAAAGGGGCAGAGAAGAGAAGAAGAAGGTCGACCGGCGAAAGCCATACTCCCCAATGTTCCAAGAGTATACCCCGCTCAACATTTCTCAGACTGAGCTGTTGGAGGAAGCGAAGGGCGAGCGATTCTTCAAGCTCCCTCCGGTCACCAATAGAGCGGACAAACGGACTTGAGGCCCGTACTGCGCCTTCCATAGGTCGCAGGGACACCCTACCGAGAACTAAAAACAACTCCGCGACTACATCGAGGAGTTAATTCGCTCGGGCCACCTAACGAAGTACCTGCGGGAAAAACGACAGGCAGACCGGGAGAAAGAGAACCATCCCCTCGGCGAATTAACGATCGGCCAAATTATGGTCATCTCTTCGGGGAGTGCACATGGAGCCGGCGAGATTCGCCGCCTCCTACCAGTCGGTGGGACCAGCGACCTGCCCCGGAAGAAAAACAAAGCAGCCAAGCCCATCACCTTCACTGACGAAGACCTCCACGGAATATCCTTGCCTCACAACGACCCTCTCGTGATTACGACACGGGTCCACCGCTACGAGGTCCAAAGGATACTGGTCGACTCAGAAAGCTCGGCGGACATCCTTTTCTATAACTGCTTCCTGCGTATGGGGCTTAGCCCGTCAGACCTGCGGCCAACTACCCACATTCTGTCGGGGTTTACTTACCACTCCAACCTGGCAGAGAGAGTGGTTACCCTCCTCCTTAACATTGGGGAGGCGGGCCATACAAGAACCGTACCGGTGGAGTTCATCGTCGCCAGGATCCCCTCGTCCTACAATATCCTCCTGGGACGCCCGACGCTAAACCCCCTTAGGGCCCAAATCTCGACCTACCACATCGCGATCAAGCTTCCATTGGATCAAGGGGAATAGGCCGGGCCTACGGGAACCAGCAAATCGCCAAGATTTTCTTCATAGCGACATCGGCCTCCGAGGATCGAAGCGACAACCTTGGAAGCGCGAGTGATTTCCAAGGGTCTTTGGATACTCGTGACGAACTAAAAGAAATCCGAGGGGCCCCGGTGGAGGCACTAACAGAGATCCCCCTCATCGAGGGGAACAATGAACGAACTATCCAGATCGGTTCCCTCTTAACGGGACTCCGGCGCGAAGACTTGATCCACTTTGTCCGAGAAAACTCGGACGTGTTCGCCTAGAAGCCTGCTGACATGCCCGGGATCGACCCCAAGGTAATCTCGCACAACCTCGGGGTCGACACAACGGCCTGACCCGTCAGGCAAAAGAAACGAAGCTTCGCTCCGATCAAACAAAAGGCGATCGAGAACGAGGTCGATAGATTGCTTGCAGCCAATTTCATTCGAAATGTGGCCTACTCGGAATGGCTAGCGAATGTGGTTATGGTTAAAAAGGCATGCGGGAAGTGGCGTATGTGCGTCGACTTCACAGATCTCAACAAGGCTTGCCCGAAAGACAGGTATCCTCTCTCTCGGATAGATCGGCTCGTCGACAGCTCGGCAGGCCACGAATTGCTCAGCTTCATGGATGCTTTCTCCGGCTACAACTAGATTCGTATGAACCCGGCAGATGAAGAGCTTACCGCGTTCACAACAAACCGGGGGGTATACTGCTACAAAGTGATGCCCTTCGGCCTAAAAACGTCGGAGCTACGTACCAGCGCTTGGTCAACAGAATGTTCAAACCGCAGATCGGGAGGAACATGGAGGTTTACGTTGCCGACATGCTCGTAAAATCGATTTCGTCGTACGAGCATACCAAAGATCTTGGCGAGATAATCGACATCCTCCATAAGTACAAAATGAGCTGAATCCCGCCAAGTGCGCGTTCGTGGTCACCAGCGGGAAATTCCTCGGGTTCATGGTTACCCACCAAGGAATTGAGGCTAACCCGGAGAAGATCAGCGCCATCCTCAACATGGCCACGCCAAAGAGTAATGTGGAGATCATGCGACTCACGGGGAGAGGGGCCGCTCTTTGTCGCTTCATGTCGAGGTCCGGGGAAAAGTGCCTCCCGTTCTTCAAAGCCCTGAGGAAAATCTCAAAGTTCGAATAGTCGGAAGAGTGTCAGGACGCTTTCGAGCAACTCAAGATGCACCTGGCAACTCCCCCACTACTCACTCGGCCAATCAAAGGAGACGAGCTGTTACTGTACCTTGCGGTATCCGATCATGCTGCTGGCTCGGTGCTCGTCCGAGAAGTCGGAGGAGTACAGAAGCCGGTCTACTACGTGAGCCATGTCTTTAAAAACGCGGAAACGAGGTATCCGGCCATATAAAAGATTGTCTTGGTGCTTATCGTCTCCTCAAGGAAGCTACGGCATTACTTCCAGGCACACACCATCCTCGTCCTCACTGAGCGGCCCATAGTGGCTATTCTCACTTCCCCCGAAACGTTTGGTCGTCTGGAGAAATGGAGGTGGGAGTTATCCCAGTTCGACATCAAATACCGCCCCAGGCAAGCCAACAAAGCGCAAGTCCTGACAGACTTTGTTGTCGAGTGTACTATCCCTAACAAGGAAGCAACGTCGGTGCCCGTCCCCGGGTCCCGACCCTCGGTCGAGGAAGTGCCCGACTCCGTTCCCGACTGGGTCCTCTACGTCGATGGATCCTTTACCGAGGAGGGGAGTGGTGCCGGCCTTATCATTCGAGGACCTAACGAGGCAGAAATGGAGTACTCTTTGATGCTCGGGTTCAGAGCGTCGAACAACGCCACGAAATACGAGGACTTGCTCGCCGGGTTGCAAATCGCTTCCGGAGTGGGGCTGAAGACGATCCGAATTCCCAGCGACTCCGCCCTAGTCGTTGGCCAAGTGACCGGGCGTTTCGAGACCCGGGATCCGCTCATGGTGAAGTACTTATCCGAGGTAAAGAGATTATGAAAAAACTTCGATGAGGTTCAAGTGGAGCAGATTCCTCAGCACCTGAACGCTCAGGCCGACGCTCTGAGCAAGCTAGCCTCTTCCTATACGGCCAACAATAAGAGGAATATCCTCTTCGAAGTCTTGCCATGGCTGTTCCCCTCCGAACGGCGGCCGAGGCGTGAGGACGTCTTGCCTGAGATTCGGGGCAAATGCTATATGGTTTTATCCGTCCACCTCTCCGAAGATGCCAAGTTGATTTATGGCACCGTGTATCGGAGATTTAGACGGATGCGGCCGATGTAGCAGACTTTGTCAGATTCCCCCTCGCTAGAGGGTTTTTTTTATTGTGGGGACGCTCTTCCCTGCAGGCGCAAGCCCCTGCAGTTAATTACGCTACCGCATCGCGATAGCCACTTTCTCCTTCTCCAGAATTTCACTTCATGTCGTGCGTGTTTGTTTTGTTTGTGGATTCCCATGGATTGTATACGGAGACTAAGTTATGCCGTCGTCCGTAGGACGTGGATTAGTCCAAATCCGTATTTACTTAGATTTGGGTTTAGTGTTTTAGTCTAAGGATACGTTAGCCGTATTGAGGCTAAGATCAACTTAACGTTCGTTAAGGATACGTTAGTCCTGTTTGAGACTAAGATCAACTTAGCGTGGTGATCCATTTAATATATGGCCGTCAGGACTCATCACCTCTCTGACGTCGTTGAAGGATTACAACGATAGGTGTCAGAGGAATTCAGAGATGTACCCTTGAACCAAAGTTGATTTGGAGTTTTATAGTCCATTTGAATGTTTAAGGATACATTAGCCAGGTTTGCGGCTAAGATCAACTTAAACAAGATCGTTTAGATCCGACAAGAGAGCATTTGGGGGCTCTATTGTTCCAGTTTAGGGACGTAGTGGTCCATAGGTAGTTTAGAGACATTGCGGTCCATCGGTAGTTTAAGGACATGGTGGTCCATATTCCAGTTTAGGGACATAGTGGTTCATTGGTAGTTTAAGGACGCATAAGTCCATGGGTTTAAGGACCCCACAGTCCATATAGGTGTGTTTAAAGACGCATTAGTCCGTTAGTTTAAGGACGCATAAGTCCGCGGGTTTAAGGACCCCACAGTCCGTATCTTAGTTTAAGGACGCTTAAGTCCGTGGGTTTAAGGACCCCACAGTCCGTATTGATGTGTGGTTGTCGGGACCCGTCACCTCTCTGACGTCGTTGAAGGATTACAACGATAGGAGTCAAAGGAGTTCGGAGATGTACCCTCGAACCGGATGTAAATTGATTTAGGAGAGCAGTCTTGCTCAGTCAATTTAATTTGAGGACTTACGGCCATGATTGGGCTAAGTCCAGTTGAAAAAAGAATGTTCAACGCTTTTATTTATTTTTGGCCTAATAGGCCTGTGCTAGGGCTTTGCCCCTTTTTAAATAATGCATTGCATTTTTTATTTTGTTTGGGCTCTGCCCATTTATAAATGATGCAGAGCATCAATTTTGTTTGGGCTCTGCCCTTTTATTGCATTGCAATATTTTTGGCCTACTAGACCTTTTTGATTTGGGTATGGCCCTTCAGTAAACAATGCAGTGCATTTGTCAGGCGCTTTGCGCCAATCACTGAGCGCAAACGCTTATGGTGATGACACGTGTCGCGCAAGCATAGTGCGTTGCGCCAGTGCTCTGCGCTTGCGCTGCTGACATGTGGCACGTTCTGGTGAGTTGCGCCAATTTCAGAGAGCAAGGCTCTATCTTAAAAGCGCACAGCGCAAGTGGTTTAGGTGCTGACACGTGGCGCTCTCTGGTGGCTTGCGCCAACCCAAAAGCGCAACAGTGCAAATTTTACAAGTGCAGGGCACTGTTTTATATTTTGATCAATTTTAGATCAGAGAAAATAAGTTTTTCTTGTTTTCAAAGAACCGGCGGTTCATAAAAAGTGCAAGGCACTATTATCATTTGAAGATCATTGATCTTATTCTTAGATCAATGATCTATTAGAAGAAATTCTTCTATTTTGTGAAGGTTTTTTCCTTTTTCTTGAAATTTCTTCAGAGTTCTCTCTGTTTTGAGGTTCTTAATCTCTCACAATGTTCATCTCCTTTTGAGTTGGGGTCTGGGGGTCTTTATATAGTGCCCATAGATTTGTTAAGTTTTTTAAAAAGATTTTTCTCTGAGTGATTTGGGGAATTTTCCCCACCGTTGGATCTTTGATCCAAGGGCTTCTATTTTACAGAAGACAATCTTCTTGTTTTAACAAGAACAGAAAGATTTTATTAAAATTTTAATTCTGTTTAGCGCAGATGCACCAGCGCTTGACACGTGTCGCGCAGCGCAACTGCGCTGCAACGTGCCGCGCAGCGCATTGCGCTAGCGCAACTGCGCTGCCACGTGCCGCGCAGCGCAGAGCGCAGCGCACCGCGCTAGCGCAACTGCACAGCCACGTGTCGCACAGCGCAGCTGCGCAGCCCCGCAGCTGCACAGCGCAGCTGCGCTGCCACGTGTCGCGCACCGCAGAGCGCAAGTTAGCTGAAGCATTGCTTCTTTATTTTAAGATTTGATTTTTATTATCTTTTAAAACAGAGCTTTGCTCTGATTGGGGGAAACAGAAGCATTGCTTCATTTCCCGCCTTGGGATTTGAACAGAGCTTTGCTCTGAAAGGGAGGTTTTCTCCTTTATTATTATTATTATTATTATTTATTTATTTATTTATTTATATTTTATTGGAACGGGTTTTGAGCCAGAATTTTGGCGGGAACAATGGCCAACGGTGGAGGACAGAGAGGCAACGCTTCAAGTATACGCTACTCGGGAGGAAGGCTGGGATTGGAGAAAGCCCCTTGTAGAGTTCCTGAAGAAGGGTACACTCCCAGAGGACCGAAGGGAAGCGCGTCGCCTTCGAATTAAAGCCCGCTGTTTCTTCTGGAGCAATGGGAACCTCTATAGGAAGTCGTACACTCAACCCCTGCTTCGGTGCGTCGACCCTCATGAAGCCGACTACGTCCTGCATATGATACACGAAGGGGTCGGTGGAGCACATCAAGGGGCCCACACCTTAGTCCAAAAGACGTTGCTCCAAGGGTACTATTGGCCGATGATTCACCAAGACGCTCAAAAGCTCGTCAAAAGATGTAAGAGCTGTCAACTCCATGGCAGCATACCCCGTCTTCCGGCTACCGAGCTAACAGCCGTCACCTCCCCCTGGCCGTTTGCCCAATGGGGGATGCACATGGTGGGCCAACTCACCATAGGTACGGGCGGGCAAAAATACATTCTTGTCACGGTAGACTATTTCACGAAATTGATTGAGGCCTTCCCCATCAAAACCGGACGCCGCCACGACCATCAAATTCCTGCATAACAATATAATATCCCGATTCAGGATCCTGAGGTGTATTGTTACCGACCACGGGATGAATTTTGAAAATGACAAAGTCAAAGGATTCTGCAACGAATACCACATACTAATGAAGTTTTCCGCGGTCACGCATCCTTAATGCAACGGCCAGGCCGAGATTGCTAACAGAGATGTCATTCGAGGTCTTCGAACTCGTCTAGAAGGAAGACTGGACAGCTGGGTCGAAGAACTACCCTGGGTTTTATGGGCCTTACGCACATCGAAGAAGACCCCCACTGGAGAGACCCCCTTCAGCCTCTGATATGGCACCGAGGCGATAATCCCAGCAGAAATTGGAGTGCCCAGTTAAAGAGTCGAGCACTTCGACGATGAAGCAAACACCTCGGCGCTCCGGACTAATTTGGACATCTTACTAGAGAAGAGGGACCTGGCACAGATCAAAACCGCCGCTTATCAATAGCAAATTGCCCGCTACAATAACGCACGAGTTAAGCATCGCATTTTCAAGATGGGAGATTTGGTCCTAAGGCGGAACGAATTCATAGACCCAGGCAAGTTACACAAGTTCTTCCCGAAGTGGGACGGCCTATTTCTCGTCTCTGAAGTATTGCCCGGAAGAGCCTATCGCTTGCAAGACGCAGGAGGACGCAAGCTTCTGCGACCTTACAACGCCGAAAAGCTCAAATTGTACAAGTGAATATATTTTTGAAATTTGTATCAATGATTATGTTTCTTCTTTGCCAAAGCGATGTAATTTTTCTTTTAAGTCTTCTGAATTAGGAGAAACTTCTTCGATATGTTCCCCACTTTCTCAGTGCAAAGGTCCCTGATTTTGTTTTATGTACATACTCAAACACACAAAGAAGATAAAAAGGAGACAGTAGTACGTCGCAAAAGAAGAATTTTATTCATCAAGGGTATTATAGGCTCCCCAGCCTTACATAAAAGAAAATATATACAAAAATATTATAACCGAGGGGGTAGGGAGTAGAGAAAACACTGCTGGTGGTACTCCGAGGAGATCGCCGCCAGCCGAGCCCTCGCTTCCTCAGCCCGCTCCCTCTGATGTTGCCCGCGGACACGCGATTCCACGGAAGGGCCAGAGACCGCGCCTGCCGGGCAGCCATCGGCGATCTGCATTTGCTGAAAGCACTCCTGAACGAGTGCCACCGAGCGATCCCGCCTGCTTTTCGAGACGTGGTGGAGCGAGTGCAGCTTCTCAACCACCTCATCCTTAAGCTCCTCGGCCAGGGCATTGTGCAGCTCTGGTGGCATCCTCCAAATTGCATACATGAGCAATTGAAGGAGGGATGATCGGCGGGGAAGTAGATGGCCGAAGTATTCCTCCACGCGCTGGACCACTGCCTGATACGCCTTCTCGGTGCTCGCCTGATCGTACAAGTAGACGTCGTCACTAGAGATGATCTCTCGAACGGAGTAGATGAAACCTGCCATTTTTCTGAAGCGCAAAGCTAAAAGTAACCAATACGCCTTTGCTATTTATAGCCCCAACGGGATCTCAAAAGGCCGGAGTTTGCGCGTGCGGCGGCATGATTCATGGGATCTTTTCAAAATTCCTAACCAGGGGCTGCCACGTGGCGACCATGCCCCCAAGCGGCCAAATGAAAGTCGGAATGACGTGCACTACAGAGAGCCACGCCTTCCCACGCGTCTCTGCCACGTGTTGTCTTCGCCGGTCTCTCTCCCCAGATTTTACGGGTCAAGGGAGACAGACCGACACCAAAGAAGCCTCGTCACAAGGCTACCGAGCAGCTTCCCTGCTCGGTCAGTCCTTAGCGGGCACATCCTGCCCACCAACACTAAGGATCAAAAGCCCTCACCAAGGGGCCACCGAGAAACTTCCATGCTCGGTCAATTCCTGGCGGGTAGCTCCTACCCATCCATGCCAAGGATCAAAAGCCCTCACCAAGAGGCCACCAAGCAGTTTCCTTGCTAAGTCAATCCTTAGCAGGCACATCCTGCCCACCTACGCTAAGGATCGAAGCCCTTCTCACGAGGCTACCGAGCAGCTTCCTTACTAGGTCAATCCCTGGCGGGTAGCTCTTACCCATCCACGCCAAGGATCAAAAGCCCTCACTAAGAGGCCACCAAGCAGCTTCCGTGCTCGGTCAATCCTTAGAGGGTAACTTCCTACCCATCTATGCTATGGATCGAAGCCCTTCTCACGAACCCACCGAGCAGCTTCCTGCTCGGTCAATCCTTAGCGGGCACATCTTGCCCGCCTATACTAAGGATCAGAGCCCTCCTTACGAGGCCACCGAGCAGCTTCCCTGCTCGGTCAATCCCTGACGGGTAGCTCTTACCCATCCATGCCAAAGATCAAAAGCCCTCACCAAAAGGCTACAGAGCAGCTTCCCTGCTCGGTCAATACCTGACGGGTAACTCCTACCCATCCATGCCAAAAATCAAAAACCCTCACCAAGAGGCCACCGAGCAGCTTCCTTGCTCTGTCAATCCTTAGCGGGCACATCCTGCCCACCTACACTGAGGATCGAAGCCCTCCTCATGAGGGCACCGAGTAGATTCCCTGCTCGGTCGGTCCTTAGCGGGCACATCCTAACCCCCTACGCTAAGGATCGAAGCCCTCCTCACGAGTCCACCGAGCAGCTTCCCTGCTCGGTCGGTCCTTAGCGGGCACATTCTGCCCACGTACGCTAAGGATCGAAGCCCTCCTCACGAGGCCAACGAGCAGTTTCCTTGCTCGGCCGGTCCTTAGCGGGCACATCCTGTCCACCTACGCTAAGGATCGAAGCCCTCCTCACGAAGCACCGAGCAGCTTCTATGCTTGGTTAGTCTTTAGCAGGCACATCCTGCCCACCTATGCTAAGGATCAAAGCCCTCCTCACAAGGCCACCGAGCAGCTTCCCTGCTCGATCAATCCTTAGCAGGCACATCCTACCCACCTACACTAAGGATCGAAGCCCACACCAAGAGGCCACCGAGCAGCTTCCCTGCTCGGTCAATCCTTAGCGGGTGACTTCCTACCCATCTACGCTGACCAATTCTAACTTGGCTATTGTTTAACTTACGCTAAGGGAAGTAGTCTCCGGTCCGACTCAAAGGAATGGGCAAATCCCGACCTTCCTACACTGAAGGATCTTCCGATGTATTATAAGCGAACGATCGCCACCTTGACTCTGGGGGCGGGAGGGGATCGACCTTCCTGCACTTAGCGATTAACTGGCTTACACTCGACGGGCGATCGCCATCTAAAAGACCGGTCATCAACCTACGACCTGACCCCTGGGACGAGGAAAAAACTAACAAGCTCAAGTGCTCGCACAAGAAAACATTGCCACGAAGAAAAATTAAAAAAAGTTTTATTTACTATCCGAGAGCCTTTACAAGGTACTATGGGCTCCTCAGCCATACAAAAAGCGCCCGGAGGCTTACAAAATTTATAAAAGAGAGAAAAAGGCAGGAAGGCTCAGGCCTCGAGACCGGGGAGGATCTCGACCTGCTCAACGCCGGCGTCGGGAGCCTGGGTAACGGCTTTTGGGTCGTTGCTCCCACCAGGATCCTTGGCGTCGGGAGCCGGGGTGACGGCTTTTGGAATGATGCTCCCACCAAGAGCCTTATCTCCAGCACTCCCACCGGCAGCCTCTCCCCCGGCGGCACTCCTGACGGTCTCCTCCTGCGGCTCATCCTCAGAGAGGGGGTACTGGAGCCGAAGCTCGCCATCAGCAAACCCCGGCATCAACTCCTTGACAGTGTCGAGATCCTGGTGCCAAACGATGGTCGAGGCACCAGCAAGGTCGGCGTAGAACTGATCCGACATCTTGTACCTCTCCACCGACTTCACTACCCGGAGGTCGGCAAGCTTCACCGCGTCAAGCGCCGCCTGGGTTCCCCTCTTGCAGGTGTCCCGCGACTTCTTCATCGTTGCGTTAAGCACCTTAGCCTCCTCCAACTTAGTCAGGATTACCTTGTTGGATTCACTCAGAAGTCGAATGGACTCATTGCATTTGGAGTCCGTCGCCTCCTCGGCAAACACCCGGGTTTCGAGGGCGGTTATCCTCTCCTTCATCTGCTGCAACTTTAGGCACAGGTCCTCCTCCCGCGAAGATGACACGCCCGCCTTCCGCATCGCCGGGGCAATCTCTCAGACTCCTTGTTGACGATGAGGGCACGGTGCTGGAGGACCTGAGGAAAGTAAAGGATGGGGTTAAAAGTATCCGACCCGAGAAAAAATACTTGACGAAAACCTCAACGGAAAGCAGATACTGACCTGGATAGCCTCCTGAGCGATGGCGGCCACTTGGGCCTTAAGGGTCCCCCGGGGAATTTTGCACCCGCCCGATCGTTCCATATCCGAAAGCAAGTTATCAGCAACAGAAAGCCCTGAGGGCACCTCGAAACAGACGTCCCCCTCTTGCTCGGGGATCGGGGAGGCCAGAGATCGATAAACTGTCCTCTTGTACCTCTTGAGGGGGCCTGGGGGGGAGGGTCGGCATCATCATCCACCTCCCTCGTCCGGGGCTCCGGTTCCCGAGCGTGCTTATGGCTCTCCCCACGGCTGGACTCCGGAGCTCGGGCCGCAGCGGAAGGCTTAGACGGTGCGGCTGGCTTCGGGGCCGAGCTCGAACCGGGACGGGACGAGCTAGCGCCCTCGGTCTTCCTCCCTTTCTTTGCGGCTATAGCAACCAAGAATTTGGATCGGTCCATTGGCCCTGCAGAAAGAAGAATGCACAAAGAGAGTTAGCGACGCTGAAAAGAGCAAAAGAAAAATTTTCAAGTCTAAACAGATCGTCCAAGCTCCTAACTCACCCACGAATCGAGCGGGGCTGAGCCCGTACTTCGGAAACCAAAACGTCGGCCTGCTGGATTGGCTCCCACATGGACGCCGCCCTAACCTAGGGAGAGGACGACCGCTTCACCTGCGGGCAGTTAGCCCTATGCCACTGTACAGGCATAGGCTAATCCTCTTCCTCGGGTGGCTCGACGAATACAAACTTCTCATTTCATTCGTTAATGGAAGAAGAAACAACTACTACCCCCTAACCCGGTCGTCCCTCCTTTGCGTTTTTTGAAGGAAATGTACACCCGGCTCGGCTCGTCCTTACGGGTGCCCGAATGATTTTTGTAACAAAGGAAGGAAGTGAGAAGGGTCAGGCTGAAAGAGATCTCTTCAAGTCTCAACCGGACCAGGAACCCGAGGAGAATTCTTAACGAGTTCGGCACTACCTGGTCCAGGACAAGTTAGAAGCAACGTAGTACCCCGCATATTTCGGAGGGAAAGGGCAGACGCATCCCATCTCAGAATGCATCCAAATACAAAGCAATCTCCTTGCCCTGCACCTGATTCGCCCTTTCGTCCTCCCTACCTAAACGTAACGAATAGCTAGGGGGAATATGGAAACGAGCCCGAATCTCAGTGAGCTCGTCCACGTTTCTTAGGAGGGAGGGGGCATCACGAGCGTTCCCAATACGCACTTTGGGGACCCTTATCGTCGCCTGACGACGAGCAGTGGGGGTGGCCCTAACTCTATGAGGGGAACCCAATTCGGATGGCACAGAGGAAGAAGAAGGAGAAGACACCCTGGACTCAGCTCTAAGAACTGGAACCTCATCGTCCGACTCTACCCTAACAACTTCCACAGACTCCTCAGAGGAAGATATCTAACCTGATTCAAAAGAAAGAGTCCTCCGAGGAAAAAGCGCGAGAAATCCGATCTAAAGGACGGAGCGTCGTGCTATCTCTCGCAGTGAAAGGAAAATAATGGCGAAAGTGTGGACCCTGGGGGAATCCCATCCCTATTTATACTACTTGGGCGATGCATCCAACGGCTCAGATCGTTTCCCGCCAAATCGAAACTTCGCGCCTGCTAGCCGTCGACGCCCCACGTGTCAAACGACTGTCACGCCCCGCTTCCCAGAGTGCGCTAAGATCGACACGTGACAGAGCCAAACATGCTACCTGTGGTTAGAAAACATCCCTCCACAGTCACATTACGGCTGTCCATAAGATATCAAGAACAGTAGAAATAAAATAAACTATCTAGTACATATTCATGAGCCAGAATAAACGAGTCAAGAAATAATATGCGGAAGCAATAAATCCAATAAACAGTAACATCTGAAACGTACGGAAACAACTAAACTAACTGGATACTAACAGGATCATCACTGCTCGGCCTGACAACGGAAATACTCCGATCAGCCTGCGACAAAGGTAGAGGATGTGGGCCATGCAAAACCCAGACGTCAGTGCGTCATAATATTAACAATAATATAATCATGATGTAACAAGATATGCAGGCATGAATATAAGTCAACAGCAAGAATATGACAGTGAGGTGTGTATGTAAAGTGCGATAAGCAATCTAAACTATATTACTGGGTTATCTACTCTCAAGTGTGTGAAATCAATTTAATGGAATCGTCGATGTAACTCAATAGTATCCCGTGCATGCCCGGGACCACGGTCAAGACTCTCGGGCTGAATCCGAGACGTGCCGCTAGACAATAAACAGGTAACGTGTACGGACGAATGATGTCAGCAGCAGCATCCCGGGGATGGCCTACCCCGTAAAACTGATCAGTATAAGCATCGAACTGTCGAGTTACAAGTCAGGTTTCATCATTGATTTCCCCATACCCCTAAGTTATGTGTTCAAGTCAGGTATTGATAAATCTGGAGCTAATGCTAACACAGGATCAAGTAGAAACATGTTTGTCTATACAGACAACATGATATGTCTATCGGGACAACATGTCAGGATTGCCGGCATTAGAAACGGGATCAGGTAACATGTCAAGTAGTGATATATCAGGTCATGTTAGGTAGTGCACAGGTATCAAGCGGATGCCTAACAGTAAAATGTAGCAAGTATCGAATCACGGTAAAGGTATGGATGTACGGTGAAAGCATGGATGCACAAATATCTATCAGGGGTTAAATCATGACTGTGTAGGAAGCACATTATCAAGCATGGTGCACTAATACAACAGTAACATGAAATAATATGGTCTCGGCGTGCAACTAGATATGTAATAAACCGTACGGATACTATAAAACTGTAAATCGGTAAAATTTGTTGAATATTAAAACACAAGCACTATTATTTATTAAATAGATATTGATATAATAATATTAACATGGATAATATATTCAAACCGATTAATAAGTATAAAAGTGGTATTGATTAACGATGCACAAGAAAGTTCCGTTCAGAAATTCAGCGTCACCCTGATTTGTAAAATATCTTAAAAATAACAAACGTTCTCCAAAAGGTACGTGTATTATACCAAAATAAAGATAATTCAATAAAGTTTTCATTTTTATAAGTTGAAGTATCTCAGATTGTTCCTACAAAAACTATGAACATTCGAAATTGAAAGTTTGCTGCTGGAATTTCCCTGGACAGCAGTTTAGGGATATTTTCATTTACATTTTACGTTATTTAAACAATTTATTTTGCAAATAAATATTTCATAGAGTTATAGTATTCTGAGTTAGCTTCGTAACGAACAAAAAAACATATACTAATAATTTTTCTATAATTTATAATGAATTTTATAAGGTAAGGTGTACAGTAAATTTCAGATTTGTCGTATCCGCTTTGCAACGACGTTTCATGTGTAAATTATAATATTTTCAAACTATATTTTGTATAACATTATAAAATGCAGATTATAAACTAAATAAAAATAATAATAAGAAATATTACGACGATATATATTTTAAATGATATGGATGCAAACGGATATCCGAAAACGGTAAAACTTTAATATGGATGTATAATGTGATGAACGGGTAATATTTTACTCATATGGATGCATAATAATATATTAGCATGTAGCAAGATGAATTAGCATGCGACTAGATATGTAAATAGTGATATGGATACACACGGATGTCCGAAGACAGTAAAAATAATAAAATGGTAATGTGAGATGCATAATTAAACAATAAGTAATGTTATTATTCACATGTGTGCAATATATTGTAGTATATCATGTAGCAAGATTAACTTGTCTCGATTGGATCACGCGGCGGATACGTACGGCACGTCAGATGTCGGCGTGGGTTTCGTTCGTAGGCGGGAAAACGTGAAGAAGAAAGAGAATAGTACTTTCTTTATATGGGATTTAAAAAGTATAACAAATATATATATGTGGAGAAGAGATGCAGGGGTTGTAAATATTAAAAGAATTAATATTTATAAAATAACAGAGAGAGGGAGAGAGAGGAGAGAGAAAAATGGGTTGTTGGTTTGTTAGGAAATTAGTTTAGATTTAAATTTAAAAAAATCTTTTATTAGTTAACTAAATTTTAATTTGTATCAGTTTATAAAATTAATATTATATAAATAAAATTTGATATTCTGGTAAATACAAATATAGTCCAAAATATGCCGGAGTCGGATCTAAAATTCAGTTTTAAAATACGAAAAATATACATGTCGACCAAAATTAAAGTTGGATATCCGGGTAACGAAAAATGCATACCCCAAGAACGAATGCACACACGTGCAAGTAGTCATCCAAATAAGTCCGTTTCACTGAACGGGACGAGAACAATATGCGCGGATGCTACCACAGGGTTACGGGTATCATGCATACCATGTAATATATTTTTAAAATATTTTATGTGATTTTAAATGTTATATTAAAAATGCAGATGCCAGATAAAATACCAGTATGCAGTATACATGAAAGTGCACAAGTCCACGTAACAAGTTCGGATAAATCATAGACATGAATCAAGATAGGTTTCAAGGAAGCGGGTCGGATGCAATACAATATCAAAAACACTATTCGCACCCAAAACACAGTAAATCAGGAAAATATCATAAAGAAAGAAATATATGAACTAGAACTGGTATAAATGAACTAGGGTGTTACAACGACCATTGGAGATGTCCCTTCGGGCGCAGGCGCAGGCGACAGCCCGTCACATCCGCTAATCCGCGTCGGACACGTGGCCAGCGTCTCAACAGACGTACAAGCGAATCGGCGCTCCCTCTTTAATGCACGATCACCTTCATGATCTACTGACGTCATCGAAGATATGCCCAGCCGCCTCAGAGATCCGCGCTGATAGATTCTTGACTACAGGCTGAGCCCGGGAGACCGATCAGACCACTCTCGACCACCCATAAATAGATTAGGACGAGAGTAGGGGGCTAATGATGAGGCTCATAAGTGGAAACTCCCCTGATCATGACACATGGTAGCTGACGTGTCCTAGGGCTCACGGGAACAGGGCGAGCACCACACATTGGAGACGTCCCCCGGGTTATCATCACGAGGCATGACCCGACCTCCGGTGGATCCCTAAACACTCCTATGCTCGCCATGTAAATAACCATAGGCACGCCTCTGAACCCTCCTACACGCTGAGCTTCCTCGGTCGTCCTTGCTCGTCTCCGAGCTATCACAAAACCGAGCTTTCTCGGCCTCCCGCTTGTCTCCGAGCTTCCCGTCAAGCTAAACCGTCCCGGTTCTACCGAGAAACCAAGGACGCAGAGCTCAAGCGCCTCTGCCACGGCTCCACGTATCTCTCCAGAAGCGAGATATTCTCCACCCAACATCCCGCGTTCCACGCCACCGTATCCCCCTATTAACAAGCGTATCTCGCCATTAATGGGAGAATCCCGTCATTCACGCAGGCGTAATGCCAGGGACGTAACGGCCGACGAAGATCTCGCACCAGCTCGCTCCAAGCGACCACTATAAAAACCCCTCTCCCAGACGACTCAGATAACGTAATTTTATTCCAATAAGCCGCAACTCTGCCCAAATTTCTTGGCTAACTTGATCGCCGGATTGTCCATGATGGTACAACCACCCCGGGACTTCTTTTGCAGATAGCTCGGATTCGCCTCAAAACAAGCCCATTGAGATCCACACGATCAAGGAAGCAACCCTCAACACCAATCTCAGCCGTTCATCCACGCTCGTGACAGATCGACGGAGGGCAACATTTGAAAGAGATTCCGGCCTCCATCACTAATCCAAGGAGACAACGTGAGAAGATATGCAACCAAACAGCATCGCCGTCTACTCTTTTTATTCTGTTTTAAACGTGTTTTGAATAGATGCACCAAAATCAAATTCTCTAAATTCTACTGTTGGCAGCAAAGCAACATCGACATCTATTGTGTCTTTTTTATTTTAAACGTGTCTTGAGTCTCCTGACTGAACCCACCGAAATAGAAGTTGCTGAAATTTTCACTATGCAGCCAAACAGCAGTACGTTCCTCCAACACCCATTGGATAATAAAACCCATGATGCCTCTATTTATATATTGTGTTTTAATAAAGTATATTATCTTCATAAAAAAGAAATAAAGAAAAAGTCCAATGGGTCATGCTCCTTAGGACAACAAAACAGCAAGGAAAACTCACTGGACCCCGAAAAACAAAAGCGAAAAAACTCCCCATCTTCAAAATACGGCAAATTCAAGCACTCATGCACATCAGACACTATTTATATCTCAATATCCACATATTACCCTCATAACTTTTTGGTAGATAACTAATGCATTTAGCAGATGCGTGTCATGTATGTTCGTCTTTACAATCTTATGCTTTTTTGTATGTCGTGATTATCTGGTGAATTAATGCGGTAGTTATCTGATAAATGTAACGTAGAACACGTAAAATAAATAGTTGATTATCAAGTAAATGTTATAGTTATCTGATAAGCACATATGTTATTTGCTAAAAACTTCCAAGGACAAAATTGAAAAATTAATAGCCCTTGGTATATATTAGAGGCTTAAACCGGTTGTTTTTTGGGTACAAAAATCTAGAACCATTCCCTCCCTCCCCCCTCCACCCACCCCACCCCAAAAAAGAAAAAAATAGATGCTTAAATTGTCAAAAAGCCCCGGCCCGTTCGTGGGTTGTCTAAAAACCCATGTAATTTTGGAAATTGTTGGGAAAGACCCACTATTCAAAATCCCTATGAAAAAACCTCGGCGCTGTATTTTATTCATATCCTGTATTCCGTCAATTGTTTGGATATTACAGGCAATTGCTTGGATATTACAGGAAATTGGTATACATGGGATGTTGATTGACCCCAGGGTTTTTTTTTAAAACAAGAGCAAAGCCTAGGGGATTTTACACAAGTTTGAAGGAGTCCTTTTGACAATTTACCGAAAAATTGATGGGAAAAAAAAATATAATAATCAAGGCAAGCGCTCCTCCTCCATTTAAAAAATGAAAATAACCTAGGAGGTCGCCAAACAAATGCTGTCCGCAGAAAGCTAACAGCAAACAGCAGTGGATATGAGATGAATCAAATTAAGATCATCACAGAATTGATATGAATGAGCCTCAAGATTGCTGTGTTGCCCTGCACACATCATTTGCGTTAGCCTGTGAATGCAGCTCTTGTGATGCTATTACTCATGAATTATTAAGTAGAAAGATCAAACCAAGGATTTTGTTGTGTTGCAGTTAATAAAACAATAAGTCGTTTGTGTTTTTTTACTCGTGTGCAACGCTGAACGGGGGGGGCATCAGGCTGTCACGTTGCACACTGTTCAACACTTGTTATCAACCGTACGTATTTTTTTTTTGTACTCCCTACACTTTTTTCCTCTTCTCTTGTTTGAGAGGGATGATGATAGTTCATCAGAGGAAATGAGATGTGTATCATTAAAGTTTCCTGCACATTTGTGTGTGTGTGTGTGGCCTTTAACCGGCGACTTTTAAGGTCTCGCCCTCTCTATCTTTCATCCATTTCCCTTTCTTTTCTTTTTCTTTTCTTTTCCTTTTCTTTCCTTTTTATAGAATTAAATGGGGTTTTCCAGCAAATACTTGCACATAATAACAAGGGCGTATCAAGGATTTTTGGTTAATGGGTGGGGGGCACAATGACAATCTCACATGAAATTTATTAAGATGCTCAATTTTTTTCTTTTGGGACACTCGTCATTTTTGGGAACTGGCCTGTAAGCCTTAAACGATGCATATAATACACACACCACACACAAGCACACGAGTCATACACATGCACTGGGGAACCACGAATTTGCTTCGAAAGCGTTAATTTGTGGCCGCTTCCTCTCTTGAGGTTCCTGTGGTTCGAACCCGACACTCTCCTCAAGATGGGAAGTGCCCATATTGATCGAGCTATTGCGCGTTCGTTAAGATGCTCAACTCGAACAACATCATACATATTCTAGACTCTTCATAAGTATACAAAACAATATTTTATTTAAAAATTTATAGCTTTTATTAAGTTATCAATTGTAAGAATAAGCTTTCCTTGTTAAGAAAAAAATCAAAAGCTAAATAAAAGCACAATTAATAATGGGTTGGGGGGTCTGAACGAACTCTTATTTAGGAATGCAATGTGCTGCCACCTAAGTTATGCGCTCTTATTGTTTATTTTTAAGAGAGTAAATATATATAACATACATTTGGAATATCGTAATAGAATCGCATTGGTACTAAACACCTTTTTCCTGAAGTTTCAAAAGGGACACGTGCCCCCTCTGGCTAAGCTTTGGATCCGCCCGGTGTAATAAGAACAAGAACTTGCAAATACTTAACATTGCCAAATTATAGTGCTCCCTCCGATTTAAATTTACTTGTACTTCTCATCTATTAAAATCATAACTTCTTACATTTTAATTTACGAGTCACAGATTATATATCCTTTCGGTAGACGTTTAATTTACATGTTTATCATCTCTACCGACTGTTGGATTTCGATGCTATATCTTCCATCATATAAGATTCGAACCGGCTATATAACTCATCATTTTTTTGTAACTTTGTTGACAAGTTATCATCTTCGTAGTTATTGCTACATGCTCCTATCATCAGCTTCTTGTGCTGTTGTCCCTTTTCTAGATTCCTTTAAATTTTTTCCTGCCATCATTAATAGAATCATATTGTTCATGGGAAATCATCTAATTTTTGTGCCATCATTAAAAGAATCATAATGTTCATGTGAAAGGGAATGAGATTGACCTATTGCTTCATGCCTGCCCCCATAAATGCCTCTCTCTTCTCTCCTTTTCATTACCCATTGGTTGCATTTGCAATGATTCATGAGGGAAACATGTATCCAACTTTCTCTTGATGATAGGCAACATATTGATCTTTATGGTATAAAATATATAAATGTCAGCTTTCATGTAATTCGATACTTCTTACATTTTAATTTACGAGTGGTAAATGTTCAATCACCGGTAAACCATTGAATTTGTAACCATTAATCTAAAAGTAATCTAAAAGCAAAGAGTATTGGAATCAAGTAAATTTTGATAACTATTAGGACCAAAAAAACCAAAATAAATATTGCTAATTATAAAAAAAAAATGTGGAGTGTTTATTTTGATATGCCAGAGTCTCATTCCTCAAATCTTATGTTAATTTATTTAATTGGTTGAAAAGTCAACTTTTTTCCTTTTTGTCGACAAACTTTGTTATAATTTTCATGTGGGATTTGACTCAAACCAACCCTGTTGGTTCAAGACTGAGCCAAAACCTGCTTACCTAAATTAGAGGTAGTTTTGTATAAAATTTTAAGAGTAATTTTTTCATAGCAACCTAGCGGATTTCACATATACTATGGGTTAGCGATTGGCTTAGGAGATGAGATAAAAATGTATAATATTGGTAGCTTATATTTGAGGAACCTGCCGCATTCGTATAAAAATTATTTTAAGAGTTCAAAACGGACTTGGACCTGGACATGCAAGTATCGATTTTACCAACAACTTGTTCTTATGTTGGATTTATCTATTTGACAAACGTAAAATGCTTTTACCAGCTAAATTTACAGGTTTCACTACTCAAAACTTTACATATTAGCGACCGTACGAAACGGTCTCTAATACATTGAGCATGATCGCTAATATGTATTAGCGACCATCTGATTTGCATACGGTGGCTAATGCCCCGGTCGCTGAAACTTCAATCGCTGATAACGGAATTAGCGACCGTATAACGAACTGTCGCTAATACAACCGGTCGCTGATACGTATCCACGACCGTCTCATACGGTCGCTGATACATATACGTGGACCGTCCACATAGGAGTTTAAACGGTCGCTAATACGTTTTAGCGACTGTTTATACTCCCACGTGGGAAAAAATATGCACACATCATATTACACAATGTTTGATAAGCTTAACATGTCAATCCACATTTTATCTCAAAAAACATATGAATCCATGTTTATGCATGATTCACCTAAAATCTAAAATGAAATAACATCCAATGTTTGATATATAATTCAACAAGAGAACCAATATTTCATTAATATTTCAAACAGGGACACCCAAAAGGAATATCTGCATCTAAAAGTCAAAATCTTGTAACTATCAATTGCAATTCAATCAAAAACCCCAAGTTCTTCGATCAAAAAGACCCAATTCATAATAGCAAGTTCATGATAGACGAAACCAATAGGGTTTCTTCATGCCGTCGGTGGCTGGAACAGACTTGCGTGCGGCCTTGGTCACCAGCTGCTTGCGTGGCGCGCGCGAAGGCTGGGATGGGTTTGGGGATTTGATGGGTGAATTTTGGGGAGGATTTGAGGGGGGTTTATAAATTGAGACGGGTGGTTGAGGGGATTTGGACCGTTGGATTGTGGTGAAATGGACGGGTGAGATTTCGAGTTGAGTAAGGACGCAGATCGTGGTATTAGCGACCGTATCTATACGATCGCTAATAGTTATAGTACGAGACTCGTATTGGCGACCGTGTATTAGAAACAGTATAATTTCATACGGTCGTTAATACCTTATAAGTGACCATATAAATTCAACGGTCTCTAATACCCTGTCCATAATACACACAGTTTCTAGTAATGTTTGAAACTGAAAATGGTTTTCTATCCAATTATTATATATCATTATTGTTATTTTAATAAACATTTTAAGAAACTATATAAAGCTCATACTTGGGATGTGAGGTACAACTTCGAAACTGTGTCTTTTCAGATACAAGTAGAAGAAAAACAGGATGAGATACTCTACTAAAAAATAGAGTAGCATAACAACTCAAACAATCCAAGGTTTAAACTATGCCTTTTATACTCCATGACTTAACCATAGGGTGTTTTTTTACTGCTAATTATAATATTTTAAAAAAAAATAATATACAGGGGTTTATAAATGATTTCGACTGATGCCAGGCTTGTCTTCACCGTAAATAAAATATAGGATCAAGGGGAGATTAGATGAAAGCGACATGATGAAATTGGAACAAACTGTCTACCCGTTAGACCAGTCACAACCGAAACACTGGCACAGATCAAGGTTTACAACCATATTTATCATCTGTCCGACATCCATAAATCATATATGCCACCTATTTCTTTGTTTCTTTCCGAGGAACATGGACTGTTGGTAGATAAAACATTTTATCAAAAATGATAAATAATTTTCGATATCGACCTAAAATCACAGAGATATATGCATAAAGAACGAAAGAAAAAATTCCCAGGAACTTGTAAGCACTCTTGTGAAAAGTTACCCAATGAGACATGACGACAGAATATTAGAGTGAGAGAGGTGCCATGCCTCTGCATTCGAGCATGATTGCTACCTTATAATAATAAGTGCTATTATGATTGACCATACATCATGGATGCGTACATTTCAAGCTACAGCTTTAGAGATGCGCCATATTTATTCATTTTCATCATTTCCCTTGATGAGAGTATCATACAACTTTGAGTTTTATGGCACCGCGGCACCACCAGAGCTAATAAACAACTTATAACTATGATAATTCATAGCTAGTAAAATAACTTATTAATCCACCGTCGAGTACACGATTTGAAAACCAAAAGCCACAGCGAAACCTGCTCTCAGAACGCGTTTCTAAGATACGCACTTGCTGATTAGATCAGGGTTAGCGTGTGCGCGTGTGAGAGAAATAAAAAACAGGTCGGTTCTAAATGGGTCCGGACTGAAGAGAACCAGACCCGACCCATTTATGAAACCATCAAGAGGGTCCGGATCGGGTCGGGTCTAGAAGCAAACTCACATATACTTTACCCATATTATATTAATGGTTATGGGTTGGATTCGAGTCTAGACCCAACCCACTAACAACTCTGCCATGGACTTATGGTATTAAGTTGGTGTTTGAGCGAACATCTGGGATGTGACTTGTCTCTGGAGCCAGCAGCGGTCGGCTGTGGCCTCGTTTTCCTCTTGGATTTATTAAGGAGCGATCTTAAAATTGCATGGGTGCGTATATTTGATTTTATGCTAGATGGCATTAGAACGGTCCTTAATCATGAGAATTTCAGTTAACTATATTGATTGTTTATTTATTACAGTAAGAGCTTTCTTAAACTAGATGTTTATGTGGATTAATTGTTTAGTTATAAGAAATCCTTTAAAACCCAATGTTAGAAAGCAGTTCGGTAATATAACGTTCATATTTAGTGAAATCGAGCCTTGATTCCATGTCTGACTTTGTATAGGTTGGACCAACTGATGTATGAACATCTTTTCTAGTTGGTTATATCTTTATGGAAAAAATAATAATAATAGGCCGACTAATCATTTCGAAAAGTTATTAATAAAATTTCAAAGCTATACAAAGGTCCCTGAACAAAAACAAATTTGAACACTATGTAAAATGATATCAAGAATCACATCTCATTGTTTAACCATCGATGGAGCATTCGAGGTCCTCCTTGTGGCCATGCACGCCGAGCCCAAACGCTGTCAAACTTTGTGAACTCCTTAATGATTGCTGTCGTCGGTCTCTTCATAAAGTCTATTAATGTCAGATACATCTAATCAAATATGCGTAGTACTCATTCCGATTCTTTTTTACTTGTCATTTTAGAGTAATGCTCACCGATTAAGGAAAATATTATTATTTTCTTAATATCAGTAATTAATCTACCGCCACATTACCGCTAAAAAAATCATATCATTTCTATCCACAACCACCAAGGAAAGAATTATCACTTTTTAAATATCAGCAATTAATTTTCTAAACTATTTTTGGTATTGTATCATTTATTGATATCTTCATCATTAATGATTTACTCGTTATTTCAAAAACGTCAAGTAAAGCGGCATACTTTTTTCTTTCCAAAATGACAAATAAAAAGAGACGGAGGGAGTAATTAGTATTCCTCCGCTCTAAGCGTATGGATGGATCATGTTATGGAACTATGCATGCATGTTTACCCTATTGTTTTTGTGGGCATAAAAACGATGGGTAAACGGGGAAAGGAAAAGATTAAGCTTTAAATAGATTGTTAATTTAAATAATAATTATTTCGTAATGATATCGAGTCATTGAGGAATGGATCAAGTTTGCAACAAGCGTGGAACACGGTATCAATCAACTAGAAATAATTGCCAGTGGGCCCCACATAATGGGCTGACCCTAAAACAGAATTCGAAGGTACAAATGATTGCTTGTCTCCTCATATAGGACAATCGGTCCCCACTCTCCAATCAATTAATGACACGTCACCATCAAAGGCTAGCCAGGCCTATTGCATGCCAGATGGCACGCTGTACTCACGTGATTGGCCGTGGGATGCAGGCATAGGTGTTCCATCAAGTCCTGAAAAAACTATCCGATAGACAACTAATACATTGCTTGTGCATTTGTCTGTATCCCATGCAAATACTAATATAAAATGCCGATTGCTTGGTATTTTCGAGCACATGCAAAACTAACCGCTGTATCTGAAACTACATATCGTTTTGGTTAAAATGGAGTCCTTATGATAAGTTTCGTAACGTATATATATGTCTTGTTAAGCATGGTTGCAACTACATGCATAACCATTTATAGTTTTGATTTCTTTTTTTTTTTTCTGTTCCCACTTTTAGAAAATACATATAATATATCACTACTACAAATAAGAGTTGCCCTTACGGATTTATCCGTAGGAGCAAACAACTACCCCTACGGATATATCCGTAGGGGCAAGAAAATACCCTGTTGGTACAAACGCCGTAGGTGCAAGTCGCAGACTTGAACATGCCCCTACGGTCAAAAACTTGCCCCTACCGAGTAATGTATAGGTCCAGTTGTCCCTACGGATTAGGCTGTAGGGACAAAAAATTAATTTAATTTATGATTTTATAAAATAAATTAGGTGTCCTACGGACTAATCCGTAGTGCCAAGTATTTGCCCCTACGAATAAGTGCATAGGTATAAATCCGTAGGGACAAAATATCAGGTATCCTGATATTTTGTCCCTACGGATACCTGTGTAGGGGCACTTGTTTGCCCTTACGGATATATCCGTAGGGGCAAGCGTAACCCCTAATACTGAGATCATGGGGGCAAAATATTAGGTATCCTGATATTTTGCCCCTACGGATAAATCGGTAGGTACATTGTTGGGCCCTACGGATTAATTCCTAGGGGCAATGGTGGGCCCTACGTTTAAATCTGTAGGTACATATTATCAGGGTTTTTTTTTATAAAAAGGGCTGCCTATTTTTTTCTCGCCCTGTGCACTATAATATATACATCATATATAAAATTAATCATCACGCAGAACATATATCGCAGTATTCATAATCACATCTCACGCATAATATACAAAAAAAATCAACAAGCAGAATATGATATCAATATAAACACGCAAACACCACCAATATCAATATCGTCCAAAATGTAGTACAATATGTATCATATAAATAAATACATGTTTAAAATATAAGAATCAAAAAGCTACCCTAGCTCGGTCCAGCTCCACCTCTGATAAACGCCAGAATCTGGCGCGCCTGCTCCTCGGATATATCCTGAGTCAATAAATCATGCAATGCGGAGCGTGCGGGAGTTTGAGCGGGCTATGGAGCAGTAGGAGTGGTCTGCGCAGCCGCCGTCGAGGTAGTGGCTTGCGGAGCCGCGGCTGCGGGAGTCTGAGCGGGCAGTGGAGCTATAAGAGCTGTCTGCGGAACCGCAGCCGATCTAGTGGCTTGCGGAGCCGCAGCCGAAGGAGATGCATGTGGAGGCTCGGCCGATGTACCCTGTCGCGTCTGGACCTACGTGTGTAATAAGCGAGTAAGAACTGTGTATTATTCGAATTCGTATCATTATCAAGTTATTTCGAAACCCCAATCTATGTATACTTAGGGACTTAGGCCTCGTTTGGATATCTAGTTTGGAAAACCGTAGTTTATTTTAATTAGATATGTATATATGATTAATCAAAACTAAGTCTACAACCAAATAATCTCAGGCTACGTACTAATATTGGATATGTTGCTATCTATAATATGACATAATATTTTACTATTAAGTAGTATACATACCAACATCTTCTTCAACTTCTGAATGGTGTCCTTCAAGCTCTCCAGTTCCTGCTGGAAACGTCGCTCACCGGAGACGGAGGAGGTAACCGCCGGGGTGGAGTCCAACCGCATATGGGCCCTGCTAGGGCCCAGTCCCCGGCCACTCTCCCAACCTCCGTGGTGCCCTCCGTGTGCGGTGTCCAGGACTGGGGTCAGCAGCATCAGATCGTTCTGTCCAGTAAAATCGATCCCCGATGCTTCGGCCTGCTCAACCATCCGCTCCTACACCCACATTAACCAGTAAAATATAAGTATATCATTTAAATTTGAACCTTTCAAAACTAAAATTTCAAATAGGGGTTGAATAAATATTAACACTTACGCAATACCCCTGGGTAGCGGCGTCAGGGTATCGAAGCTCGCGCCATGGCGGGATCTGTCGAGATGCCGTGGACGGCAAGATATGCGGACAGCACGCTCGGTGTACCACCTTACGCCAGGGTCTGAGCTCTCTGCAATATTAGAAAATAACTCTTAATATTAGATATATTAGAAAATAACTCTTAATATTGCATTATATCACAAATGCCGGTCTATTATAATTTACCGATAACTCCATGGCACGAGTAATATTCCTCGAGCCACCTGTATAAGTAGGGCGACCCCTCTTCGCCGACTTCCTATTCTCTATATTTTGAGCGGCTTGTTTCTGCACAACACATTCACATTTAGTTTTCTAATTAAGGAACACAAAAAAATAAATTATATACTAATCAATGAATTACATTTAAAATACATACCTGTTTGCGTTGAGAGTCGAAATATTCGCACAATAGAGGCCATGTCTCTACGTCGACTCTCGCAAAGGCCGGAGTAGATAGGAGGGCCGCTCTCTCTGCCTCGGGGGTCGCCATCCACAAGGAGTAGCAGTCGGCCTTCAGCTCATTCTTGTTGTATCGGACCTTGGTCTGCATGTTCTTCATCAGGCCATTGTACAGAGCATGAAGATCGAGCACCCTTCCAGGGTGATCAGGGTCGGGTACAAGCTGAAAATCGTTATCCAACTGAAAATACAAAAAAAACATTGTTATTAGATTGCAAGTGTTAATAATAAATATATTGGATAAATCAAATGAAAATATATATATTAATACCCGAGCGTGATCAAAAGAAGAGGGCGAATGAGCGCCGGTGTTGGTCGCCCCACTCAACGTGAAGTGGATAGTTCTTCACGAGCCGGCTCTCATCCCCCATATACTGGCCGAAGCTCTCGGCATGATCGCCGGTATAGCGATAATCAGGGGTAAAAAAGAGGGGGAATGCTGCTGTAGGGTTACTAGGCACACTAACAAGGCTCTGCAAGGCATCAACCATGCCGGATTAAAATTTTAGCCGTGCCGAATAACTTTAAACAAGATCTTTACTAGAAAATTAGGGTTTCACATGCAAGTTAAACTCTTTACCACTAAGTGAATACGGAATACAACTTTTGTAGATCGGTCCTTCACTTCATATGCTCCTTGATGTAGTCCCTTCGCCGCGATCATCCAACTCCCGGACTCTTGGACGGCTCCATGAGAAATTGCAACGGTATTGCTCGAAGTCTTCGAGGCCGAAGATGATCTACGTCGAGGGAATACGAACTCAAGGTTCTACTTCACTAACCAAGGAATTAGTGAAGTAAACACCCTAAACTAAAGTGCTAGTCTAGTAGAGGATAGTGAGATAGGAAATGGGTACACTTTAGAATTTCTTTTCTCACTTTGGTTCTCTCTCTTTTTCAAACCCTAGCATGAATATGAAGGAGGAGGAAGATGAGCTCACAAATGAGAATGGAAAAATGATCAAGAGAGAGAGAGAGTGAGCTAACCATGGTGAGTGAGTATCATATACTAACCCATATAGAGACATTACCATAGTTTAATTATAGTGGTTAGGTTTATGAATATGCTAAGTAAAAACAAAACTAGTTGACATTTGTCAATGCACTCACAAGCTTCATGAAGCATCATGCACTTGAACAATTATCCACTAATTTTGTATTTACTTTGTATATTAAAACCCCACCCATATAATTATAATGGTGTATGTCTCATACACCCATGTAGTGTGTATCAACAACCATGATACAATTTGTACACAAATAAATATATATCACGTATATATTAACTTGTGCACAAGTGAGAAAAACAAATGCTTAAAGTGAACCAATGTTAGTTAATGTAAATTAGTATATCAACACTTGACTTAATAATCCGGTTATATTTCATACAACCGACTAACATTCAATATATCGACTTATCGAATCAACCCTTGATTCAATAACTTGGTTATATCGCATATAACCGATCGACACAAGCATCGCGAGAATAGAATACGGTATCACATACTTGCATTATTCTCGGTCCCGCACATATCACATATGCACTCCTATTTCGTTTCGCCTGAGCCAGTAAAATCTCTATGTAGGACTCTAAAGACTCGTCAATACGCCGGCAGTAGGTGATGATCATATCAAGCACTCACAAGCCGTCAGCGGTACTAGCTGGATGTAACGGATACCCGGGTATTGAGCGATCAGAAGATCAGCAAGCAAGTCCGTTCCAACTCCTGCAAAAGCCTGACAGTGACACTACCGTACAGTCCGGTCTCCTCGTCTGATATGTCCCATATCAAGTCTAGGGGTGGTAAACGTCAGACCCCAATAACCGATAAGTCATGCCGATATGAGGCTCATAACGGGTCGAGAAACTACTGGTAACACTTACCAGTATATCTCTAAACCAGCCCTGGCCAGGGACTTCCCTGTTATGGCCAATCGAGTATAGCGCAACATCAACCCCCAATACCGGGAGAGACGAAACCCCTCCTATCGCTCATTGCCTCCATGTGACTCGGGACTGTACCCAAAAACCACCATTTTGCACGCCCTCTTGGACATGGTAAGGTGGAAATCAAAGCACAGTGGGAATCACACAAGACTCTATGACGATCTTGGGTCTACAGACTAACCTGTACCAGTGTCACCAGAGAACTGCCATCTGACGTAAGGTATAATACCATCTGGGAGTTCTCGACGAGTCCGTCCAGTGTACCCAGTCTCCACTGAGCACCCGTATACCATCTCTGATGTCAAACACCAATGGATATGGGATCATCCATCGCCCATCTGTATGGATCGAGAAGGTATACGCTAGTCTACTCTGGTATATCGATGCCCCGTCTCGATACACCCACGACTAGGAATCTTGAAGGATGTACTTATGGACTACCATGTCCCCACTAGTATGATCCGCATCATAGTCCAGGTAGTCAAGTACACATCCTAAGCGCTTTACCAACATGTAACAGAGAGACAACCAGCATACACGTTAAGGTAAAGAGTAACCAGATAGCATACTATCATGTCGAGCAAGAAAGTCCCCCCTATATATGTCCAAGCATCCACTACAATATACATCACATATATAGTAATGGCCTCTAGGACATACATATAACTAACAGCTGCCTCCCCCTAGCTCTGTCAGGCCTCAGCCTGTAGGACTGATTCGGGCCTCGAGTCCCCCTCTGGGGATGGGGAGGCCCTGCGTCTGCAAGAAATATCAAGACAATCAATATTAAAACAAAGTTGTATTAAGAAATCAAGATTAAACGAAAATTGAAGTGTGATATATACCTCCGGTGACTAAAGCACGAGCCTGGGCCCGGGTAGCAGAACGAGCGGGACGATAGTTCCTCCGGTGAGGAACAACCGGTGTCCCGGATGCGGACGCATCCCTCTAACTAGAAAATAAACATTGACGCCAAATTTCCATGAAGTTCATATTTATTCATTAGAGGATATGTAAAATGAATAAATATTTTATATTTATTCATACTAACCTACAGACTGAGCGGAGGGTACGGAAGCAGCGAGAGTGGCCCCTGCGTCAGATGTGGACGCACCACCTATAATTAGACAATTAAAAATAGATTATATAAGTAATTGCAAAAAGAATGTGTAGATCAATAATATAACATTCTAAATCAATATGCATGCACTATAGGATATATAAACATACCCGCAGGTGCGGTGGTGGCACCACCAACAGCTAGACAATAAAGATTATCTAAGTAAGAGCAAAAGGAATGTGTGTATATTTATGATATAGCATTCTAAATCAATATACATGCACTGTATGATATATAAACATACCTGGAGGTGCGGGAGTGGCCTCTGTCCCTGATGTAGACGCATCACCAACAACTAGACAATCAAACATTGACAATATAAGTAATTTTGACATGAACAGGCATGAATATCTATAATATTACATTCAAAATGGATATGCGTGCAATATACATGGAGGTGTGGCAAAGTCCACACGGAAGGAGGCATCCGAAAGGGTCTCCGATCTGGGTGCAAGACCGGCCCTCTGAAGCTCCCTACGCAGCTCTCCGGACGGCAGAACCGCTCTGCCTCTGCCTCTGCCGCGGCTGGAGCTCCTGCCGCCCCTCGCTGCTCCCGTCATCGTCATCAAATCTGGATAAACGGTTCGTGGACGCATTAGACAATCATTACAAGTATTGACTATATATGTATAGATCGTTAAATGTGAAGTAATAATATAACATTACTGATAACTTTTTTCGTTTCGTAGGCGCATTAGACATATCTACTTGGATTTCATCATCGATATCATTTCTAACCCACGTAACTTCATGATCGGCCGAAGACAACCCGTCTTTCGAAACAAACAGTCGGAGCACTCTAAGCCTTCTCTCTTCTTCATCCTCATCGTTGTCCTCGAATTCTGGGACATCGTAGACATCCTTGGGTTTCCAACGGCATACGACACTCCATCCCGGATGCTTCAAACACTGTGAGTAGTATACTTGGAACACTTGGTTCGGAAAGATAAACGGATCTTCTTGACCGTAAAATCGAAGTGTGTTCACACCGGTCAATCCATATTCATCTTTCCAAGTCCCAAGATTGCTTCTCCACTTATCCGTATCGGTTCGCGTATCGTACCAAGTACACTGGAATATATAAAAGGGTTCTGATCGTCCGGGATAGTGGATGCCGAGTATACAATTTAAGTACCTATAATAAATCACACCGTCCGATCCTACCGTCGCAATCTCACTATTCTGAGTGGTTCTAGATGTTTCTATGTCCTTAATTTCGAATTTGTATCCTAGGACACCGAATCCTTTATAATATGCAACCTCCATACTAGGAAATTGAGCTAAATATCTTGAATCACTCTCAAATGATGCACACAAGTTCGGATCGTGGATCTAACAAAACAAATTTTATGACAAATACATAACGATATAAGTTTGATTAAAACTTATAGCAATAACATGTTATTCGAATAACTTACATGATCTGTGACCCAATCGCAAAAATTATCCTGATGATATTATTACAATCGTTCATCGTTCCAATCAGGATGCCCCTCACGTACCTTGTTAAAATGAATTCTGTTTTCGACAAATAAGGGTGACATTAATATTATTTCATTTCATACACACGCAAACACAAATATAACAATTAATCCAAAAAAACTTACTCTCTAATTTGTTCAAGACATGCGCAATTAAGCAAGATAAACCGGTATATCTTGTTGATAAACATAATGTCTACTCTCTTATAATCGGCTTTACCATATGGCCCGTCTTGAATTCTTCGAGGCCGGTTAAGTCTCGTCTCAATGTTCTCGTCCAGATAGCGGGAACAAAATATGGTTCTCCACTACGTAAGTAGTGGGCCTAATTAAGTAACCACTAGCCTTCGACACACTTGCCTTAGACACCGCAAAAGAAACGCGGATAAGCAATGAATTACCCACGGCCTTCTTCTGTCCTAAGTGAGCGCGACGGTCCTTAGAGTCATCTCTAGATATTTTTTAGTTAATGAGGATAAATGCGGATGCAAGTTTTGTGATTTTCGGGGCCTAGGAAGGGTAATGAACTCCCCACCTAATCTGGATTTGGTCTTTGCCCCTTAATTTCCGTATTAATATGCAAACAACCAAAAATCAAAACACGCACAATTTATTTTGCTTTTGCGGCGCTGCGATTATTTGCAAAGAAACCTGCACAAAATGTTAATTGGAGCAGATTTAGAGAGAGATAAGAAAGTTTAGAAGTATACCTGCAATTTTGGAACAGAGATGCCTCAGAGCCGCGGCGGATCCGCCGCAGATGCGTCCTTATACCGCGGAATCGCGGTCATGTCAAGAGATCTCTGCACTGAAATTTATGGTGCTGTTCCTGTTCAGCTCAAGAGCTCTCTGGAATATTCAGAAAATTTTTTCCACAGCTCCAATGATTCCAGATTTCCTCGCACAAATCACAACAACTCGTATTAGTGTTTGCGCGAATTTTGATCACAAAATTTAGATGGAATAAACTTTTCAACTCAAATTTCAAAATACGAACAATTAGCGCACAATCCCCGGCAACGGCGCCATTTGATTGAATAAGAAAATTCGATTTCCGATTGTGTGTCGGTTTGTAGACAATTGAATAGAGAAATCACCACCAAAAATATTTGACCGCAATCAATAACAGTGTCGTGTATAGATTTCGTTAGCAAGTGCGGATCGTCCACAGGGATTGTGCGATTCGTTCGTAATTTGTTTTGTTTTGAATTGAAAATTTAATAGAAAAGAAAAGCAAAATGATTCAAGATTTTATCGATGAGTTCAAGTGTCACTATTCTAATCAAGAATCAAGAAAACGATAAACATCAAGAATCAAGATGTGATATAATTGCAATCGATTTGGGTTTCAAGATTTGAAGTAAAACTCGTAGGAATCGATTAGATTGTTGATGTGATGAAGATTCGAAATTAACGTTTCTTATCCATTAACGAATTGATGCTAACTCGATGTCGATTGATCGAGGTTTAAGGATCTTGCGAAGAATTAGGGTTTCTTCGTCCTATCCTTTGTCCTTTCGATCAATCACATTAGCTAGATAGCTTCTTGAAAATCCAATGATCGATCGTTGGTCTCTAGATCGTGCGAAAAGAATCAAGAACGCATTTCGCATCGATCTATATCATCGATCATTCAATTTTCAAGAATTTACAATTGCTATAGGACTTAAGAAAATGTTTAAAGATTCATCAACATCATCATTCTACAATCATCTCGACTCCTCCACGAGCGGAGTTTATTCACACATCATCACAAAGAATACATTCAAGAATCGAAATGAAATCATGATGCTTGAATTGAAATGTAAACAAGTTTAAAGAATCTTCACCTTTATTACATCAACAAGTAGTTACAACTCTCAAGAATTACAAGAGGTAGGAACTTCGCTCGTCGAATCTTGCATCGCTCGGCTCCTTAAGTCTTGGATCGCTTGGATCTCGTGCTCCGTTGAAGTCCGGCTTTGCTTCAAAGGGTCGTCGAAGACTTGCTTTGCTTGAACTCCATGAATCTTGAATTGGGTTTTTCTAGATTGGATTAGGGCTAGGGTTTGGAGGTGGCAAGAATGTGGGTAGATGAAGAACTAGGGTTTCTTAACAACTAATGATCAACCCACTAATGATTGATTTACAATAAGTACTCCAAAGAGTGAATGAGTGAATCCTTTTCTAGTAAGCCTTGGGTCCTATTTATAAATTTCCCACACCCTAAGTCTTGGATTTTGAATTTGCAATTCCCTTCAAAAGTTTGTTGTAGGGAGAGGCTTCTAGATGTAGTTAGTTAGGAGCTTAGCTTAGGCTTTAAGCTAGGGTTAGGGAGAAGGTTCTAGAATGGAAGCTAGTTTAGTTTAGATCCCAAGGGCTTGCTGATCCGGCAGAATGTTCTGGGGTTTTCTGGAAAATGCAATGTCTTTCTGAAGTGTGGAAGCTGATATAGGAGTTTTGGGCTGAAGCAGAGGGGATGATGTGGCAAGGCTGCCGCGGTTCCGCGGCACAAGGCGGCTTAGGCCGCGGAACCGCGGCCATGTTGGAGTCTTAGGGCTTCAACTTTGCAGTATGGCTTCCTGATATCTTTGGTATTATTCTCTGATATATTAAATCTCTGAATGATTTTTAGATCATTGCCAGATTCCAAATCTTTGAGTTGGCGTATTCTTTAGCCGTCTCTGTTTTGTAAATTTGACCATTCTTCTGGATTTCCTGTACAAACTTCGAAACACAAGAATATAGAAATTATGCCATGCTATGAAATGCAGTCAATTTCCTTAGAAATGCCGGTTTTAAGGTCTAACACATGTAATCTGATATTTTACGACTGTTTTGCTAATATGTTTTATATGAATGCCGAACACTTCCATATGAATGCAAATGATAGAAAAATTGCCGGTTTAAAGATGCAATATTTTCGACTAATCAAATTCCCCCAAACTTAATTTTCGATCGTCTCGAGCGAACTTTTTATTAAAAAAGAAGGAGAAAATAAAGAAAGAGAAAACTAACTAGCACACTTTCGTAGGCAACACGATTGCACTGAGCACGTGCAACAAGCCTTTAAACCTCTAGGTGTCCCTAGTAGGAGGAGTGTTGTCTCCCGAGGGTTTTCAGCGGATTGCACCCACAAAATCCAATAATAAAAGAAAGATCATGAATATTACATTTAAAAAAAAGAATTGTAAAAAGAAAAGCCTTGAAAATTAGGGTTTCCAACTAAGCTAGCTTTTTGGTTGTCATGAGCCCTATCTTAATAGTCATGAAAAGATGTCAGAAATCACGTTCTCCCTCAATAAAACATTGTCTTATTCTTCATTCCTATTTTTCTTCCAAACATCGATCATATCATCCTGCGTGTGTGTAAAGAACATCTCTACACCCGGAGAATTCAATTCAAGCTATCATACTCTTGCCCATCAGCCTCAGTACTTTTTTAATTAATGAATATTAGATGAGATTGCTCACACACTTTCATGCGACCGTTAATAATTCTTGAGGTACTAACCGACCGATTACTCATGTGCTTGCTTATTTGGTTTATTTTCCTCGTCTTGCACCACCTAAGGCATAGCAGTGACTCCCAGACCAGTTGGCCTTAGGGCACTAGGTGAAGAGGCACCCTCGCTATATATTTTTTATTGCCCTCGGTGATAACAAAACCAGTGTCCATTTTTCTCACCATTATATATATATATAAATATTTTTTTATTCACTTTTTTATTTCCTTCATACATCGGCTTTAAGACAAGAGCATTTCAAGGTATTCTCTACTATCCCGGGCTTCAAGACGTGTGTAAGTGCGAATAGCAGGGTATCAACGTTCAAAATGTTTGGCTTCCAGAATAGAAACTATTTTTCAGACCTATTTTTATCTTCAGATTAGTGACTTCCTTCATCTTACTAACCCTTGGGACAACGGTTCATAACTACTTATTACTAGTTCGTACAAGAAAACTTCTAATTTTCTTGGTTTTTTTAAATTTTTTTAATCTCATGGATGTAATTTTTTACTATCTAAACTTTTATTATCTTATTTATATACAAAATTATTTTTATACTTGAAAATTTTTAAATTTTTATGGGTTTTGAAAATTTTAAATTTTTATAGGTTTTGAAAGAAATGTTTTGTGCTTATGCAAATGATATGCAAATGATGCAAAAAATAAGCACAAACCTCCCCCAAACTTGTTTTCAACGGTGTCCTCACTGTTGCCAACCGCTATACCTACAAAACCTGTAAGCCTGGGGGGAATTATTAGTGGGGGAAAAATATATAAGTGAAGGACTTCCCCCAAACTTATTATTTTCACTCACCTCCATTCAAAAAAATGATGCAGTGATACAGGATATGAAGGTGAGACGGAGGAATTTTAATCCAAATAAACTGGCTCCTTTAAGAACAGGAGCTCCTCCGTGGGGTCAGTGGAAAAATACGGCTTTAGTCTATGTCCATTCACTTTGAAAAATGTGTCGTTTTTAACATTTTCTACCTCTACTTCCCCGTGCGGGTATACAGACCACACAACAAAAGGTCCCTTCCACCGAGATCGAAGCTTACCCGTATGAAGGTGTAGTCGTGAATCATAAAGAAGGACATGCTGACCAGGTGAAAATGTTTTCCTCAAAATATTTTTATCGTGAAAAACCTTAGTCCCATTCTTTATGATTACAGCATTATCATAAGCTTCATCGCGGAGTTCGCTTAGCTCATTTAATTGTAGCTTCTGAAAGTTGCAGGCTTGGTTGAGGTCAAAATTAATTTCCTTAATAGCCCACAATGCTTTATGCTCAATCTCGACAGGTAAGTGACATGCCTTCCCAAACACTATCCTATATGGAGACATCCCTAGGTCGGTTTTATATGCAGTTCTGAATGCCCAAAGAGCATCCGTCAGTTTGGTCGACCAATCTTTTCTATTCTTAGCAACAGTCTTCTCCAGGATTAGTTTGATCTGTCTATTTGAAATCTCAGCCTGCCCGCTCGTTTGGGGATGATAGGGTGTAGAAAGTCTGTGGTTGATTGCGTATTTCCGCATCAAAGTCTCGAAAGACCTGTTGCAGAAATGTGTCCCATTATCGCTAATGATAGCGCGTGGGTGTCCAAATCGCGAAAAGATATTCTCTTTTAAGAACTTAATGACAACTTTCTTGTCATTAGTACGACATGGAATGGCTTCAACCCACTTTGAAACGTAATCAACCGCCGGCAGTATGTACAAATTCTCAAAGGAGTTTGGAAAGGGACCCATAAAGTCAATGCCCCAAACATCGAAAATTTCAACCACTAGGATGGGTTGCTGGGGCATTTCATTTCTCCGGGAAATTCTACCCGTGTACTGACACTGTGTACAGGTTTTGCAATGCTCAAATGTGTCCTTGAACAAGGTCGGCCAATAAAATCCGCATTGCAAAACCTTCTCCGCCGTCTTCCTAGGACCGAAGTGACCCCCACGGGCCTGATCATGACAAAAAGAAAGAATACTCTTGAACTCTTCATTCGGGACACACCGGCGAATGATCTGATCAGGACAATATTTAAACAGATAAGGTTCATCCCAGTAAAAGTGTTTTACTTGGGATAGAAAGCGATATTTGTCCTGTTTTGACCAATCGCTGGGTATCAGTCCCGTGGCAAGATAGTTCACAATATCCCCGAACCAAGGTTCATTGGATATGCTCAAGAGTTGTTCGTCAGGAAATGAATCATTGATCGGCAGGGTCACGGGGGAAGAAGAGATGCGTGAAAGATGGTCGGCTACCACGTTTTCACATCCTTTTTTATCTTTGATAACAAGATCAAATTCTTGTAACAGAAGGATCCAACGTATTAGCCGACCTTTTGCATCTTTCTTCGCCAGAAGATGTTTTAAGGCGGAATGGTCAGTGTACACAACTATTGATGAGCCAATCAAGTAAGGCCTGAATTTTTCTAATGCAAATACAACCGCCAAAAGTTCTTTTTCGGTAGTTGTATAATTGATTTGCGCATCATTCAGGGTCTTACTCGCATAATAGATCACGTGTGGCATCTTATCAATGTGTTGTCCTAAGACTGCACCTACTGCAAGTCGGATGCATCACACATTAGCTCAAAGGGGTAGTCCCAATCTGGAGACGATAGAACGGGGGCTGTAGTGAGGAAGTGTTTGAGTGAGTCGAAAACTGCCTCATAATCCGAGTCAAAGTGGAAGGTCGTATCCTTGGTCAGGAGAAGAGTTAAAGGTCTAGCAATTTTGCTAAAATCTTTTATGAATCTCCTATAAAAGCCCGCATGGCCAAGAAATGATCGAATGTCCTTGACGCTTTTGGGATGAGGAAGGTTTTGAATGACATCTATCTTAGCTCTGTCAACCTCAATGCCTTTTCGAGAAATAACGTGTCCAAGCACAATTCCCTCTTGGACCATGAAATGGCATTTTTCCCAGTTCAAGGTTAAGTTCTTCTCTTTGCAACGAGTAAGAACGGCGTCAAGATTCGATAGGCAATCAGAAAAAGAGTCTCCAAAAATCGAGAAGTCGTCCATAAAAATCTCTAAGAAATTCTCTACCATATCAGAGAATATCCCCATCATACACCGCTGAAAGGTAGCGGGAGCATTGCATAACCCAAGGGGCATGCGTCTATAAGCAAATGTGCCAAAAGGACAAGTAAAAGTGGTTTTATCTTGATCCTTTTCGGCTATGGGGACCTGATTATAGCCAGAGTATCCGTCCATAAAGCAATAATACTCACGTCCGGCTAAGCGTTCCAGCATCTGATCAATGAAAGGTAGAGGAAAGTGGTCTTTCCTCGTGGCGGAATTGAGTTTTCGGTAATCAATACATACACGCCACCCAGTTTGGGCGCGTGTCTGAATCAACTCATTCGCCTCATTGGTTATAACAGTGAAGCCAGATTTCTTAGGGACGACATGTATTGGACTCACCCATTGGCTATCGGAGATTGGCTTCCTTCATGACGGGGTTCAACCGTCTCTGTGGTTCTCGGGTTGGTCTGGCATCATCCATCATATGTATATGATGTTCTACAATCAAAGGTCTAATCCATTTGATGTCCGCCATGGTCCAACCAAACGCCTCCTTATTAGATCTCAATACCGATAAAAGTGCATTCTCTTGCTCTGATGCTAGAGAAGCGGAAATGATAATCGGTAAAGACTCATTCTCACCTAGATTTGCATATTTAAGGTGAGAAGGTAAAATTTTAAGATCTAAAGCTGGCGGAGAAATAATAGAAGGATGGATCATCGAGTGATTTTCGGAGTCACAAAGAAGCTCATAGCCTGTGAAAGATACAGACTCAGGTGGTGAAACGTCAGGAGTGTCGAACTCAAGTGTGGGAAAAGTGTCCTCACTAAGATCAGGTGTAAGATCAAACAGTGATGTGGTAGTGTCGTCGAGATTTATAAAGCAAAGTTCATCCACTCCGCAACTTTCGGGAGCAATCTCGTGGACAGAGCACACATCAAGAATATGAGCAGAGGGTTCTGATGGCTGACTTCCAACTTTGTAGATGTTTAGTTCAATAGTCATATTTCCAAAGGATAAGTTCATTGAACCATTTCTACAGTTAATGACAGCGTTGGAAGTGGTAAGGAAAGGACGACCCAGAATCACCGGAATTTGGCCCCGGGGGTTTGCTACAGGTTGTGTATCCAGAACAATGAAGTCTACAGGGAATACAAATTCCCCGACCTTAATCAACACATCCTCGAGCTCACCCCTTGGTTTGGTGATTGAACGGTCTGCCATTTGGAGAGTGCAGTGAGCAGGTTTCAACTCTCCAATCCCCAGTTGCTCATATACAGAATATGGAAGTAGGTTAACACTTGCGCCAAGGTCTAAAAGAGCACGATTTATGTTTTTACCCCCAATAGAAATCGATATTGTAGGACATCCCGGGTCCTTTCGTTTCTTTGGTAGCTGTGGGATAAAAGCAGTGCTGATATTATTAGACATGAAGACCTTCTTCGGCACTTGAGTCTTCCTCTTCCTAGTGCACAAGTCCTTAAGAATTTTCGCATAAGCGGGGACTTGTTGAATCGCATCTGGGAGAGGGATGTTGATGTTAACCTGTTTGAACATTTCTATAATTTTCTCCATATGTGGACTCGTTTTGTTACCCTTTAACCGATTCGGATAAGGTGCTTTCGCAATAAGCGTCGGGTCCATCATAGGAGAAGGAAAAGGGGGTAGACGAGATCCCAAAAGAGGAGTGGGGATCATCTGTGGAGAACTAGAAGAGGGTTGCTGAGGTGTCGAGCCTAGTGGGAAATGGAGAATAGGCTCGCTAGACGGTGGTGTGGTAGAAGAACAAGGATCAGAAGGAGAAGTGTGTGTGTGTGGAAAGGTCTCAGCCGGGGTGTTGATATGATTTCCAATATCATCAACTTCTTCCCCAACATGGTTATTCAGCACTCTTCCTGATCTCAACGTTGTGATGGCATTTACATTGTAATGCCCATGATTCGGTAGGGGTTGAGAAAGAAGTTTCCCTTTTTCTCTCGCACTCATTTCGGCTTTAAGTCGTGCGATTTCAGCTTCCATCGATCTGATACTCTCAGCTTGAGACGCTGAGTTTTTCTTTATCTCACTGACGGAAGATCTAACCTCAGCCGAAACCTCTATGAAAATTGACAAAAGTGATTTCATGGTTTGAGTGAATTGAGAGAACTCGTCAGAACAGGTCATAGGATTAGACTGTGCAGGAGTGTTGACCTGATTTTGGAAATTTTGTGACTGGTAGGGATGCTGAGTGAGTTGAAGGGGTTGCTGTTGTGGAGGAAGAGCCCTTTGAAATTGATTCGTGTTTGGAACCGTGTTTTGAGATTGGTTTTGGTTCCAAGCAAAGTTCGGGTGATTCCTCCAACCCTGATTGTACGTGGAAGAATATGGATCGTTTCTAGGTCTTTGAAATGCGGCATTAGTATGCTCGTGACCTTGAAACGGAGAATTTCGTGGACATTCTTCCGTCAAGTGAGAAGGATCAGAACAACATCCACATACAGTTTTGGAGAGGGACATTTGACTTAAGGCGGCTAAAAATTTGTTTTCCATAGTCTCGAGTTTCTTTTGCATAGCTGAAATTTCAGCTCTAACTCCTATGGAAACATCCGATTGGTTATTGCCAGCCCAAGATGATTGACTCACACCCTCCCACTGTAAAGATTTTTTAGCGAAATCTTCTAGAAATTTCCAGGCTTCCCCATCATCTTTGGTCATGAAGTTGCCTTAACACAAGGATTCAAGGGTCTGTCTTGTGTTAGGATTAATGCCCTCATAAATGATTCGGCACAGTTCCCATCTCGGGATGCCGTGATGTGGACATTGGACTAACAGATACTTGAAGCGTTCAAAGCATTGTGAAAATGTTTCATTTGGAAACTGGGTGAATTGATTTATTCGCTGCGGACTCGAGCTGTTTTGTGATGTGGGTAAAATTTCTTAAGGAATGCTTTGACGAATTCGTCCCAGTTTGAAATGGAATGTGCGGTAGTGTTATACAGCCACTTCTCGGCTATATCGTGCAAGGTGAATGGGAGAAGACGTAGACGCATAGCATCCATAGAAAGCTGTGAGGTACCCATCAGTGCGCATACATTTTCAAATTTCGTGATAAAGGCATATGCGTCTTCAGTCTCGAGACCATGAAATTTTGGTAGAAGGTTGATATATTGGGGTTTAATCTGAAAATTTTCCCCGTTGGCTGGTGGAATGGAAAGACAGGTGGAAAGGGGACCTCGTGTAGGATAGCACATCTCTTGGAGAGAGATGCGAGATGGATTCTGCGCACCAACAGACGGCGGCAGGGTAGTGGTAAAAAATTCGATGGAGACAGATCCATCGATGTGGGTGTGGTGGTGGGTAAAGAAAATGTAAATGTAGAAATACCGACTTTTGGGTCGATCGGAAGGACGCGGACTAAACAGGCACTAGAATCCTGTTGTCCAGCCTATCTTGCACTAAAAAGGGTTAGTACAAGTGGCAGCGTGAATTTATACTTAGGGGAGAGAATGAATGTGATTGGTGTTTGTTTTGAAAAATGATACGGATTTTTGAAAATATGATGCGATCACAACAAATGCAACAAGCAATACCCTAAAAATCTATGGTCACCTAGGTCAAAGCTCTAGACCGCTCCTAACTGCCAAAAGACAAGTCGCAGGATAAATCCTCCACTGCCTCTTTGTCTCTCCTGTGGCCAGGTAAGTGGGAGGTTCTCCACTACGTAAGTAGTGGGCCTAATTAAGTAACCACTAGCCTTCGACACACTTGCCTTAGACACCACAAAAGAAACGCGGATAAGCAATGAATTACCCACGGCCTTCTTCTGTCCTAAGTGAGCGCGACGGTCCTTAGAGTCATCTCTAGATATTTTTTAGTTAATGAGGATAAATGCGGATGCAAGTTTTGTGATTTTCGGGGCCTAGGAAGGGTAATGAACTCCCCACCTAATCTGGATTTGGTCTTTGCCCCTTAATTTCCGTATTAATATGCAAACAACCAAAAATCAAAACATGTACAATTTATTTTGCTTTCGCGGCGCTGCGATTATTTACAAAGAAACCTGCACAAAATGTTAATTGGAGCAGATTTGGAGAGAGATAAGAAAGTTTAGAAGTATACCTGCAATTTTGGAACAGAGATGCCTCAGAGCCGCGGCGGATCCGCCGCAGATGCGTCCTTATACCGCGGAATCGCGGTCGTGTCAAGAGATCTCTGCACTGAAATTTATGGTGCTGTTCCTGTTCAGCTCAAGAGCTCTCTGGAATATTCAGAATTTTTTTTCCACAGCTCCAATGATTCCAGATTTCCTCGCACAAATCACAACAACTCGTATTAGTGTTTGCGCGAATTTTGATCACAAAATTTAGATGGAATAAACTTTTCAACTCAAATTTTAAAATACGAACAATTAGCGCACAATCCCCGGCAACGGCGCCATTTGATTGAATAAGAAAATTCGATTTCCGATTGTGTGTCGGTTTGTAGACAATTGAATAGAGAAATCACCACCAAAAATATTTGACCGCAATCTATAACGGTGTCGTGTATAGATTTCGTTAGCAAGTGCGGATCGTCCACAGGGATTGTGCGATTCGTTCGTAATTTGTTTTGTTTTGAATTGAAAATTTAATAGAAAAGAAAAGCAAAATGATTCAAGATTTTATCGATGAGTTCAAGTGTCACTATTCTAATCAAGAATCAAGAAAACGATAAACATCAAGAATCAAGATGTGATATAATTGCAATCGATTTGGGTTTCAAGATTTGAAGTAAAGCTCGTAGGAATCGATTAGATTGTAGATGTGATGAAGATTCGAAATTAACGTTTCTTATCCATTAACGAATTGATGCTAACTCGATGTCGATTGATCGAGGTTTAAGGATCTTGCGAAGAATTAGGGTTTCTTCGTCCTATCCTTTGTCCTTTCGATCAATTACATTAGCTAGATAGCTTCTTGAAAATCCAATGATCGATCGTTGGTCTCTAGATCGTGCGAAAAGAATCAAGAACGCATTTTGCATCGATCTATATCATCGATCATTCAATTTTCAAGAATTTACAATTGCTATAGGACTTAAGAAAACGTTTAAAGATTCATCAACATCATCATTCTACAATCATCTCGACTCCTCCACGAGCGGAGTTTATTCACACATCATCACAAAGAATACATTCAAGAATCGAAATGAAATCATGATGCTTGAATTGAAATGTAAACAAGTTTAAAGAATCTTCACCTTTATTACATCAACAAGTAGTTACAACTCTCAAGAATTACAAGAGGTAGGAACTTCGCTCGTCGAATCTTGCATCGCTCGGCTCCTTAAGTCTTGGATCGCTTGGATCTCGTGCTCCGTTGAAGTCCGGCTTTGCTTCAAAGGGTCGTCGAAGACTTGCTTTGCTTGAACTCCATGAATCTTGAATTGGGTTTTTCTAGATTGGATTAGGGTTAGGGTTTGGAGGTGGCAAGAATGTGGGTAGATGAAGAACTAGGGTTTCTTAACAACTAATGATCAACCCACTAATGATTGATTTACAATAAGTACTCCAAAGAGTGAATAAGTGAATCCTTTTCTAGTAAGCCTTGGGTCCTATTTATAGATTTCCCACACCCTAAGTTTTGGATTTTGAATTTGCAATTCCCTTCAAAAGTTTGTTGTAGGGAGAGGCTTCTAGATGTAGTTAGTTAGGAGCTTAGCTTAGGCTTTAAGCTAGGGTTAGGGAGAAGGTTCTAGAATGGAAGCTAGTTTAGTTTAGATCCCAAGGGCTTGCTGATCTGGCAGAATGTTCTGGGGTTTTCTGGAAAATGCAATGTCTTTCTGAAGTGTGGAAGCTGATATAGGAATTTTGGGCTGAAGCAGAGGGGATGATGTGGCAAGGCTGCCGCGGTTCCGCGGCACAAGGCGGCTTAGTCCGCGGAACCGCGGCCATGTTGGAGTCTTAGGGCTTCAACTTTGCAGTATGGCTTCCTGATGTCTTTGGTATTATTCTCTGATATATTAAATCTCTGAATGATTTTTAGATCATTGCCAAATTCCAAATCTTTGAGTTAGCGTATTCTTTAGCCGTCTCTGTTTTGTAAATTTGACCATTCTTCTGGATTTCCTGTACAAACTTCGAAACACAAGTTGCGTAATATAGAAATGATGCCATGCTATGAAATGCAGTCAATTTCCCTAGAAATGTCGGTTTTAAGGTCTAAGACATGTAATATGATATTTTACGACTGTTTTGCTAATATGTGCTATATGAATGCCGAACACTTCCATATGAATGCAAATGATAGGGAAATTGCCGGTTTAAAGATGCAATATTTTCGACTAATCACTGGGCTCCGTACCAGCTGTCGGGCGCGTTATTTCCCGGGGGCATAGAATCTTTCATGAACGAAAGAATCATTGTGAATGACTTGTTGCTCCATCCATTTAGGCACTTAATCCGAAAAAGTTGGACGAACCATGAGAGAGTGGAATACTTTGCATTCTTATAAATTAGTTTTCTAGCATCATTCATGAAATTTTAATATTTATCCGCACGCGGTCCTTGACCGGAAGGAATGTCATCTTCGGTACGAATAGATTCACCTAGGACAGCCTCTACCATATCCTCCATTTCTTCTGATGGAAATAAATTACCGTCTTCTTCTTCTGCCGCATTACCGTCTTCTCCTTCTTCTCCTGCAGCATTATCGTGTTCTCCTTCTTCTTCTGCCGCATTATTGCGTTCTTCTCCTTCCCCGTGATATTTCCAAGTTGTATAAAGTCTAGTAAAACCATATTTGACGATATGAAGCTCTGCCAATTCTACCTTCTGCCAGTACTTATTGCCACATCTATCGCACGGGCAGAGAATCTTCTCTATCACGATCTTATTATGTGCGCGTGCAAATTCAATAAAATCAGCAACTCCTGAGACAAACTTAGGTTGCATACGTTGTTGCCAATCCACATACATCCAGTCCTTAACTCTGACGTACTCATGGGCCATGTTAGACTGTATAACATATAAATTGTAGATTATGATGACTATATTGAGAAATCTAAGAACGGGATAGTTACTGACAAAGGAGAAAATCCGTGTATATGCTTTGTGTGTGCATTTGACGTTGAAAAGAATAAATTATCGAACGTATGTTAACCGATAGACGGGGACTAAGTTGCGCTTTTAGTTTCATATATGAGTATCGATGAGAATATGAAAGTTTCATGTTATCATCGAGTATCATATATTGGTTTTAACTTGAACATCTTGAATCACTCTCTAATGATGCGTTTGTTGTGTATTCTTGTTGTATGTGTGTATTTCGGCTGTCGGGGGTAAGGCTTCTATCCCATTAAGAATGTATAGAGCGAACACCCATTCGCTTGTGCTTTCAACCATTTCAAGTAAATTTCGGCAGCACCTCCCCGCTGTTCTCCGAGTACACTGTAATAGAATAGATAATCATTTCAAAGCTGTGAAACAACGTTGAAATGAACATCTAATCTATCTTTGTACACGGAGAACCAGCGGAAAGGTACCGACGAAATATCTCGAAACGGATGAAAACACAAGTGAATGAAGATGTTTGCTTTATACATTCCTAATTTGTCCACACGGGACAAATCTATCGGTTATCATACGATTGAATCTTCTCGTCATATAGACTATACGACGGTTGTTAGTATCGAGCTATACCGTCCGATATTTAACAACTTTCGTATAGTTCTATGTCACGACGAATATCAAACGTATGTTAACCGATAGACGGGGACTAAGTGGCGCTTTTAGTTTCATATATGAGTATCGATGAAAATATGAAAGTTTCATATTATTATCGAGTATCATATATTGGTTTTAACTTGAACATCTTGAATCACTCTCTAATGATGCGTTTGTTGTGTATTCTTGTTGTATGTGTGTGTTTCGGGTGTCGGGGGTAAGGCTTCTATCCCATTAAGAATGTATTGAGCGAACACCCATTTGCTTGTTGTTTCAACCGTTTCGAGTAAATTTCGGCAGCACCCCCCCCGCGCTGTTCTCCGAGTACACTGTAATAGAATAGATAATCATTTCAAAGCTGTGAAACAACGTTGAAATGAACATCTAATCTATCTTTGTACATGGAGAACCAGGGGAACGATACCGACGAAATATCTCGAAACGGATGAAAACACAAGTGAATGAAGATGTTTGCTTTATACATTCCTAACTTGTCCACACGGGAAAAATCTATCGGTTATCATACGATTGAATCTTCTCGTCACATAGACTATACGACGGTTGTTAGTATCGAGCTATACCGTCCGATATTTAACAACCTTCGTATAGTTCTATGTCACGACGAATATCGAACGTATGTTAACCGATAGACGGGGATTAAGTGGCGCTTTTAGTTTCATATATGAGTATCGATGAGAATATGAAAGTTTCATATTATCATCAAGTATCATATATTGGTTTTAATTTAAACATCTTGAATCACTCTCTAATGATGCGTTTGTTGTGTATTCTTTTTGTATGTGTGTGTTTCGGCTATCGGGGGTAAGGATTCTATCGGTTATCATACGATTAAATCTTCTCGTTACATAAACTATACGAAGTATTTAAATAAAATATAAAGTAACTGATATAATATGATTTTAAACTTATGAAATAATACTTGCTTAGTTACTTGCAAATTGAAACTTGAGAATAAAATATATGAAGAATTGAGTATTAAAGAACTAAGATGCATTAGACATGAGATTGAGATACATACCTTCAACATAGAAAATAAATCAATAAACAAGATGAATATAATATAAATTCAAGTTGAAAGAATATATATCATCCTTTCAAATGCAATTAAGTCTCGATGATGCTGAAGATGTTACCAGAAAAACAAAAATTAGGAGACAGAATTAAGTCTCGATGCTAAAAAGAACAAGTTTAAGGGTCAACAGAGCCCCAATTTTTTTTTTAGGATTGTTAATTGATGAATATTTGTTTTTGGAATGTGAGAGGAATCGCTATGATATAGAAAAGCAGAGAATTTCAAATTTTCTGTATTATGGAGCCTATGGTGGACTTCTCAAAAGCAAAATATATTGCTCAATCTACAGGCTGTACACAAATATGGGGGAATTTGTCTAATAAGATTTGGATTTTAGTTGAATCTACTGTTCAGGCTGATATTATGAAATCTTCAGATCAATGCCTTGCAATAAAAATTGTTCACAATAATACGTTTTGATGGAAAATTTTATATGACTGCTTGGGACATTATTCTTTTGATTGTCATGATCATAGATGATGGCATGAACTTAATTAACTTTAATTTTTTTTAATCGTGCATGTGAATCCTAGATCTTGTTTTTTATCCTAATTAAATCCCTTTAATGCACTTTATGCTCAATACCACCTTTTGACCCCCTGATTTACCTATAAACTATACATTATTATTACATGTGAGGAATAAATCTTGGCTGCAAACATCACAAGATAACAAGGAGAAAATATACAAGATGTCATTCTTCACACACCTAAGCACTTAATATATATAATATTTTAATATTAGCGTGGATTATTATTTATCTCGGAATTCATATTTTTTAAATATATGCGATGAATATAGATATAAGGAAAACTAATTGCTCCGTTTGCGCTTATCAATTAACTGTATATTCAGGTTTAGAAATCATCTAAGCATGTAAGCTATACGTCTTATGCTCCATTGAAAAAGCATTAGTTGCTAAACTTGAAGTAGTATATATGCTAATGAGGCCTTTCCAAAAAGAAATGGACATGATATTTACTCATTACTCAAATTTGCATCTCTTGCTCATCACCGACCAAATCTTAGCCCCAAGCATCTGATCTCTCTTCACTGTATATCTTTTCCTCTCTTTTCGCCAATATTATACCAACTAATTCCTAAGGCCATACAAGTGTTTCATTAACATAAAAAATTGAACTCATCGACATTAGTGCATGATCAAATCACAAGTATATTGTAAAGTTGTTACAGTGAGACGTATTACCTTAGTATGAAGGTTTCGTTAATAGTGTGATCTTTCCATTATCAGGACTTATTTGATCAGATATTGAGTTGTTTTGCTCAATTTCTACTACCTTATCTACATCATAACAATATAAAGTTTATCACATCAAGTTCTTTTGTTGTTGTTTTTTTTCCCAAATCACATCTAGTTAGCATATGGAAAAATATTGGTCATCTTGTATATTAGGCTGAGATATTGAGAGCAGTATCCCAAAAAAAATCCTTTAAAAATTAAGGCACTTACCCCAGCCCCAGCCTCAGCCCCAGTCGAACCCCAACTCCAACCCCAACCGCAACCCCTATCCTAACCGCAACCCCAGCCCCAGCCCCAACCGCAACCCCAACCCTAACCCTGACGCTAACCCCAACCGATACCTAACCCTAACCCTCATCGGTATCCAAACCCTGAACCCTAACCTTAAAATAATCAAAAATTTCTTTAATTGAAGATTTAATTACTAACCTATGCGCGCGGTGGAGGAGACAATCGATGCAATCGGCGACGAGGAAGAACGGCGACGAGATCGGGAACGAGATCGGACACGAGATCGGGAACGAGATCGGCGACGAAAGAGAGAGAACGGCGACGAGATCGGCGAGATCGGCGACGCGGCGACGAGATTTGGGGATTTGGGTTTCGCGTGCTCGAGAGAGGAGATAATCAGCGTAGGGAAATTATGTGCCTTTTTTATTAAATCCATATTTAGATGCCTCTACGGATTAGTCCGTAGGTCCTTAGTTTGCGGCTCCGTAGGGACAAACAACAAATTATGATTTAATATTTTTAAATTAAACGTCTGGGACCGTAGGGGTAACCGTCTGGCCCTACGGACTAATCCGTAGGGCCAAAATAAATCTGTCCCTACGGATTTCATTATCCGTAGGGACAACCCCTTATTTTAGTAGTGTATATGATTATGCGGGCTTGAATATAAAAGTATGGATTTTAGGCCTTTATTTATGTAGCCAAACTTAACCCAATAAATATATGATCCTACGTTGTTACTCTTAAAACATATCAAGTTACATAGTATTATAGTCAAGTTGTACAAGATGTTTGGATGATATGAGGTCTATTTTTTGTTGTTGTGTTTTTCTTATAGTAAACTTGGTAATTTGGAAAAGTAAGAAACAAGATTGGCACACGATTGAAGAAACCTGTGATGTTATATAGTGATAATAAATCAGCAAAAAAGTATTCCTATATTAATCCAATCTAGCATGATAAAAGATATATCGAGATCAAGTTTTATAATTAGAGAGCGATATGTAAAAAAACAACCATGTATTCATTATATTCCTTCATCGCTGCAGTCGATGAATGACTTCACAAAGAGACACTTCACTCCACGATTCCATAATATAATATCCAGGTCGAACCCGTTTTATATTCATGCTCCACTTGAGTGGGAATGTTAGGAAGTCAGTATTCTACGTAATTTATATAATTATATGGACTTTTATATAATATCATATCGGGCTTTATGCATAAAACCACACCACTACAGATATATGACAAAACATGTTATTCCGATTGTCTTGCTCTCATGTTATTTCAAATTACTACAATAAATATAGTTCATTGGCTATATTTGGCGCCATTGGATCAGACAACATGGAAACTCAAATTTTTTCCCCGCAAATGGACCATATGGCACATTCAAGCTCTTAACACGAACATGCGCGCAAGTTGCCGTTCCCCTATGGCAGCGATTCTATCAATTTGTAGGTCGTTGGTTTATGTATATCTATATCATAATGTATTTGGTTTATTTTATGTTATAAGCAACTAAACGGTGCACCCCTTTGAAATCTGTATGATGAACTATTATTGGGGGCTAATACCTTTTCTTGAAATGTAAAATATGGATTAAAAAAATATCTTGATGATCCGAGGGCAACATCAACTATATGTCTTCCAACTTTTAAGCTTTTGTTCCAACTATACCTCGGGGCAACAATTTCTCGTGACAAATCGCTCAATTTAGGTTCTGACGGTAATTTGAACTGTATGAAATTTCAAACCAAACATCTTATTGCTAATTTATTTTGATAGTGAGATAATTTATTTTTTGGGTATTTATCAAAAACCATTCTATGATTCGATCATTTTACGAGAAATCACAATATGATTTTTTTCGTTTTCTCAGCGAAAAACCGTTTGGAATATTATGCACTATTAGCGAAAAACCACATTGTCATTAAATATTATAAGACAACATTTTTACATGTTCCTTTCATACCCAAAATTGTGGTATTCACCAAAAACCACATCATGTATATTGATATTTTTTAGTGAAAAACCGTCTTGAAGCATGCATAGCCAAACGGAAAACCATATAGCTGATGGTGCATACTTCACGGTGGATTTTCGATGAAGAAAAAACAATAGATTGTTTAATCAAACAAACAAAGATGGTTAGTTCGTTACCCCCAAACTTTTCCTTCAAACCCAAAGCTTATTAATTATAGCATATTAAAGGAGTCGCAGCCCTAGCTAGTGTAGACCATCAAATCACAAAGATATTGAGTGTGACTTGAGTTTGGATTCTGTAACCAGTTGAGTACTTTACTGCTTAGATCAAAAGATTTGAGTCATTAAAGATACGATGTGACTCTACTAATATTAACAGTCTCTTGTGCGTATGTATGGTACGTACTCACAACATAATGCATGCAGAACTTGTCCCCTATTGTTATACGGGTAATATACTGTGTATAATATCTCTCTCCCTCTTCCCCACTCTCTCTCTCTCACACACACATGATTGAATGAGGTCATGTGCATGCTGTGCATTATCTCTTCATCTTGACGACACTGCTACGATAAGGATTTGCCCCTACGGTTACAAGAATCCGTAGGGGCAACTTTTTATTGCCCCTACGGATTAATCCGTAGAGTCATCCGATTGCCCCTACGGTGTCCTGCGGATTAATTTAAAAATATTAAAATACAATCTTTTATTTAGCCTTACGGAGCCGCAAAAAAAGACCCTATGGATTAATCCGTAGGGGCAATTAAGTGTTATTTATAAAAAAAAATTAAAGCACAGAAATTCCTCACCCATAATTTTTCCCGCCAACTTCCCCGCGCGTCGTCAAAACATCCCGCCGTCTTGTCACCCGCCGGATCCACATCTTGTTGCCAAAACTTCCCGCCGTCGTCGTCACCTCAGTCTTCGCCACCACCTCGTCGCACTCCTCCACCTCAGTCTCGCCACAGTCTCGCCAAAATTTCCCGCTCGTCGCCATCTTGTCGCCATCACCTCGTCGAGCTCCATCCCCGGCCTCCTCCACCTCGTCGAGCTCCATCCGCCGGCAAAACTACAAGTGAGACGAGTTAATTTCCATTTGTAAGTATTAATTATTCTTAATTTTTGTGTTATTGTTGATTTTAGGGTTAGGGTTAGTTCCGGGTTAATTGGGGGTTAATTAGGGTTAGAGTGAGGGTTAATTAGGTAGGTTAAGGTTAGGGTTAGATTTCGGTTTGGGGTTAGGGTTAGGGTTAGAATGAGGGTTAAATAGGTAGGGTTAGGATTAAGGTTAGTTAGGGTTAATTAGGTAAAATTGGGTTGGTGATGATTAAGATTAGGGTTATGTTTAATTAAATTAATTAGAGTTAATTTTGGTTTGCGCTAGAGTTAATTTGGGTTTGGGTGATGATTGGGGTTAAGTTGATTTGAGTTAGGGTTAATTTGGGTTAATTAGGTTAAATAGAGTGTATTTGTGTTAGGGTGTCACTACTATAATAAGGGGTTGCTTCTACGGATATATCGTAGGGGCAAAAAAAAACCCGTAGGTGCAAAAGCCGCGGATGCAAATCTTCGTTGTGAATATGCCCCTACGGAGTAATAATTGCCTCTACGTCTTAATCCGTAGAGACACTTATCACTACAGAGTAATTCGCCTGATAAATATTTTAATTTATTGGTTTATAAAATAAAACAATTACCCATACGGAAAGTATCCGTAGGGCCTGATTAGTGCCCCTACGAATATATCCGTAGATCCAGATAAATGCCCATACGGATTAATTCGTAGGGGCAAGTTTTACTGAGTCCATAGGGACAAAATATCAGGTATCCAGATATTTTGTCCCTATGGCTAACTGTGTAGGGGCAAATATTGGACCTACGGATTAATCCGTAGGTGCAACATATGGCCCTACGGATTAATCCGTAAGGACACAATATCAGGGTTTTTTTTCAAAAAAAGAACTTCCTGTTTTTCCTCGTCCTGTGCACAATAATATATACATCATATAACCAAATATATAAATATTCATAATCAACATCTCACGTATAACATATAAAAGAAATAAACAAACAGAATACGATATCAAACTAAATCATCATGAACAAGCAAACAACCACCAACATCGTCCAAAATTTATACAATATGTATCGGATGAGTACATGCATCCTCAAAAATATAAATAAAGCTATCCTAGCCGGTCCAACTCCTCCACCTCTGATAATCGCCGTAATCTGGCGCATCTGCTCCTCGGTGCAGCCCTGAGTCGTCAAAAAATCGACTAATGAAGGAGCGGACTGTGGGGGAGTTTGAGCGAGCTGTGGAGCTGCAGGAGTGGTCTGCGCAACTGCAGCCGAGATAGTGGCTTGCGGAGCCGCAGCCGAAGGAGATGCATGTGGAGCCGCAGCCGAAATAACCTGCCGCACCTGTTAAATTTTGTGTGTAATAAACGAGAAAGAACGGTGTATTAGATTTTAGTTGAGTTCGTATCATTATCAGGTTATTACGAAACCCCAATCTAAGAATACTTAGGGACTTAGGCCTCGTTTGGGTATCTAGTTTGGAAAGTTGTAGTTTATTTTAATTAGATAGTTTTATGTAAGTATGATTGATCAAAACCAAGTCTACAACCAAATAAGTTCAGGAAACTAATATTGCATATGTTACTATTTATAATGTGATATAATATTTTACTATTAAGTAGTATATGTACCATCTTCTTCAACTCCTCGACGGTGGTCTTCAAGGCGGCAATATCATGCTCTAGACGTCGCTCAAGGGGAGTAGGGAAGTAACCGCCGGAGTGGAGTCCAACCTCATATGGGCCCTGATAGGACCCAGTCCCGGCCTCTCTCCCAACCTCCGTGGTGCCCTCCGTGTGCGGCGTCTAGGACTGGGGTCAGCAGTATCGGATCGGTCTGTCCAGTAAAATCGATCTCCGATGCCTCTGCCTGCTCCACCACCCGCTCTTACACCCACATTAACCATTAAAATATAGGTATATTATTTAAATTTGAATTTTTCAAAACAAAAATTTCAAACTTGTTGGAATAAATATTAACACTTACGCAATATTCCTGTGTAGCGGTGTCGGGGAATCGAAGCTCACCCGTGGCGGGAACTGTCGAGATGCCGTGGACGGCAAGATACGCGGTCAGCACGCTCGGTATACCACCCTGCGCCAGGGTCTGAGCTCTCCGTAATTCGTAGAAAGTTACATATATTATAAAATAACTCTTAATATTACATTATATCAAAATAGATGTATTGTAATTTACCGATGCCTCCATGGCACGAGTAATGTTTCTCGAGCCATCTGTATAAGTGGGGCGATCCCTCTTCGCCGACTTCCTGTTCTCTTTATTTTGATCGGCATGTTTTTGCACAACACATTCAAATTTAGTTTTCTAATTAAGCAACACAAAGAATAAATTATATAATAAACAATGAAATTACATTTAAATTACAAACTTATTTGCGCTGAGAGTCGAAATATTGGCACAAAAGAGGCCATGTATCTACATCGACTCTCGCAAAGGCGGGGGTATGTAGAAGAGCCGCTCTCTCCGCCTCGGGGGTTTCCATCCATAGGGAATAGCAGTCGATTTTCAGCTCGTTCCTTTTGTATCGGATCTTTGATTGCATGTTCTTCACCAGGCCATTATACAGAGTGTGAAGATCGAGCACTCTCTCAGGATGATCAGGGTCGGGTACAGGCTGAAAGTCGTAATCCGACTGCAAATATAAAAAAACAATGTATTTAAATTGCAAGTGGTAAATAATAATAAATATATTTGATAAGTCAAATGAAAATATATATTAATACCCAAGCCTGATCCCAGAAGAGGGCAAATGAGCGCCGGTGCTGATCGCCCCACTCGATGTGAAGTGGATACTTCTTCACGAGGCGGCTTTCATCCCCCATATACCGGCCGGATCTCTCGGCATAATCGCCGGTATAGCGATAATCAGGTGGTAAAGAAGAGGGGAAATGCTGCCTCCCCCTAGCTCTGTCGGGCCTTAGCCTGCGGGATTGATTTAGGCTTCGAGTCCCCCTCTCGGGATGGGGCTACCCTGCATCTACAAGAAATATAAAGACAATCAATATTAAGACAAAGTGGTATTAAGAAATCTAAGATTTAACGAAAATTGAAGTATGGTATATACCTCCGGCGACAGCAGCACGAGCCTGGGCCCGGGCAGCAGCACGAGCGGGACGATAGTTCCTCCTGTGAGGAACAGCCGGTGACCCGGACATGGACGCATCCCCTCCAACTAGAAAATAAATATTGACGATAAAATTACATGAAGTTTATGTTTATTCTTAGAGGATATGTAAAATGAATAAATATTTTATATTTATTCATACCAACCTGCAGACTGAGCGAGGGGGAGGGGGGGTACGGAAGTGGCGGGAGTGGCCCCTGCGCCAGATATGGATGCACCACTTATAATTAGACAAATAAAAATAGATTATATAAGTAATTGCAAAAATAATGTGTAGATCAATAATATAACATTCTAAATCAATATGCATGCACTATAGAATATGTAAACATACCCGCAGGTGCGGTAGTGGTCTTTGCCCGAGATGTGGAGGCATCACCTACAGCTAGACAATAAAAAAATGATTATCTAAGTAAGACCAAAAAGAATGTGTGTATATTTATGATATAATATTCTAAGTCAATATGCATGAACTTTAAGATATATAAACATACCTGGAGGTGCGGGAGTGGGCTCTGCCTCTGATGTGGACGCACCACCACCAACTAGACAATCAAACATTGACTATATAAGCAATTTTGAAAAAAATATGCGTGTATATCTATAATATTATATTCAAAATGAATATGCGTGCAATATAGTTGGAGGTGCGGCAAAGTACACACAGAAGGAGTCATCCGAAGAGATCTCCGATCGAGGTGCAAGACCGGCCCTCTGAAACTCCCTGCGTAGCTCTCCGGGTGGCAGAACCGCTCCGCCTCCGCCTCTGCCGCGGCTGGTGCTCCTGCCGCCCTTCGCTGCTCCGGTCGTCGTCATCAAATCTAAATAAGAGTACAATCATTGCATATGCATGCTATATATGTATAGATCGTAAAAATATGAAGTAATAATATAACATTACTGATAATCTTTTTCGTTTCGTGGACGCATTAGACATATCTACTTGGATTTCATTATTGATATCATTTCTAACCCACGTAACTTCACGATCAGCCGAAGACAACCCGTCTTTTGAAACAGACGGTCGGAGCACTCTAAGTCTTCTCTCTTCTTCGTCCTCATCGCTATCCTCCATACGATCCTCGAATTCTGGAACATCGTAAATGTTACAACCCTAAACTTTCTATACTATTTTTTTTCAAAAATACAGAAAGGGCTATTTGAGCCTGAGCACAAGTTATAAGTTTGATTTGCTTTTGAACAGCAAGAAAGAGCTTGTAGCTCATTGGTAAGACCTTGCACTGCTGAACAAAAGCACCAGAGTTCAAATCCCATCAACCACACATTTTTTTAATTAATTCTTTTAATCTTTTAGAAGCCCAAGAGTCTACACGTACACTACACGTAATAGGGTAAATTACAGAGTAAACAAACGTGTCCACGAGGCTAGGCCAAGCGTTAGAGACATGTGGCGAAGACATAAGCCCTGACTAGCACAACTCGGGCCGGCGACTCGCCTGACTCGGCCGGCGTCGCCGGGTCAACTCGGCCCAAACCCTAATTTTCTTTATTCCCTTACACCTTTTGGCCTACCCCACTCCTCCTGCACTGTTTAAATTCTCTGCAATTAATCAGAGAAATAAAACACCCCATTTTAATCCTTTTTAATGCAAATTTAAATACAATTTTTATCACACCCTTTCACAACCCTAAACCCTAGATTTTTCCTATAAATACCACTCTCAAATCACCCCTCCTCACTCCTAAATTCCTGCCCAAACTCTCAAGAAAATTCCCAAATCTTTTGTGTGCAAGTGGAGTTAGCAAAGGGCGAAACCCTGACAAACTTCCGACGGCAATCCGAGGAGTTTCCGACGACGAAACGACGCACCGGCACCTCCCACCTCTTCCTCCTTCTCTCTTCTAGTCTAATAACCTGTAAGTCCCTACTTCTTTCTCTTTTCACAATACTAAAAACATTCAATACTAAAATTCGACGGAAGCGGAGTTAGTTCGATTTCCGATTCGGTTTTTCCTTAAAAAATTCTATTTTTCGTAAACACGATAATACTAAACTCTTATGTCATGACCATTAAATATTAACGAAGATAATAGAACAAGTTTGACATCAAAATAATAACCGTAGCAAGTTTTATTCCATTTTCATATCAAATTCCTTCATATTTCATTTCGACATACTTGAACTTTTTAAACCGTATTACCCTAGAAAACTCACGAGGTGATGATCTACCTTCTCACAACACACATATCCAACATAGCACGATGAAATTTGGGAACATAGATTTGGGAAAAATACGATTTTACGCATTACTACCTCCGACCTATAAAAACATTTTTCTACAAGATATGTATTTTAACAGAACTTTGCAAATGCGCCTCTACAACCCATTTCGGGAAATCCGTTCAGGATAGTGCGGATTATCGCACATCCTCGGGCCTAGTAGATTGAGATGCAGACCTGTGGAAGGAGCATACGATCTCGAAATATTTAAAATACAATTTTCTTTAGAAAATGTGATTTCTATTATAAATAAAACTTATATTGTTAATAAATAAATATATGTAATTAATATCAAAATATCTATTTTTAATATCTATAATATTCCACATTTCCAAAATTCAAGAAAAATATCTCATTTACAAGAAAATACCATACAAATCCAATATTACAAATAAATATCATATATTATGAAATTAGGTTTTATTCACCAGAAATGTCACATTGATAAAATATACATCCATGAAAACTCTAAAAACGATAATAAAATACTTGAGGTGTATTTTGAAAATTATACAAAATTATTTTTACATAAAAACCCTCAAGTTTTACTAAATTATAATAAGGACCCTAGTAAACATAGGTTTAAACGAGACCAGTCTCTTGAGCCTCAGGGAGCCAGAGATATGGGTGCTTGCTTATTTAAGGTAGACAACTTAACAAACGGTGTTATCAACACGGTAATTATTTTTTAAAAAGACACAAATTCTGCCGTCCATGTGCAGCAGTTACCTATAGCACCAAAATATAATTCAGGATTCAATTTCTTTTCTAATTGTACGACTCAGAGCGAGTCTCGATATAATAAATCTGACTTAAATATGATTCAGGTATCAAACTTCAATTCAACATGAATTTATGAATCCGTCCATTCAATATAATCAATCTATATTGACCGAACTGAACAATGGATATACATCCATCTACTTGATTCTCCAGTTATATCCATTTACTGATATCATGGTTTCGGCAAGTCATCTATCTATACAATTCAATTTACAAGACAATACAATACAAACAAGATATCGCGGGATTTATAAGGGGTAGACTGGCACGGAACATGTTAAAAGTGGCACGAGGTGGTCACTTAAGACGTAATTATATCTATGTCGTTGTTCCGTGGTATTATCGACGGAGCCTTATACTCCTGATAGCTTAGACTCCGGGGAAAGTGAAACTCCTCTCGTATACACTGGCATCTTCTGTACCAACCTACAAACACCAACGTTAACATAACAATCAACATTATAATAGATATACCCGCTTTCTGTCTATTCTACTTCTCTCTCTCTCTTTGGGACTTACCGAGCGATTTGTTCGCCGACGACATTCTCTTTCTTCTTCTTTGGAATGTCGTCAGGTGATTCGGACTCACTGGAGATTGAGCCCACCAACGAGGATTTGGACCAGCTAGCTTTCGACCTAGAGCTTTAGATTCCTTGTATACATTTACATTCTGTATTTTCCATTTCTATTATGCCACTGTTTATGCATTGTTTTCCATTCCATGTATTTACCTTTCAGATGAATTGTAAAAAGGATGTTAATAAATAAAATTGTTGTTCATTTATATCTTGTCTCTTGTGTACATTATATTTTATATTGATTAGATACGCTTAGCGTGTTTACTTCTGAGTAAATACGTAGCGGCAAGTCACGTCCCCTTCGCCTTACACCGGGAAGCGGGACGTGACAGATTTTGTTGGTGGCCCATGCAGGTCAGAGCTGTATGGAACCCTACCATGCAGTTCAGTTCTGAGTGGACAACCTAAGCAATATAACACAAGAACCAGCAACTAAAAACATTCTTTACAATTCATATCCCTTGAATCTCCCAATTTCATATATTTTGAATCTGTCCTAACGCAAAATTTTCTTTCAAGATTATAGATTTCCCAAACAACACCAGCACCAACTTCAATAACACTCCACCTCCACTACTGATTACACCTGTCGTAACTGCTCCGATCAATGAGCAGACGGTTTTGCTTGAGGCGGTCTGCAGCCTCCTGGAAGGACAGCAGCAGGAGACAGCTATTCTCTTGAACCGTCCAGAAGCGGAAGCACCCGGAGTGAAGCAATTCCGGGCACTGCACCCCAAGAACTTTTCGGGAAAAGAGTGCCCCCTAGAAGCGGAGGAATGGGCTCAAACCATAGAAGATAATCTGGCAGCGGCACAAGTGCCAGAGATAGCTTGGGTCCGAGTTGCGAAGCTGCAGAGCACGGACAATGCACCGGTTTGGTGGAAGGAGGAAGAAAGCCGTCTTGATCAACCCATCGAATGGAAGACTTTCCGTAATATGTTCGACGCAAAGTACTTCCCTTAGACTGTCCGCTTTGATATGGAGCAGCAGTTCATCCATCTGCAACAAGGTTCAATGTGGACCAAATCAGTAGATGGGTATGATGCTGAGTTTACCATGCTCAGCAGGTAAGATATGTCTCAATATTCGATTTTATATCACATACTACACAGCTAACACAAGAATGTAACAGGTTTGCGGCCCATCTCATACTGTTTGCTGAGATCAGAGCTAGAAGATTTCAGCTAGGGTTGGACCCAGAAATCCAAGCTGAATTAGCTACAGGGGATTTCTTGATATGGTTTTGAAAGCTGCCCGAAGATATGAGGCAATGGTGGAGAAGAAGGGCAGACCTCTATCTGCCGGAATGAAGCGCCCTGCCATTCAGATGGCAGGAGGAGTGTTCAGTTGATAAAACTGTACATTTGTATTACATTTTTCCTACCATTTTCATATTAAAAAAGGACTTTATTATAATATATTGTACATATGAGGGTTTATGTGTAAAAACATTATTTTCCATGTGTTAATATATTTTAATTATCATTTGGTAGGAAAATGTATGCAAATAAATCTATTGGCCAAATCCTAGTAGAACTAAGCCTACTAAATATTATTTGAGATTATTGTGCAGAATTTTCTAAGTTGTTATGCAGAATTTATCAAGCAAATCAAGTTGTTGAAGAAAACTTGCCAAATTAAGAAGCAAAACTTGGAGACCAAGTCTGGAAGCAACCGAGAGAAGATTTCTGAATTATGAAGGTGCCTAGTATTGCCACATGTCACAATCACAAAGCCCAAGAAAACTCATCAAGAGATCTCCACCTTTGGCCACGGAACCGCGGCCAAACCCCCCTGTTGGCCGCGGATCCGCGGCAATCTAGAGAGATCTTTTGCTACAATTTTGGGAGATCAATCACTGCTGAATTTTACCAAGTTTTCAACCTAAAGATTCTGGCTTTGCACTATAAAAAGGCACCGAGAGCCTCTTGGAAAAGTTATCAAGCCGAAGAGATCACGAAGCTCCCGACGCTCACGCATCCAGGCTGATCATCGACTGTTTGACTACCTCCTTAGGAAAGATCGAGAAGCAACTAGTTTATAATCATTTTCTACGGATTAAAGTGTAGTTTGTTCAAGTTGATAAAGGTAGTTATTTTATTCTTTTTGCATTTTACATTATGTTTTCCCTCTCTTTCTTTTCATCTTCTTCTCCCAACATGCGCGAGTAATTCTCCGCTTGTTAGGGTTCGTAGGATTAGGATAGGCTAATGGACGATGAAAATAACTAAATCCTTTTTAAGTCCTATAAAGTTTAGGAACTTTATCAAAAGAATCATTAACATCCTAATCGGGCGTGCTAGCAGTTCTTTGCTAGTTCCGACCGCGATTAGAGATTAGATTAATGATTGTTTTGGTAAAGGCTAGATAATGAACGGAGTTCCGTGTCGAGATAAGGGTTAAGAGTGGGATTCCTTTTCCCTCCAGAAACCCTAATCTACACGCATCACCGTCGTTCTAGTTTTAAATCTATTAAAGGATAAAAAGGGTAACTTTTAATTAATCGTCCATAACTACTAAATCCTAACGAACCCTACAAGCCCTCTTATTATATTAAATACATCCCTAAAATAATCTAGATCTATATTTTTGCATTCTTGCTTAACGTAGATCTAGAAACCATTCTACAACATTCTTATTTCTTCCTCTTTTCTCAACACATCTAAAGTAAGAGTAAAAGATTCAACGTTTCCCTGAGGACGACCCGTACTCATCTCGGTCTAGCTACGCGCGACACCATTATTGATTGCGGTTAACTACAAACAAACACTCTTTCGTACCAATCAAATGGCGCCGTTGCCGGGGATACGTGCGTAATTTTTTATTTTTACTATTTGTGTTGATTTCTTAGACGAGTCATATCATTATTAACACAAAACTGCAAATTGCATATTTAACGATTTGTGCGTGAATTTTTGCAAGGAGATCTGGAGTCACAGAATTAAGGAGAATAGGAAACAGAGACATTTTTAGAGATCCAGAGGAGCACGGAAGGCTATACAAAAAATTTCATCAAGTGATCCCTCTGCCACGCGGCGGAACTGCGGCAAAAGCACCCTTTCTGCGGCGGAATCGCGGCAGGTTAGAGGAATTAGGGCTTCAATCTTCTCTGGTATTTTTCTCAACTCCTTCTATCTCCCCTCAAATCCAATAAAATCTATTTTCTGCAGGATTCTTTGCAAAATTGCGCCGCTTAAAAATCTTTTTGCAAAAGTTTTGTGATTGGTTTTGTTTTGCATATTTAATACGAACTCTAAGGGGCAAAGACCAAATCAAGATTAGGTGGGGATTTCATCACCCTTCCTAAGCCCCACAAATCACAAACCGAGAATATAGATCAACCCTTCATTAATTTAAAAAATATTTAGACCAGACTCTAAGGACTGTCGCTCTCAATAAGGACAGAGGAAGGTCGTGGGTAATCTATCGTTTATCCGCATTATTTTTGTAGTGTCTAGGCAAGTGTGTCAAAGGCTAGTGGTTTTTAATTAGGCCCACTACCGTGGTTCCTTCCCACTTACCTGGAACTTACCTGGCTACAAGGGTAGTACGGAGGCGGTAGAGAATTTATCCTGCGGCTTGTCCTTTGGAAGTCTAGGAGCGGTCTAGAGACTGGACCTAGGTGACCTTAGTTTTAGGGTTGCTTGTGCATCTTAGGGTGATTTGTCTTGAGTCCCACTTTTTCAAAACAAACCAATTTTAAATCACACACGCTGCCACTTGCACTAAACCCGCTTAGTGCATGCTCGGCTGGACACGGGATCCTAGTGCCCGACTTGTCCGCGTTCCTGCTATCGACGCCGAAGTCGGTACTTCTTCATCTTCTTTTCCCCCACCACACACCACATCGACCGTGATGGACGGCACTCCATCTAATTATAACACCACGCTGCCACCGCCCGTAGGTGAGCAGAATCCACCGCGCATCTCTCTCCAAGAGAGATGCTATCCTATTCGTGGTCCTCTTCCCACTTGTCTATCTCTTCCACCACCTAACGGGGATAATTTCGAAATTAAACCCCACTACATCAACCTGCTACCTAAATTTCACGGGCTTGAGTCGGAAGACGCGTACATTTTCATCACCAAATTCGAAAACGTATGCGCAATGATGGGTACTTCACAATTGACTTTAGATGCTATGCGCTTACGTCTTCTCCCATTCACATTGTGCGACTTGGCAGAAAAATGGCTTTATAATACTGCCGCACACTCTATCACTAATTGGGATGAATTCGTCATAGCATTTCTTAAGAAGTTTTACCCAAACCATAAGACTGCCCATATTAGGAGCGAGATCAACCAGTTCACCCAGCTTCCCAATGAACCATTTTGGAAGTGCTTTGAACGTTTCAATGATCTGCTTGTCCAATGCCCCCATCACGAAATACAAAGATGGGATTTATGTCGGATTATATATGAGGGCATTAATCCAGCGACAAAGAAGATGCTTGAAACAATGTGTCAATGCAATTTCATTTCTAAAGATGATGGTGAAGTATGGAAATATCTGGAAGATCTCGCTGAACACACGTTGCAGTGGGAAAGCGTAAGACCACCTACAACTAAGGGAGGTATTCACTAGCTCGATATTTCTATCGCTGTAAAAGCCGAAATGGCAGCGATACAGAAGAAACTCGATGCTATTGAAAACAAGTTCTCATCATTCTCCCTAAATCAGGTCACGCTTCCTAAGACCGTCTGTGGTTGCTGTTCGGATCCTTCACACTTAACGGAAGAATGTCCTATGAATGCATCGTTTCAAGCTAATGCTGCTTTTCAGCAGCAACCTAGAAACGACCCTTATTCTTCCACGTACAATCAAGGATGGAGGAATCATCCTAACTTTGCTTGGAACCAAAACCAACAAAACAATTATCAAAGACCTCCTCCACAGCAACCACAACCACAGAATCAGCCCCCCTTTCAGTCACAGAATTTCCAAAATCCGGCCAACATTTCTACACCACAAGTGGTCGGTACTAACAACTCACTTGCACAAACTTTGGATATGTTCATGAAACAATCCATGCAAATTTCGGCTGAGATGAGGTCTTCTATTGATACCATAACGAAAAACTCCGCCTCCCATGGCGAGAGTATTAAATCATTAGAAAACCAAATCGCACAGTTAAACGCCGCAATGAGTGCGAGAGAGAAAGGGAAACTTCCATCTCAACCCATACCCAATCCTGGCCACTCACAAAGTTATAATGTGAATGTCGTTACTACGTTGAGATCGGGGAGAGTGCTGAACAACCGAGTGGGTGAGCAGTGTGATGATAGTGACACCAATGATACCCCTTCTTCTTCTTCTTCCCCTAATTCGTCTAGTCTTCCACCTTCAACCGAGCCTATTCTCCGTTTTCCCCAAGGCTCGAACCCTTCACCCATTTCGCCAAATCAATCTAAGTCGATTCCCACTCCAATTTTGGGATTGAATCCGTCCCCACAATCCTCTCCAATGTTGGACCAAACCATTATTGATAAAGCACCTTATCCAAACAGGTTAAGGGGCAACAGACCAAGTCCACAAATGGAGAAGATTATGGAAATTTTTAAGCAAGTTAACATAAACATTCCTCTCCTAGATGCTATTCAACAAGTTCCGTCATATGCAAAAATCTTAAAGGACTTGTACACTAGGAAGAGAAAAGTTCAAGTTTTCCTTGCGAGTAATGTGAGCACTGCTTTTACACAACAACTACCCAAGAAACGAAAGGACCCCGGAAGTCCTACAATTTCTATTTCCATTGGGGATAAAAATATCATTCGTGCTCTACTCGATCTAGGTGCTAGTGTTAACTTGCTTCCGTATTCTGTTTATGAGCAATTAGGGATCGGAGAGTTAAAACCTGCGCATTGCACTCTTCAGATGGCCGATCGATCTAACACCCAACCAAGGGGTGAGCTAGAGGATGTGTTAATCAAAGTCGGGGAATTCATATTCCCTGTGGACTTCATCGTTATAGATACACAACCTGTAGCAAACCCACGCAATCAAATCCCGGTGATACTCGGTCGACCCTTTTTGGCCACTTCCAACGCAGTAATTAATTATAGAAACGGCTCTATGACCCTATCCTTTGGAAAGAAATCAATTGAGCTTAACATTTACAAGTTGGGAAGTGAACCCTTCGAACCCTATGCTCATGTGTGTTTCATCGAATTAATGGATATCGACAGCAGCGAATTTGATCAACCTCATAATTCTGACTCTTTTCATATGTTTCTTGACACGGACTCTTCCACCAAGTTGTCCGGGTCAACATCTAACACTGATGAGGAACTTTTTATAGAGTCGGACGATCACCCCATTTTTTCTGATGACATTATTCTTCGGGGTATCGATGAAAGCTTTGAGGAAATTTTCGCTGATGAACTCGCATTTTTACAAGACACGGGTGTTGAGATGAATCAACTCCAAGACAAAGAAATTGGACCTCCACCCCTTCTTTTGGACAATCATGATAATGCGAGTAATCTATCATCACTATCACTGTGTTGTCTCTCCAAATTGAGACGCAATTCTTTTCCATCACACCTCTTATCACCTCCCCACTTCTTCACGTCGAAAGGTGACATGTTCTTCCACCAACCTTGGTGCTTCATCGATAAAATTTTTGAATGGTTGGTGTTGACCTTCGGTCTTTGCAAAGCTTGGCATTGACCAATAACCTTGACCCCCCTCGTATGATTTTAAAAAGATTAAAATTGTTTAACTCAAGTGTGTGTGGGGGGATATTTTGGCTCTTAAAAGAAAATGATTTTTACAAAATTGTGAGCCAAGAAATAAGTTTGGGGGAGGATTTCACTTGCATATATTCTTGCCCCCATTAATAATTTCCTCCCAAGTCTACAGGTTTTTGAGCTTAACGGATGACATCAGTGAGGACACTGCTGTAAACAGGTTTGGGGGAAGTTTGTGCTTATTTACACATCAATTTGCATCATATTTTGCATAAGCACAACATTTTCAAAAATTTCAAAAATTTTCTTTCGTAACAAAAGAATAGAAAGTAAAAAATTACATCCAAAAGATAGGAATAGTTTAAGAAAACCAAGAAAATTAGAAGTTTTCTTAAACGAACTGGTAATAAGTAGTTACGCGTTGTTGTCCCAAGGGTTAGTAAGATGAAGGAAGTCACTAATATGAGGATAAAAATAAGTCTGAAAAATAGTTTTTATTCTAGAAGCCAAACATTTGAATGTTGATACCCTACTATATGCACTTACACACGTCTTGAAACTTGGGATAGTAGAGGATACCTTGAAATGCTCGTGTCTAAAAGCCAAAGTATGAAGGAAATGAAAAAAAAAATGAAGAAAATATAAAAATGGTGAAAAGAAAAAAGATGAACACTGGTTTTGTTATCGCCAAGGCAGCAATAAAAAAATATAGCGAGGGTGCCTCTTCACCTAGTGCCCTAAGGCCAACTGGTCTGGGAGTCACTGCTAAGCCTTAGGTGGTACAAGACGAGGAAAATATTATCACCTAATTAGCAAGCACATGAGTAATCGGTTGGTTAGTACCTCAAGAAGTATTAACGGTCGCATGAAAATGTGTGAGCAAATCTAAATATTTATCAAGTTAAAAAGTACTGAGGTAGATGGACAAGAGTATGATAGCTTGAATTGAATTCTCCGAGTATAGGGATGTCCATTTCACACACGTGGGGTTATATGATCAATGTTTGGATGAAAGATAGGAATAAAGAATAAAGACGATGTTTTATTGAGGGATGATGTGATTTCTAACATTTTTCATGACTATTAAGATAGGGCTCATGACAACTGAAAAACTAGTATAGTTGGAAACTCTTATTTTCAAAGTCTTTCTTTTATGGTTCTTATCTTTATATGTAAATTTCACCCTCTCTCTTTTGTTATAGGATTTTGTGGGTGTAATCCGCTGAAAACCCTCAGGAGACAACACTCCTCCTACTAGGAACACCTAGAGGTTTAACGGCTTGTTGCACGTGCTCAGTGCAATCGTGTCTGCCTACGAAAGTGTGCTTAGTTTTCTCCTTTCTTTTTTCTCCTCTTTAATAAACTAGTTTGCTCGGGACGATCAAAGATAAGTTTGGGGGTATTTGTTCAGTTGATAAAACTGCACATTTGTATTACATTTTTCCTACCATTTTCATATTAAAAAAGGACTTTATTATAATATATTGTACATATGAGGGTTTATGTGTAAAAACATTATTTTCCATGTGTTAATATATTTTAATTATCATTTGGTAGGAAAATGTATGCAAATAAATCTATTGACCAAATCCTAGTAGAACTAAGCATACTAAATATTATTTGAGATTATTGTGCAGAATTTTCCAAGTTGTTATGCAGAATTTATCAAGCAAATCAAGTTGTTGAAGAAAACTTGCCAAATTAAGAAGCAAAACTTGGAGACCAAGTCTGGAAGCAACCGAGAGAAGATTTCTGAATTATGAAGGTGCCTAGGATTGCCACATGTCACAATCACAAAGCCCAAGAAAACTCATCAAGAGATCTCCACCTTTGGCCGCGGAACCGCGGCCAAACCCCCCTGTTGGCCGCGGATCCGCGGCAATCTAGAGAGATCTTTTGCTACAATTTTGGGAGATCAATCACTGCTGAATTTTACCAAGTTTCCAACCTAAAGATTCTGGCTTCGCACTATAAAAAGGCACCGAGAGCCTCTTGGAAAAGTTATCAAGCCGAAGAGATCACGAAGCTCCCGACGCTCACGCATCCAAGCTGATCATCGACTGTTCGACTACCTCCTTAGGAAAGATCGAGAAGCAACTAGTTTGTAATCATTTTCTACAGATTAAAGTGTAGTTTGTTCAAGTTGATTAATAAAGATAGTTATTTTATTCTTTTTGCATTTTACATTATGTTTTTCCTCTCTTTCTTTTCATCTTCTTTTCCCAACATGCGCGAGTAATTCTCCGCTTGTTAGGGTTCGTAGGATTAGGGTAGGCTAATGGACGATGAAAATAACTAAACCCTTTTTAAGTCCTATAAAGTTTAGGAACTTTATCAAAAAAATCATTAACATCCTAATCGGGCGCGCTAGCAGTTCTTTGCTAGTTCCGACCGCGATTAGAGATTAGATTAATGATTGTTTTGGTAAAGGCTAGATAATGAACGGAGTTCCGTGTCGAGATAAGGGTTAAGAGTGGGATTCCTTTTCCCTCCAGAAACCCTAATTTACACGCATCACCGTCGTTCTAGTTTTAAATCTATTAAAGGATAAAAAGGGTAACTTTTAATTAATCATCGTCCATAACTACTAAATCCTAACGAACCCTACAAGCCCTCTTATTATATTAACTACATCCCTAAAATAATCTAGATCTATATTTTTGCATTCTTGCTTAACGTAGATCTAGAAACCATTCTACAACATTCTTATTTCTTCCTCCTTTCTCAACACATCTAAAGTAAGAGTAAAACATTCAACGTTTCCCTGAGGATGACCCGTACTCATCTCGGTCTAGCTACGCGTGACACCGTTATTGATTGCGGTTAACTACAAACAAACACTCTTTCGTACCAATCAAGGAGCCTCTTCAAGGCTAACTGTTGAACCGAGAAGACCGGAAGTAACAGACAACCAGTCGAGTCCCGATTTTTGCTTCTATTGCAAGAGAGAAGGACACTTGTGGAAGGACTGTAGGCACGCAAAAGACCTATACTTAGTTTGTGGCGCATCCAATCACGGAATTGGAAACTGTCTTTATAAACGCAACCCAACTCACACACCCACCCACTTCCCACAGCGGCCAGCTATCCAGACTCCTGCACCTCGCCTTGCACTCCTAGCTTTACAACCTGTAAAGCCTAATCGCCAATTCCATCAGGCACTGAGGAACATGCCTCGAGGGCAGAGAAATATGCACCAAGGACAAAGGAATGTACCTCCAGTTAAGAGGAATGTACCACGGCGTCAGGCTTTCCTTTTAGCGGCAGAAGAAGCTGAGGTCGTAGACCAAGGTAAACCTGGTAATTTCTTCAGCTCTTTTCAAATCTTTCGTTCTTTCGCATATTTTTCATACACTACCAATAGTTCTATCACCAACTTTCCTTGAATCCGTTACACTTTCCTTTTAAAAATTTCGAGGACGAAATTTTTATAAGGAGAGTAGAATGTAACAACCCTAAACTTTTTGTATAATTTTTTTCAAAAATACAGAAAGGGGTACTTGAGGCTGAGCACAAGTTATAAATTTGATTTGTTTTGGAACAGAAAGAAGGAGCTTGTAGCTCATTGGTAAGACCTTACACTGCTGAACCAAAGCACCAGAGTTTAAATCTTATCAACCACACATTTTTTTAAATTAAATTCTTTTAATGTTTTAGAATCCCAAGAGTCTACACATATACTACACGTAATAGGGTAAGCTACAGAATAAACAAACGTGTCCACGAGGCACGTGGCGAAGACACGAGCCCCGACTCGCCCAACTCGGGCCGGCGACTCGCCTGACTCGGTCGGTGCCGCCGGGTCAACTCGGCCCAAACCCTAATTTTCTTTATTCCCTTGCACCCTTTGGCCTACCCCACTCTCCCTGCACTGTTTAAATTCTCTGCAATTAACCAGAGAATTAAAATACCCTTTTTAATCCTTTTTAATGCAAATTTAAATACAATTTTTATCACACCCTTTCACTACCCTAAACCATAGATTTTTTCTATAAATACCACCCTCAAATCACCCCTCCTCACTCCCAAATTCCTGCCTAAACTCTTAAGAAAATTCCCAAGTCTTTTGTGTGCAAGTGGAGTCAGCAAAGTACGAAGCTCCGACGAACTTCCGACGGCAATCCGAGGAGTTTCCGACGACGAAACGATGCACCGGAACCTCCCATCTCTTCCTCCTTCTCTCTTCTAGTCTAATAACCTATAAGCCCCTACTTCTTCCTCTTTTCACAATTCTAAAAATATTCAAAACTAAAACCCGACGGAAGCGGAGTTAGTCCGACTTCCGATTCGGTTTTTCCTTAAAAAGTTCTATTTATCTTAAACACAATAATACCAAACTCTTATGACATGACCATTAAACATTAACGAAGATAATAGAACAAGTTTGGTATCAAAATAATAACCGTAGCAAGTTTTATTCCATTTTCACATTAAAATACCTTCATATTTTATTTCGACATACTTGAACTTTTTAAACCGTATTACCTTAGAAAACTCACGAGGTGGTAACCTACCTCCTCACAAAACACATATCTAATATAGCACGATGAAATTTGGGAACATAGATTTGGGAAAAATACGATTTTACACATAACTACCTCCGACCTATAAAAACCTTTTTCTATAAGATGTGTATTTTAACAAATGTTTGTAAATGCGCCTCTACAACCCATTTTGGGGAACCTATTCGGGATGGTGCGGATTATCGCATATTCTCGAGCCTAGTAGACTGAGATGCAGACCTCCGCAACGAGTATACGATCTCGAAATATTTAAAATACAATTTTCTTTAGAAAATGTGATTTCTATTATAAATAAAACATATATTTTTAATGAATAAATATATATGTAATTAATATCAAAATATCTATTTTTAATATTTATAATATTCCACATTTCCAAAATTCAAGAAAATCATCTCATTTATAAGAAAATACCATACAAATCCAATATTATAAATAAATACCATATATTATGAAATTAGGTTTTATTCACTAGAAATGTCATATTGATAAAATATACATCCATGAAAACTCTAAAGACGATAATAATATACTTGAGGTGTATTTTGAAAATTATACAAGATTATTTTTACATAAAACCCCTCAAGTTATACTAAATTACAATAAGGACCCTAATAAACATAGATTTAAGCGGGACCAGTCTCTTGAGCCTCAGAGAGACGGAGATATGGGTGCTTTCTTATTTAAGGTAAACAACTTAAGAAACGGTGTTATCAACACGGTAATTGTCTTTGAAAAAGACACAAATCCTGTCGTCCATGTGCAGCAGTTACCGGTAGCACCAAAACATAATTCAGGATTAAATTTCTTTTCTAATTGTACGACTCAGACCGAGTCTCGATATAATAAATCTGACTTAAATATGATTCAGGTATCAAACTTCAATTCAACATGAATTTATGAATCCGTCCATTCAATATAATCAATCTATATTGACCGAACCGAACCATGGATATACATCCATCTACATGATTCTCCAGTTACATCCATTTACTGATATCATGGTTTCGACAAGTCATCCATCTATACAATTCAATTTATAAGACAATACAATACAAACAAGACATCGCGGGGTTTATAAGGGGTAGACTGATACGGAACATGTTAAAGATGGCACGAGGTGGTCACTTAAGAAGTAATTACATCCATACCGTTGTTCCGTGGTATTATCGACGGAGCCTTGTACTCCTGATACCTTAGTGTAGGGTTATCTAGCGCGGTAGCAAGATTTTGGGAGGCATCGTCCATGCCGTTTTCAAAATTTTTGCTGTTCTAAAGAACTCTAACCCTAGAATCTTAACTAGAGTTTTAAACGAACATGCAATGTTAACAACTTTATAACTAAGTGAATACGGAATACGACCTTTGTAGACCAGTCCTTCATTTCAAATGCTCCGTGTATAAGTCCCTTCGCTGCGAGTAATGATCTTCCGAACTCTTGAGAGGATCCACAAGGTGAAAGATGCAAACTTACTCGAAGTCTTCGAGGCCGAAGATGATCTACGTCGAGGAGATTCAAGCTCATGCTAGCTCTTCACTAAATTAGGGTTTAGTGAAGCAAACACCCTAAACTAAATGGCTAATAGTAGAGGATGATGGAGTAGAAAGTGGGCTCTCTTTAGATTTCCTTTTCTCTCAATATATCATCACTTTAGAAAAAGCTAGCAAGCTTTTTCTCTCATGAAGAAGAAGATGAAGTGATAAGATGAAGAATAGACTCATGAGGTGAGAATATGAACCATGGGTGAGTTAGTGTCATGCACTAACTCATGTAGAGACTTAACTAGGGCTAGGTTTTATGGTTAGGTTAATAAATATCTACAAATGAAACAAAAAGAGTGGACTTGGTCAATGTTTCCACAAGCTTCTACAAGCTTGTAGCCATGCCAAATATCCATTCATTTTTGAATTACTTTGATAAATAAAAACCATACATTAAATCAAGCATGGTGTAAGTCTCATACACCCATGAAGGATGTGGCATCAAGCATGACACAATAAAATGTACATTAATATATATCACATATATAATATATGCACACAAGTGAGAAAAAGAATACTTAGTGAGTAAATATTAGTTAATGTAAGTTAATATATCAAATATATAATTATACATTAAATTATCAAATCAACACTTGATTTAATAATCTGGCTATATCACATACAACCGACTAATATCATATGAATCAACTTATCGAATCAACACTTAATCCGATAACCCGGCTATATCTCATATAACCGACCGATATCACATATCGTGAGAATAGAATGCGGTATCACATACGCGCATTAATTTCGGTCCCGCGCATATCACATATGTGCTCCTACTTCGTTTCATATGAACCAGGAAACCTCTGTGTAGGACTCTAAAGACTCGTCAATACGCCGACAGTAGGTGATGATCATATCAAACACGGGTATTGAGCGATCAGAAGATCAACAAGCAAGTCTGCTTGTACTCCTGCGAATCCAATCAGTAACACTACTGTACAGTCCGGTCTTTTCGTTTGATATGTCGCATATCACAGCCTGGGGGCGGTATAACGTCAGACCCCAATAGCCTGATAAGTCATGCCGATGCAAGGTCCATAATGGTTCGAGAAACTACTGAAAAAACTTACCAGAAAATATCAGCAACCCTGACCAGGGATTTCATGTTATGGCCAATCGAGCATAGCGCAACATCAACCCCCAATACCGGGAGAGACGAATCCCCTCCTATCTCCCATTGCCTTCATGTGACTCGAGACTGTACCCAAAAACCACCGTTTTGCACGATCTCTTGACCGTGGTAAGATGGAAATCAAAGCACAATGGGAATCACACAAGTCTCTCTGACGATCTCGGATCGACAGATTAACCTGCACCAATGTCACCAGAGAATTGCTATCTGACGATAGGTATAATACCATTTAGGAGTTCTCGGCGAGTCCATTCTGTGTACCCAGTCTCCACTGAGCACCCGCATACCATCTTTGATGTCAAACACCAATGGATGTGGGATCATCCATCACCCATCATATGGTTCAAGATGCGTATACGCTAGTCTACTCTGGAATATCGATGCCCTGTCTCGATACACCCTCGACTAGGAACAATTATAGGGTGTACTTGTGGACTACCCTTGGCCCCACTAGTATGATCTCCATCATAGTTCTGGTAGTCAAGTACACATCCTAAGGGCTTTATCAACATGTGAGAGTAAGACAGCATCAGTTATACAAGTCAACATGTTAAGACAAAGTGCAACCAGATAGCATACTATCATGTCGAGCAAGAAAAACCACCGTATATATGTCCAAGTATCCACTACAATATACATCACATGTGCAGTAATGACCTCTAGGGCATACATATAACTAACACTTAGTCTCCGGGGAAAGTGAGACTCCTCTAGTATACTTTGGCATTTTCTGTACCAAATTACAAACAACTGCGTTAACATAATAATCAACATTATAATAGATATACCCGCTTTCTGTCTATTCTACTTCTCTCTCTCTCTCTTTGGGACTTACCGAGTGATTTGTTCGCTAACGACATTCTCTTTTTTCTTCTTTGGAATGTCGTCAGGTGATTCGGACTCACCGGAGATCGAGCCCACCAGCGAGGATTTGGACTAGCCAGCTTTCGACCCAGAGCTTTAGATTCCTTGTACACATTTACATTTTGTATTTTCCATTTCTGTTATGCCACTGTTTAGACATTGCTTTCCATTCCATGTATTTACCTTTCAGATGTATTGTAAAAAGAATGTTAATAAATAAAGTTGTTGTTCATCTTGTCTCTTGTGTACATTACATTTTATATTGCTTAGATACACTTAGCGTGTTTATTTCTGAGTAAATACATAGCGGCCAGTCGCGTCCCCTTCGCCGTACACCGGGAAGCGGGGCATGACAGTAAATACGTAGCGGTTCTGATCGTCCGGGATATTGGATGCCAAATATGCAATTTAAGTATCCATAATAATCAAACCATCTGATCCTACCGCCGCAATCCCACTATTCTAAGTGGTTCGAGATGTTTCTATATCCTTAACTTCAAATTTGTATCCAATGACACCGAATCCTTTATAATATGCAACCTCCATACTAGGAAACTGAGCTAAACATCTTGAATCACTCTCTAATGATGCAGACAAGTTCGGATCGAGGATCTGACAAAACAAATTTTACGACAAATACATAACGATATATGTTTAGAATAAGACTGGTAGCAATAACATATTATTCGAACTTACATGATCTGCAACCCAATCGCAAAAATTATCCTGATGATATTTTTCCAATCAGGATGCCCCTCACGTACATCGTTAAAATGATTTCTGTTCTCATCAATAAATTATGACATTATTATTATATCGTTTCATACACACACAAACAAAAATATAACTATTAATCCAAAAAAACTTACTCTCTAATTTCTTCAATACATACGCTATTGAGGAGGATAAACCGATATTTCTTGTTAATAAATATAGTGCCTACTTTCTTATAATCTGCTTTACCATATGACCCGTCCTGAATTCTCCGAGGCCGGTTAAGTTTCCTCTTAATGTTCTCGTCCAGATAGCGGGAACAAAATGTGGTTGCTTCATTTAGAAGATAACCTTGCATGATAAAACCCTCTGGTCGATTTCTATTGCGTATATACTTTTTTAGAGTGTACAGCTACCTAAAGAAAATATGTTAAATAAATAAATACGGGCATATAAGATAACAATAATTTTACAAATTGCGTGAAACAAATAATTCCGTGTATGTTTCAATGGGATACATCTATCGATATTGTACCGGTCCGGCTAATTTAGGCTCGGTTGCAAAATGAACCTTCAGCTGTATTATGACATCGAAGAATGACGGTGGGAAAATACGCTCAAGCTTGCAAATTATCAACGAAATAAAATTTTCTAGATTCTCCAGCTTCACAACATTAAGGATTTTAGCACACAATTCTCTAAAAAAGCAACAAAAGTCATTGAATACTAGACTAACCGATTCGGGAAGGGAAGTTCTGAGGGCTAATGGAAGAAGGTGCTCCATAATAATATGGTGATCATGACTTTTCAGCCCATTGATCTTGCCTTTCACAAGTTTTATCTTCTTGCTAAATGATCCTGAGAAGCCTGTAGGAATTTTCAAATCATGTAACAGCTGTAGGAATCTTTTCTTCTCCGGTTGTTACATATGATACGCGGCATTGGAAAGTAAAAACTTGCCCGGTTTACCCGCGATCGGTTTAGGATGCATTTTACTTCTAATTTCCCAGTTCTGAAGATACATCCGAGCACGGAGGTTGTCTTTCGATTTTCCGTCTTTACAAAGAAGCAACTTGAGTACGTGCTCGGATACTCCCTTCTCTATGTGCATGACGTCCAGACAATGACGCACTAAATTTGTTGAGCAGTACGGAAGCTCGAAGAAAATGCTTAATTTGTTCCAGTAGGGTGGTTTCAACTGTTTTGCCGGATCTATCCCGAAAATCACATTATTGTAACCATCCCACTAAGCAGTCACGTCCTCTCCGGACAATGAGGCTGGAGGCCAAAGAAGCTCCTGGTGACCATCAAAGTGCGTAGCGTCTGACCATCAAAGTGCGCAGCTTCTAACCTGTAGGGATTGTCTAGTGGCAGGAAACGCCGATGACCATAATAACAAACATTCCTGCTAAAATTCAAGAATTTCGATGTTGTAAATTGATGGCAATAAGGGCATGCTTTGTGACCATGTACGGACCAACATGATAGCATTCCACATGCAAGAAATTCATTAATTGTCCATATTAAAGCCGCACGCAGTGTGAACGTTGTATCTGTGTTTGCATCGTAAGTCTCTACACCATCAATGAATAAAGATTTTAACTTCTCAATCAGAGGTCGGAGATAGATGTCGATATTGTTTCCCGGTGAGTTTGGTCCGTCGATAAGAAGAGGTATCATAAAGTAGGATTGATCCATACCCAACCAAGGTGACAGATTATAAACTATCATTACAACGGACCATGTGCTGTGGCTTCCAGCCATATAGTTGAATAGGCAGAAGCCATCACTAGCGAATCCGAGCCTGACATTCCGATGATCACTACTAAATATTTCGTGTCTCCTTTCGAAATCCTTCCATACCGGTGAATCTCTTGGATGACTCATTTTTTCAGCTTCACTTGGAGGAGCACGGCGATACCAAATCATTGCCTCGGCTATTTTCTTGCACCTGAATAGCCTCTGCAGCCTCTGTGTTATGGGAAAGTATTGTGCTATCTTGACAGGTATATCGGGCTTCTTACCAGAATCTTTCGTCTTATATCTGGCCTCTCCGCATATTGGACACTCTTTCAAATCTGAATTCTCTTTCCGGTACAATACGTAATTTTTGGGACATGCTTGAATCTTCTTACACATCAGACCCAAATCAGACATCATCTTTTGGGCTCCGTACCAGCTTTCGGGCACGTTATTTTCCGGGGGTATAGAATCTTTCAAGAACTTCAGAAGCATCATGAATGACTTGTTGCTCCATCCATTTAGGCACTTAATCTGGAAAAGTTGGACGAACCATGACATGGTGGAATACTTTGCATTCTTATAAATTGGTTTTCTAGCATCATTCATGAACTTTTCATACTTATCCGCATGCGGTCCTTGACCGGAAGGATGTCATCTTCAGTACGAATAATATCACCTAGGGCAGCATTTACCATATCCTACATTTCTTTTCTTGGAAAGAAATTACCGTCTTCTTCTACTGCCGCATTACCGTCTTCTCTTTCTTGTTCTGCCGCATTACTGTCTTCTTCTTCTCCTTCCTCGTGATATAGCCAAATTGTATATAGTCTAGTAAAACCATGTTTAACGATATGAAACTCTACGAATTCTACCTTCTGTCAGTACTTAATCCCACATCTATCGAACGGCCAGAGAATCATCTCTAACACGATTTTATTATGTGCGCGTGCAAATTCAATGAAAGCAGCAACTCCTGCGATAAACTTAGCTTGCATACGTTGTTGCCAATCCACATACATCCAGTCCTTAATTCTGATGTACTCATGAGCCATGTTAGACTGTATATGTCACGCCCCGCTTCCCAGAGTACGCTAGATTGGGCACGTGACATAGCCAACCATGCTACCTGTGGGTAGGAAGTATCCATCCACAGTCACATTACGGCTGTAGAGATATCAAGAACAAGATAAAACTATCTAAAACATGTCCATAATCCCGAATAACAGGAGTCAATAATAAATAAATGCGGAAGCAAATGATCCAATACAAATAACTGAAAAGTGTATCCCATAATGCGGGCTCACATCAGGAAATAAATGCAGGAAATAAAACTAACTACTACTGAACTCACAGCTCAGCCTGCTGGCTGAAGTACTCCTGCTCGGACTGCAACAGCAGTACGTAATCTAGGCCATGCAAAACCCAGACGTCAGCGCGTCATGTCATCAAGTAATATAATATGAACAGTGTAGCAGGCAATGTAATATAAACATGAATACAGCAAGAATAACAATAATATGAATCATACCAGTACAGGGTAGCGTGCAGTGGGTAAACTAAACTGTTCTATCACGCTTTCTATTCTAAAGTCTTTGAAATCAATTGAGTAATCCTCCATGTAACTCAAAGGATATGTCTCGTTACCCCCCGGGACCACGGATCAGGAATATGTGAACCAATAGTGGTTCTGTCCCGTTACCCCCCGGGACCACGGATCAGGAAAATGTGAGAGTCACGAATGGCTCTGTCCCGTTACCCCCCGGGACCACGGATCAAGTAATACCCTTTTAAGTTACACTTTAGTTTACACTTTTGATTTCCCCATACCCCCAAGTTCTGTATGTCGAGTCAGGTATTCAGTAATCAAGAACTAATGCCAACACAGGATCAGGTAAAAGCAGGTTTGTCTGGATAGACAACAGGAACGGTCCATGAGGACTACATGTTATGTTTGTTGGCATTAGACACAAGATCAGGTAACAAGTAAAGCCATGGTACATCAGGTCCAGCCAGGTAATGTATAAAAATGTCATATCATGTCAAGAGTGTACGGTACCATGTCATGTCAAGTAGGAAGTGTAACAGGTCATGTCAGGAAGCACAAGATGTCATGTGGGTGCTCATAATCAAACTAACATAAGCATGTATATAAATAAACAAGCATGAGTACTATTAGAACAATAAACTGGAACATATAATATGATATGCAAATAGATATAATTTCAAGGATATGGATGCACAGTTATCGATTAAGGTTACATTTATAGTTCCAATATTAATTAGGATGCAATTTATTAAACATGAAGTGTTAATATCACATTATTATGTAGTAATGTGATCTATGGATGCAATTATATGTATCTTAAATGCGATGGATGCAAACGGGTATCCGAAAAGTTATAAAACTATAAAATGGTAATGTGGGATGTACAACTAAGCAATATGTGATATAAATATTGATATAATAATATTAATATGGATAGCATATTCAAAGCGATTAATAACTATAAAAGTGGTATTGATTAACCATGCACAAGAAGGTTCCGTTCAGAAATTCAGCGTCACCCTAATTTGTAAAATAGCTTAAAAATAACAAACGTTCTCCAAAAGGGACGTGTCTTATACCAAAACAAAGATAATTCAATAAGGTTTTCAGTTTTATAAGTATAAGCATCTCAGGTTGTCCTCACAAAAAGTTATGAACATTCGAAATTGAAAGTTTGCTGCTGGAATTTCCCTAGACAGCAGTTTGGAGACATTTTCATTTGCATTTTACGTTATTTAAACAATTTATTTTTCAAGTAAATATTTCATAGAGTTATAGTATTCTGAGTTAGCTTCGTAACGAACTAAAGAACGTATACTACTGATATTTCTATGATTTATAATGAATTTTATAAGATAAGGTGTACAGTAAATTTCAGATTTGTCATATCCGATTTTTCAACGACGTTTCATGTGTAAACTATAAGATTTTCAAATGTATAAAATTATAAAATGAAGATTATAAACTAATTAAAGATAATAATAATAAATATTACGACGATATATATTTTAAATGATATGGTTGCAGTATAATGTAATCTACTATGTCACAAGATAAGTTTTCATGATCTAGATTTAATATGATATAAACGGATGCAAACGGAACATCGAAACGTTATAAAATTAAACATGGGGTACTAGATTTAAACCATAGGTATGGTATTTATTTAAATAGGTATAAAATGAATTATATAGCATGTAGCAAGATTAACTTGCCTCGATAGGTCGCGAATCGGGAAAACGGAACGTTAACCGTCGGCGGGGAAAACTCGCGACGGGCGCACGGTTCACGGAATGAACCCAAACGATGAACAAAGGAACCACACGGGTCGGGGTACCTCGCTGGAACGTCGAGAAGCGTCACCGGCACGACGGAATTCCGGCAATAAAAGAACAGTTAAAAAAATGAGAAACGAGACGTGAAGCAAGAAGAGAAAGAATGATAAAGAGAAGTACGAGAGAATATATGAGAGAGAGAGAGAGAGAGCTGCAGATGGGGGCCCACGGAATTAAAAGGAACGCGATTGGCTAAAGGGGAATCGTTAGTTAGGGATAAATATTAATTAAAGATTCAAAACATCTGAAGGAACAGTAGAATATATATATAGGTTAATTTAAAGATTTGAAAGATAGGTAATGAACAGTAAGATATCAGGTTAGTTAGAAAAATATATGCGGTGGTTTTAATAATATTAAAATTTGGGATTTTGGCGCCAAATAAAACATTTCCAAATCGCGCCCGGGTCGAGTCCAAAAATTTGAAATTGAAATAATAGGATTTTAAGCGGGATCCAAATTTTAAAATTAAGTGTTTTATGATTAAAAAGCATACCCCCAAAACGGACACGTGTACGCGCGCGTAGCCGTCCAAACTCGCCCGTTTCATTGAACGGGACGAGAACACAATGCACGGACGCTACCACGAGGCTAGGGGTGTCAAGTAGGCCAAGATAAATATTTTCAATTTTATTTTAGATGCCAAAATTTGTTATATGTAGAAATGACTTTGCCGGGTAAATTTTACAGTAAGCAACAAACAAGCAAGTTAAATGAAATGAGTACCACATTATGCTCAAACAGTAACTGAAAATAGTAGCATTGGGCTCGGGGGTTACAATGTACCCAACTACAAAAAGAATTTCGTCCTCGAAATTCCAAGAATACAAAGATAGATAACTACAAGAAAAGGTGAGGAAGCTTCTGCCGGATTTCATCTTCTCGTTCCCAAGTGGACTCTCCTTGCGAGCGATTACCCCTAGAAACAAGCACAAGGGGGATAACCTTGTTCTTAAGAACCTTTTCCTTTCGATCCACGATTTCAATCGGTCGCTCCTCAAAAGTCAAGTCTTCTCGTACTGTTAGCTCCGAATGATCCAAAACGTGTGTTTCATCTCGAACATACCTTCGTAGTTGAGATACGTGAAACACATCGTGCACATTTGCGAAGGACTGCGGTAACGCCAAACGATATGCTACCTCACCAACACGTTCCACGATCTCAAGGGTCCAACGAATCGAGGACTAAGCTTTCCTCGACTTCCAAAACGAATCACCCCTCTAGTCGGTGATATCTTCAAGAATACCAAATCTCCCACGGTGAACTCTAGAGGTCTTCTTGACGTATCTGCCCAACTCTTCTGTCGGTCCTGTGCTGCCTTCATATGATTTCTGATAGTGTTAACCTTCTCAACTGTCTGGACAACCAAATCTGGTCCCAATAATCTTCGTTCACCGACATCGTCCCAACAAACAGGTGAACGGCATTTACGACCATACAAAGCTTCAAATGGAGCCATCTGAATAGTTGCCTGAAAACTGTTGTTGTTAGACAACTCCACCAAAAGTAGATGATCCTCCCAAGACCCCTTGAAGTCCAACATGCATGCTCTCAACATATCCTCAAGAGTTTGGATCGTTCTCTCCGATTGACCATCAGTTTGAGGATAATAAGCTGTGCTAAACTTCAATCGAGTCCCCAAACTTTCCTGTAAACTCCTCCAGAAGTGTGATAAGAACCGAGTGTCCCGATCGGACACGATGCTCACCGGTACTCCATGCAATCTTACAATCTCGTGCATGTACCGCTCTGCCAAAGTATCTGTTGATTGACCAACCCGAAAAGGAATAAAGTGGGCTGCCTTGGTCAATCGGTCAACAATTACCCATACTGCATTGTTGCCTTTTGGACTCCGCGGTAAAGCCGTCACGAAATCCATGGTTATATGTTCCCACTTCCACTGAGGAATCGGAAGTGGTTGCAATAAACCAGCAACCCTTTGATGTTCAACCTTAACTTGCTGACACACCAAGCACTTCGCCACAAAGTGAGCAATCTCCCGCTTCATGCCCTCCCACCAGAAATGCTGTCGAATATCTCGGTACATCTTTGTGCCTCCTGGATGTACAGAATAAGCTGAACTGTGTGCCTCCTTCATAAGCTCTTCACGAACATCACCCTTTGGCACACACAAACGGCTACCATACCTCAACGAACCATCTTCGTGGATCAATAAATCTGTTCGTAGCCCGGCTTCAACTTGCTCTCGAAACTTTTGCAGTCTAGGATCCTGCGATTGAGCTGCTTTAATATTCTCGAACAAAGACGAATGTACTTGCAGCTGCAACAACTGTCCCGTAGAACGCGGTAGCACAACCTCCAGGTCAAATCTTCGAAAATCTGCGACGATCTCCTTCTGCGTAGTTAACACCTGAATTACTGGTAACCGACTAAGCGCATCCGGCACAACATTAACCTTTTCCGGATGGTACTTAAGATCAAGATCGTAGTCAGCCATCAGCTCCAACCATCTACGCTGCCTTATGTTAAGCTCCTTCTGTGTGAACACGTACTTCAAGCTCTTATGATCTGTAAAAACTTCAACCCTTTCGCCTAAAAGGTAGTGTCTCCAAATCTTCAAAGCGAAAATCACAGCCGCAAGCTCCAAGTCATGAGTTGGATAATTCTTCTCATGGGTCTTCAGTTGTCTCGATGCGTACGCTACAACCTTCCCATGCTGCATCAAAACACATCCCAATCCTTTCCCAAATGCGTCGCTGTGAATCACCAATCCTCCGGAATTGTCTGGCACGGTCAGAATAGGGGTGGTTATCAACTTCTGCTTCAACGTCTCAAAAGCTAACGCACACTTATCCGTCCATATAAAAGGTACTTCCTTGCGCGTAAGCTTGGTCAACGGCTCTGCCAGACGAGCAAAGTTCTCCACAAATCTTCTGTAGTATCCGGCTAATCCAAGAAAACTTCTTATCTCAGCAACATTCTTTGGAATAGGCCAATCTCGAACTGCTGCAATCTTTTCTGGATCGACGGCAATGCCATCCTCAGACACATGTCCCAAAAACTTCACTTCCTCCAGCCAAAACTCGCACTTACTCATCTTCGCATAAAGCTTCTCCTGTCTCAACGTCTGCAGTGCGATCTTCAAATGCTCAGCATGCTCCTCAAAACTCTTCGAGTAAACCAGAATATCGTCAATGAATACCACAATGAACTGATCCAAGAACGGTGAAAAGATTCGGTTCATCAAGTCCATGAATACTGCCGGCGCATTCGTTACTCCGAAGGGCATCACTAAGTACTCGTAATGTCCATACCGAGTTCGGAACGCCGTCTTGCAATTATCTTTTATTTTCACTCGGACGTGATGATATCCGGATCGTAAATCCAACTTCGAGAATATCCTCGAGCCACTAAGCTGCTCAAAAAGTTCTCCAATGCGAGGGATCGGGTACTTGTTCTTGATAGCCACCCGGTTTAATTCTCGATAGTCGATGCACATCCTTCTTGTGCCATCCTTCTTCTTTACTAGAAGAACTGGAGCTCCCCAAGGCGAGTTACTGCTTCGAATCCAACCCTTTTCAAGCAATTCAGCAACCTGTTTCTTTACTTCTTCCAACTCTACCGGCGCCATTGGATAATACGCTTTAGATACTGACGCTGCACCAGGAATAAGATCAATTGCGAACTCCACGTTTCTCCTCGGCGGTAAACCCGATATATCTTCAAACACGTCCATAGAATCACGAACAACAGCCGGCTCTTTACTTTCATCACTTCCATTGATGCAAGAATATTGTTTGTCGGCCTAGCCCTAAACTAGACCGGCCCGACCGAATTGCTTCCTTAACGCAACTGTTGTCTGCTGCAAACTCCCTTTCATCCCAGATAAACTCTGCTGCTCTTGGCTGCTGCAAGTATTTGTGAGAAAGTGGTCAAACCCAGGGAGCCAATCTGCCTCTGGATGTCCACGTCCAGTCTGCGCATGAACCGCCGTGCCCTGTCTGCATCGTTGGCAACTAAAGGTCCAGCGAAACTACTGAGTCTCGTCCATTCTGCTACATGCACATCTACGGGTGCTCCCTTCTGCTTTAGTCCGTTGAACTTCTCTTCCATTTCCTCCCGCGCAGTCCGCGGGAAGAACTTCTCCAGGAAACTCTTCGAAAAATCCGCCCATTTGATCGGCTTGGGCAAACGGTTCTCTTCTACAAGCCACCATTCTCGGGCGTAATCCATTAGCTGAATGCGTACCACAACAACTTTTTTTGTCATCTGGAATCTGTGCCGCAAAAAGCAAGTTCTCTGTGTCAACTAGCCACTGCTCCACTGGCAACGGCTCCTTTAAACCAGTAAATGTAGACGGACCCAACCGCCTGAAATCTGCTACGGTCCCTACTCGGTCAACTGGTCTAGCTCCAACATTGTTCACAGACTGCTGAACGATCTGCAAACCTTCCCGAAACGAGTCCGCTTGCTGCTGGATCAGCTCGGTCTGTTTCTTTGATTCTCCAGCATTCCTCTTATCACTCCAAGCATGACGGCTTCGTCCATACGTCTCTGGTATGTCTTCAATTTCTTACCGGCCATAATCCTGAACTCAAAATACCCAACATTAGCATGATGATAGATTTTGAATATAGATCAAGGCTAGAACTCCAAGATACTTAAATAGAGTACCGCATTGTAACTATGCCGCGGTATCATAGCCACAATTACATTACTCCATCCAAGTCGCCTAAGTCCTAGAGATAACAAGGAATCAGGTTTTCGAATCGATATGCAAAGGAAGTTTGCACATCATAAAAGATATAATCAGGAAGAATGTGATTCAAGAATGGTAAAACGGTCAAGGTGGAAGGACATGTTTCCTAAACACGGGTATTCTGATTCGTGTATTGGGTACAATACCCAACTACAAAAGAATCAACCCGACTATCCTATGTCTCTGATACCAAAAGAACCATGTCACGCCCCGCTTCCCAGAGTACGCTAGATAGGGCACGTGACATAGCCAACCATGCTACCTGTGGGTAGGAAGTATCCATCCACAGTCACATTACGGCTGTAGAGATATCAAGAACAAGATAAAACTATCTAAAATATGTCCATAATCCAGAATAACAGGAGTCAATAATAAATAAATGCGGAAGCAAATGATCCAATACAAATAACTGAAAAGTGTATCCCATAATGTGGGCTCACATCAGGAAATAAATGCAGGAAATAAAACTAACTACTACTGAACTCACAGCTCAGCCTGCTGGCTGAAGTACTCCTGCTCGGACTGCAACAGCGGTACGGAATCTGGGCCATGCAAAACCCAGACGTCAGCGCGTCATGTCATCAAGTAATATAATATGAGCAGTGTAGCAGGCAATGTAATATAAACATGAATACAGCAAGAATAACAATAATATGAATCATACCAGTACAGGGTAGCGTGCAGTGGGTAAACTAAACTGTTCTATCCGGTTTCCTATTCTAAAGTCTTTGAAATCAATTGAGTAATCCTCCATGTAACTCAAAGGATATGTCCCGTTACCCCCCGGGACCACGGATCCGGAATATGTGAACCAATAGTGGTTCTGTCCCGTTACCCCCCGGGACCACGGATCAGGAAAATGTGAGAGTCACGAATGGCTCTGTCCCGTTACCCCCCGGGACCACGGATCAAGTAATACCCTTTTAAGTTACATTTTAGTTTACACTTTTGATTTCCCCATACCCCCAAGTTATGTATGTCGAGTCAGGTATTCAGTAATCAAGAACTAATGCCAACACAGGATCAGCTAAAAGCAGGTTTGTCTGGATAGACAACAGGAACGGTCCATGAGGACTACATGTTATGTTTGTTGGCATTAGACACAAGATCAGGTAACAGGTAAAGCCATGGTACATCAGGTCCAGCAAGGTAATGTATAAAAGTGTCATATCATGTCAAGAGTGTACGGTACCATGTCATGTCAAGTAGGAAGTGTAACAGGTCATGTCAGGAAGCACAAGATGTCATGTGGGTGCTCATAATCAAACTAACATAAGCATGTGTATAAATAAACAAGCATGAGTACTATCAGAACAATAAACTGGAACATATAATATGATATGCAAATAGATATAATTTCAAGGATATGGATGCACAGTTATCGATTAGGGTTACATTTATAGTTCCAATATTAATTAGGATGCAATTTATTAAACATGGAGTGTTAATATCACATTATTATGTAGTAATGTGATCTATGGATGCAATTATATGTATCTTAAATGCGATGGATGCAAACGGGTATCCGAAAAGTTATAAAACTATAAAATGGTAATGTGGGATGTACAACTAAGCAATATGTGATATAAATATTGATATAATAATATTAATATGGATAGCATATTCAAAGCGATTAATAACTATAAAAGTGGTATTGATTAACCATGCACAAGAAGGTTCCGTTCAGAAATTCCGCGTCACCATAATTTGTAAAATAGCTTAAAAATAACAAACGTTCTCCAAAAGGGACGTGTCTTATACCAAAACAAAGATAATTCAATAAGGTTTTCAGTTTTATAAGTATAAGTATCTCAGGTTGTCCCTACAAAAAGTTATGAACATTCGAAATTGAAAGTTTGCTGCTGGAATTTCCCTAGACAGCAGTTTGGAGACATTTTCATTTGCATTTTACGTTATTTAAACAATTTATTTTGCAAGTAAATATTTCATAGAGTTATAGTATTCTGAGTTAGCTTCGTAACGAACTAAAGAACGTATACTACTGATATTTCTATGATTTATAATGAATTTTATAAGATAAGGTGTACAGTAAATTTCAGATTTGTCATATCCGATTTTTCAACGACGTTTCATGTGTAAACTATAAGATTTTCAAATGTATAACATTATAAAATGAAGATTATAAACTAATTAAAGATAATAATAATAAATATTACGACGATATATATTTTAAATGATATGGTTGCAGTATAATGTAATCTAGTATGTCACAAGATAAGTTTTCATGATCTAGATTTAATATTATATAAACGGATGCAAACGGAACATCGAAACGTTATAAAATTAAACATGGGGTACTAGATTTAAACCATAGGTATGGTATTTATTTAAATAGGTATAAAATGAATTATATAGCATGTAGCAAGATTAACTTGCCTCGATAGGTCGCGAATCGGGAAAACGGAACGTTAACCGTCGGCGGGGAAAACTCGCGACGGACGCACGGTTCACGGAATGAACCCAAACGATGAACAAAGGAACCACACGGGTCGGGGTACCTCGCTGGAACGTCGAGAAGCGTCACCGGCACGACGGAATTCCGGCAACAAAAGAACAGTTAAAAAAATGAGAAACGAGACATGAAGCAAGAAGAGAAAGAATGATAAAGAGAAGTACGAGAGAATATATGAGAGAGAGAGAGAGAGCTGCAGATGGGGGCCCACGGAATTAAAAGGAACGCGATTGGCTAAAGGGGAATCGTTAGTTAGGGATAAATATTAATTAAAAATTCAAAACATTTTAAGGAACAGTAGAATATATATATAGGTTAATTTAAAGATTTGAAAGATAGGTAATGACCAGTAAGATATCAGGTTAGTTAGAAAAATATATGCGGTGGTTTTAATAATATTAAAATTTGGGATTTTGGCGCCAAATAAAACATTTCCAAATCGCGCCCGGGTCGAGTCCAAAAATTTGAAATTGAAATAATAGGATTTTAAGCGGAATCCAAATTTTAAAATTAAGTGATTTATGATTAAAAAGCATACCCCCAAAACGGACACATGTACGCGCGCGTAGCCGTCCAAACTCGCCCGTTTTATTGAACGGGACGAGAACACAATGCACGGACGCTACCACGAGGCTAGGGGTGTCAAGTAGGCCAAGATGAATATTTTCAATTTTATTTTAGATGCCAAAATTTGTTATATGTAGAAATGACTTTGCCGGGTAAATATTACAGTAAGCAACAAACAAGCAAGTTAAATGAAATGAGTACCACATTATGCTCAAACAGTAACTGAAAATAGTAGTATTGGGCTCGGGTGTTACAGTATAACATATAAATTGTAGGTTATAATGATTATACTGAGAAATCTAAGAACGGGATGGTTACTGACAAAGAAGAAAATCCGTAGATATAAGTTTGTCGTTGAAAATAATAAATTATCGATAAAGGGTGTTAGATTTGAACATACCCAAGTATGAGTTGTATTCTGTGTATCTGTGTTTCAATTTATGATTTTGCTTAAGTTTAGGATTGTTAGCGTGTATGTATTTTGTGTAGGGTTGAAAAGACTAAATCATCATTTTTTTGAAGAACTAAGTTCTTTATATAAAGTTAAATCCTAATTTTTGGAGGAATTAAATTCCCATATGTTTTTGTTATTTCTTTTTGTTCGTTTGAAGCACACACGTGGGAAATACGTGAGGCTTCAAAATTGTGCTAAGCATTAACGAGTCACCGAGCTATTCTTGTGTTTTCTTAGAGATATTGATCTCTGTTAATGACATTTTTAGTCATTGATGATCATCAAGATTTCGGTTATGAGGATCTTGGATCATCATCATTTTTTTGAAGAACTAAGTTCTTTATAGGGTTAAACCCAAATTTTTGGAGGAATTAAATTCTCATATGTTCCTGTTATTTCTTTTTAAGTTCTTATATGAAGGGTTAAGTTTACGGTAAAGTTGTGCATTTACGTTATCATCGAGTATCCTACTAAAGGAACTAGTGCACCTTAAACCCTAACCCTAATTTTTGGAGGAATTAAATTCCCATATGTCCCTGTTATTTCTTTTTAACTTAGTTATTTCCCCTAAGTTTTGAATCTGCAGAACAAAATCTTCCCGATGAGAATTAAATTCTCAACTTGTGGGGAGATTTGCTTCTGCAAATCTCAACCAGAGAAAGAAGTAAGTTCTTATATGAAGGTTTAACTTTACGATAATATTGTGTGTCTACGTTAACATCGAGTATCCTACTGAAGGAACTAGTGCACCCTAAACCCTAATCCTAATTTTTGGAGTAATTAAATTCCCATATGTCCTTATTATTTCTTTTTAACTTAGTTCTTTTCCCCTAAGTTTTAAATCTGCAGAACAAAATCTCCCCGATGAGAATTAAATTCTCAACTTGTGGGGAGATTTACTTCTGCAAACCTCAACCAGAGGAAAAACTAAGTTCTTATATGAAATGTTAAGTTTACGGTAAAGTTGTGCGTTTACGTTATCATCGAGTATCCTACTGAAGAAACTAGTGCCCCTAAACCCTAACCCTAATTTTTGGAGAAATTAAATTCTCATATGTCCATGTTATTTCTTTCTAACTTACTTCTTTTCTCCTAAGTTTTGAATCTGCAGAACAAAATCTCCCCGATGAGAATTAAATTCTCAACTTGTGGGGAGATTTGCCTCTGCAAATCCCAACCATAGAAAGAACTAAGTTCTTATATGAAAGGTTAAGCTTACGGTAATGTTGTGCGTTTACGTTATCATCGAGTATCCTACTGAAAGAACTAGTGCACCCTAAATCTTAACCCTAATTTTTGGAGGAATTAAATTCTCATATGTTCTTATTATTTCTTTTTAACATAATTGTTTTCCCCTAAGTTCTGAATCTGCAGAACAAAATCTCTCCGATGAGAATTAAATTCTCAACTTGTGGGGAGATTTGTTTCTGCAAATTTCAACCAGAGGAAGAATTAAGTTCTTATATGAAGAGTTAAATTTACGGTAAAGTTGTGCGTTTGCGTTATCATCGAGTATCGTACTGAAGAAACTAGTGCACTCTAAACCCTAACCCTAATTAATCCAAATTATCCCTAATTAACCCAAAATTAAACCATAAGCATCACCCTAACTCAAATTATCCCTAATTAACCTAAATTAATCTCATTAACCTAATTAACCCAAATAAACCCTAATCAACCCTAATCAACACCCTAACACAAATACACTCTATTTTACCTAATTAACCTAAATTAATCCTAACCCAAATTAATCCAATCCTAATCATCATCCAAACCACAACCCAAATTAACTCTATCCCAAACCAAAATTAACCCCATTTAATCTAATTAACCCTAACCCTAATCATCACCAACCAAATTTCACCTAATTAACCCTAACTAACCCTAACCCTAAACCTACCTAATTAACCCTCACCCTAACCTTAACCCTAAACCAAACCCAAAACCTAACCCAAAACCAAAACCTAACCCTAACCCTAAACCGAACCCTAACCTACCTAATTAACCATAACCCTAACCATCACTCTAACCCTAATTAACCCCCAATTAACCCGAAACTAACCCTAACCCTAACCCTAAAATCAACAACAACACAAAAATTAAGAATAATTAAAACTTCAAAATGGAAATTAACTCACCTCACTTGTAGTTTTGTCGGCAGATAGAGCTCGACGAGATGGAGGAGGCCGAGAATGGAGCTCGACGAGGCGGCGGCGGCAAGATGGCGACGAGGGAGAAATTTTGGCGAGACTGAGGTGGAGGAGCCCGATGAGGTGGTGGCGGAGACTGAGGTGACGACGACGGCGGAAAGTTTTGGCGACGAAAAGTGGGTCCGGCCGGTGATGAGACGGCGAGATGTTTTGACGACGCGCGGGGAAGATGGTGGTAAAAATTGGGGGTGAGGAATTTCTGGGTTTTATATTTTTTTTAAATGACCCTTAGTTGCTCCTACGGATTAATCCGTAGGGTCTTCTTTTGCGGCTCAATAGGGCCAAATAAAAGATTACATTTTAATATTTTTAAATTAATCCGTAGGGCACCGTAGGGACAATCAGACGGCCCAACGGATTAATCTGTAGGGACAATAACAAGTTGCCCCTACGGATTTCTGTAGCCGTAGGGGAAAACCCTTATTGTAGTAGTATGTTGATTAGGGTTTATTTGGGTTAATTTTGGGTTGATTAGGCTTAATTTGGGTTAGAGTGATGATTAGGCTTAATTTGGGTTAAGTAGGTTAATTTGGGTTAATTTAGGTTAATTTTGGGTTAATTAGGAATAATTTGAGTTAGGGTGATGATTAGGGTTTAATTTTGGGTTAATTAGGGATAATTTGGGTTAATTAGGCTTAAGGTTTAGGGTGCATTAGTTCCATCAGCAGGATACTCGATGATAACATGAACGCACAACTTTACCGTAAACTTAACCATTCATATAAGAACTTAGTTTTTTCTCTGGTTAAGATTTGCAGAAACAAATCTCCCCACAAGTTGAGAATTTAATTCTCATCGGGGAGATTTTGTTCTACAGATTCAAAACTTAGGTGAAAAGAACTAAATTAAAAAGAAATAACATGAACATATGGGAATTTAATTTCTCCAAAAATGAGGGTTAGGGTTTAGGGTGCACTAGTTCCTTCAGTGGGATACTCGATGGTAACGTAAACGCACAATTTTACCGTAAACTTAACCCTTCATATAAGAACTTAGTTCTTCCTCCGATTGAGATTTGCAGAAGCAAATCTCCTCACAGGTTGAGAATTTAATTCTCATTGGGGAGATTTTGATCTGCAGATTCAAAACTAAGGGAAAAAGAAATAAGTTAAAAAGAAATAATAGGGATATATGGGAATTTAATTCCTCCAAAAATTAGTGTTAGGGTTTAGGGTGCACTAGTTCTTTCAGTAGGATACTCGATGATAATGTAAATACACAACTTTACCGTAAACTTAACCTTTCATAAAAGAACTTAATTCTTCCTATAGTTGATATTTGCAGAAGCAAATCACCCCACAAGTTGAAAATTTAATTTTCATGGAGAAGATTTTGTTCTGCAGATTCAAAACTTAAACGAAAAGAACTAACTTAAAAAGAAATAACAGGAATATATTGGAATTTAATTCTCCAAAAATTAGGGTTAGGGTTTAGAGTGCACTAGTTCTTTCAGTAGGATACTCGATGATAACGTAAACATATAACTTTACCGTAAACTTAACTCTTCATATAAGAACTTAGTTCTTCCTCTGATTGAGATTTGCAGAAGCAAATCTCTCCACAAATTGAGAATTTAATTCTCATCGAAAAGATTTTGTTTTGCAGATTCAAAAATTAGGGGAAAAAACTAAGTTAAAAAGAAATAACAGGGACATATGGGAATTTAATTCCTCCAAAAATTAGTGTTAGGGTTTAATGTGCTCTATTTTCTTCAGTAGGATACTCGATGATAACGTAAATGCACAACTTTACCGTAAACTTAACATTTCATATAAGAACTTAGTTCTTTCTATGGTTGAGATTTGCAGAAACAAATCTCCCCACAAGTTGTTTAATTCTCATCGGGAAGATTTTGTTCTGCAAATTCAAAACTTAGGAGAAAAGAACTAACTTAAAAATAAATAACATGAACATATGGGAATTTAATTCCTCCAAAAATTAGGGTTAGGGTTTAGGGTGCACTAGTTCTTTCAGAAGCATACTAGATGATAACGTAAACGTACAACTTTACCGTTAACTTAACCCTTCATATAAGAACTTAGTTTTTCCTCTGGTTGAGATTTGCAGAAGCAAATCTCTCCGCAAGTTGAGAATTTAATTCTCATCGAGGAGATTTTGTTCTGCAGATTCAAAACTTAGGGGAAAAGAACTAACGTAAAAAGAAATAAAAAGAACATATGGGAATTTAATTTCTCCAAAAATTAGGATTTAACCCTATAAAAAGAACTTAGTTTTTCAAAAAAATGATGATGATCCAAGATCCTCAAAACCGAAATATTGATGATCATCAATGACTAAAAATGTCATTAACAGGAGATCAATATCTCTAAGAAAACACAAGAATAGCTTGGTGACTCGTTAGTGCTTAGCACTATTTTGAAGCCTCACGTGTTTCCCACGTGAGTGCTTCAAACGAACAAAAAGAAATAACAGGAACATTTGGAAATTTAATTTCTCCAAAAATTATGATTTAACCTTATATAAAGAACTTAGTTCTTCAAAAAAATGATGATTTATTTTTTTCACCCCTACACAAAGCACATACACACTAACAACCCTAAATTTAAGCGAAATCATAAATTGAAACACAGATACACAGAATAAAACTCATACTTGGGTATCTTCAAATCTAACTTTGTTTATCGATAATTTATTCTTTTCAACGACAAATTTGTATCTACGGATTTTCATCTTTGTCAGTAACCATCCCGTTCCTAGATTTCTCAATATAGTCATCATAACCTATAATTTATATGTTATACAGTCTAACATGACCCATGAGTACATCAGAGTTAAGAACTGGATGTACGTGGATTGGCAACAACGTATGCAACCTAAGTTTGTCGCAGGAGTTACTGCTTTCATTGAATTTGCATGCGCACATAATAAGATTGTGTTAGTTTTCTGTCCGTGCGATAGATGTGGGATTAAGTACTGGCAGAAGGTAGAATTCGTAGAGCTTCATATCGTTAAATATGGTTTTACAAGACTTTATACAACTTGGCTATATCACGGGGAAGGACAAGAAGAAGTAGGAGAAAACGGAAATGCGTCAGCACAAGAACATGATAACTTCTTTCCAAAAGAAGAAATGGAGGATATGGTAGAGGCTGCCTTAGGTGATAGTATTGCGACCGAAGATGACATTCCTTCCGGTCAAGGACCGCGTGCGGATAAGTTTGAAAAGTTCATGAATGATGCTAGAAGACCAATTTATGAGAATGCAAAGTATTTCACACTATCATGGTTCGTCCAACATTTTCAGATTAAGTGTCTGAATGGATGGAGCAACAAGTCATTCAAGATACTTCTGAAGTTCTTGAAATATTCTATACCCCCGGGAAATAACGTGCCCGACAGCTGGTACGGAGCCCAGAAGATGATGTCTTATTTGGGTCTAAAGTGTGAGAAGATTAAAGCTTGTCCCAAAAATTGCGTGTTATACCGGAAAGAGAATTCAGATTTGAAAGAGTGTCCAACATGCGGAGAGGTCAGGTATAGGCCGAAAGATTCTGATAAGAAGCCCGATATACCAGTCAAGATAGCACGAAACTTTCCCATAACACAGAGGCTGCGGAGGCAATTCAGGTGCAAGAAAACAGCCGAGGCATTGATTTGGCATCACCGTGCTCCTCCAAGGGAAGATGGAAAAATGAGTCATCCAAAAGATTCACCGGTATGGAAGGATTTCGATAGGAGGCACGAAATATTCAGTAGTGATCCTCGCAATGTCAGGCTCGGACTCGTTAGTGATGGCTTCTGCCCATTCAACTATATGGCTGGAAGTCACAGCACATGGCCCGTTGTAATAATAGTTTATAATCTGTTGCCTTGGTCGGCTATAGATCAATCCTACTTTATGATACCTCTTCTTATTTACGGACCAAACTCACCGGGAAACAATATCGGCGTCTATCTCTGACCTCTGATCGATGAGTTAAAATTTTTATTCATTGATGGTGTAGAGACTTACGATGCAAACATAGATACAACCTTCACATTGTGTGCGGCTTTAATGTGGACAATTAGCGACTTTCCTGTATATGGAATGCTATCAGGTTGGTCCGTACATGGTCATAAAGCATGCCCTTATTGCCATCAATATACAATATCGAAATTCTTAAATTTTTGTAGGAAGGTTTGTTATTGCGGTCATCGGCGTTTTCTGCCACTAGACCATCCCTACAGGTTATACGCTGCTCATTTTGATGGTCATCAGGAGCTTCTTGGGCCTCCAGCCTCATTGTCTGGAGAGGACGTGACTGCTCAGTGGGATGGTTAATAATGTGACCTAAATGATAGATCTGGCAAAACGAGTTAAACCACCCTACTGGAACAAATTAAGCATTTTTTTCGAGCTTCCGTACTGGCTAACAAATTTAGTGCGTCGTTGTCTGGACGTCATGCACATAGAGAAGAGAGTATTCGAGCACGTACTCAACTTGTTTCTTTGTAAAGACGGAAAATCGAAAGACAAGTTTCGTGCTCGGATGAATCTTTAAGACTGGGAAATTAGTAGTGAATTGCATTCTAAACCGATAATGGGTAAACTAAGCAAGTTTATACTTCCCAATACCGCGTATTATATGTCACAACCGGAGAAGAAAAGATTCCTGCAGGTGTTGCATGATTTGAAATTTCCCACAGGCTTCTCAGGATCATTTAGCAAGAACATAAAAATTGTGAAAGGCAAGATCGATGGGGTGAAAAGTCATGATCACCATGTTATTATGGAGCACCTTTTCCCATTAGCTCTCAGGACTTCCCTTCACGAATCGGTTTGTCTAGTAATCAATGACCTTTGTTGCTTTTTTTTAGAGAATTGTGTGCTAAAACCCTGGATGCTGTGACGCTGGAGAATCTAGAAAATTCTATTTTGTTGATAGTTTGCAAGCTTGTGCGTATTTTCCCATTGTCATTCTTTGATATCATAATACACCTGACGGTTCATCTTGCAATCGAGGCTAAGTTAGCCGGACTGGTACAATATCGATAGATGTATCCCGTCGAAAGGTTTGTAATTTAAATGCAATTCATTGTTTAGTATATAATTTTTTTTTTTGTTGCTTAATTAGAAAACTAAATCTGAATGTGTTGTGCAAAAATATGCCGATCAAAATAAAGAAAATAGGAAGTCGGCGAAGTGGGGCCGCCCCACCTATACAGGTGGCTTGAGGAACATTACTCGTGCCATGGAAGTATCGGTAAATTGCAATAGATCTATTTTGATATAATGTAATATTAAGAGTTATTTTATAATATATGTAAATTTTTTGCGAATTGCACAGAGCTCAGACCCTGGCGCAGGGTGGTACACCGAGCGTGCTGGCCGCGTATCTTGCCGTCCGCGGTAGCTCGACACATCCCGCCACGGGCGAGTATCGATTCCCCGACACCGCTACCCGGAGTATTGCGTAAGTATTAATATTTATTCCAACAAATTGAAATTTTTGTTTTGAAAAGTTCAAATTTAAATGATATACTTATATTTTAATGGTTAATGTGGGTGTAGGAGCGGGTGGTGGAGTAGGCGGATTTATCGGGGATCAATTTTTCTGGACAGACCGATCTGATACTGCTGACCCCAGTCCTGGACGCCGCACACTGAGAGCACCACGGAAGTTGGGAGAGAGGCCAGGGACTGGGTCCTAGCAGGACCCATATAAGGTTGGACTCCACTCCGGCGGTTACTTCCCCTACCCCCGAGAGAGACGACTAGAGTATGATGTTGTCGCCTTGAAGACCACCGTCGAGGAGTTGAAGGAGATGGTACGTATACTACTTATTAGGAAATATTATATCACATTATAGATAGTAACATATGCAATATTAGTAGTCTGAGCTTATTTGGTTGTAAACTTATTTTTGATTAATCATACTTACATAAAACTATCTGAATAAAATAAACTACGGTTTTTCAAACTAGATACCCAAACGAGGCCTAAGTCCCAAAATATTCTTAGATTGGGGTTATGCAATAACATGATAATGATACGAACTCGACTAAAATCTAATAGACCGTTCTTACTCGTTTATTACACACAAAATTTAACAGATACGACAGGCTAGTTCGGCTGCGGCTACACATGCATCTTCTTCGGCTGCGGCTCCGCAAGCCTCTGCCTCTGCTGTGGTTGCGCAGACCACTCCTACAGCTCCATAGCCCGCTCAGACTCCCGCACAGTCTGCTCCTTCATCAGTTGAGTTTTTGACGACTCAGAGCTACACCGAGGATCAGATACGCCAGATTACGGCGATTATCAGAGGTGGAGAAGTTGGACCGAGCTAGGGTTGCTTTATTTATATTTTTGAGGATGTATGTACTTATTTGATACATATTGTATAAATTTTGGATGATATTAGTGGTGGTTTGTTTGTTCACGATGATTTAGTTTGATATCGTATTCTGTTTGTTTATTTCTTTTATATATTATTCGTGAGATGTTGGTTGTGAATATTTCTGTGTTTGGTTATATGATGTATATATTATTGTGCACAGGGCGGGGAAAAAATAGAAAACCCTTTTTTTTATATAAAAAATCTGATATTTTGTCCCTACGGATTAATCCGTAGGCTCTTTGTTGCACCTACGGATTAATCCGTAGGTGCAATGTTTGCCCCTACACAGTTAGCCGTAGAGACAAAATATTAGAATACCTGATATTTTGTCCATATAGACTCAGTAACAGGGGTAAAACTTTCCCCTACGGATTAATCCGTAGGGGCATTTATCAGGCCCTACGGATAAATCCGTAGGGGCATTTAGTAGACCCTACGGATAATGCCGTAAGTGCAAGTAATTTATTTTATAAAACAATAAATTAAATAAATATTATGTCCCTACGGAGGGGTAACTGTCATTACGGAGTAAGGCGTATGGGCAATTATTACTCCGTAGGGGCATGTTCAAGAAAACTTGCACCTGCGGCCTTTGCAATTACATGTTAATTTCGTGTTCCTACGGCTATATTCGTAGAGGCAGTTGTTTGCCCCTACGGCTGAATTCGTAGTGGCAGCCCATTATTGTTGTAGTGTGCTCGCTTTGCTATAACACATTTTATGAAATACAAATAAGTAAGATGAATATGATTTTAATTTAAAAATTATAATTAGGTTAGTTGCAAGGAATTGCCAAAGTATTGTATCTCCCTCCACAGGTGTCATGCAATATGCGATTTGTGACCATTGCAATTATTGAAGACACCGTGAGATCAATGAATATAGATTTTTAACATTTCGCCCGAGCTAGAAGAGTTTCTTCTTCTTCTTTCGACTAACCATCAGTGTTATTCAATGCGGTGGTCGGATCTGATGTTGGGGGGCTCAAAAAATGTTTTGGAGCGTGATCCCTGACAAGATCGGGAATGGAGAGTGGATCCGTACGTTGGCGATGTGGGATTGGAGTTAGTGGCGCAAGGCTGTATCTGGCTTGAAAAAGTCCGCCTTTTGGGCAAATGATTTCGATCCGTTGTATGCTTCATGATTTGACAATGAATAATAGTTTTGAGTGAAATTGGTGTTTGAATCGGCCATAAGGGGGATTCTATTCGGCAAAAGGTGACCGATCAAGAACTGGATGTCCGAAGACTTGGAACCAAGGACTGGGTGTCCAAAGGAAAAAGATTGCGGAGAAATGAGATTCTCACATATATGGAAAGAGCCCGTTGAAGAGGAATATTCATGGCTGTATGACCGGATTTGTCTTGGGTTAACAAGGATTCCAGCATAATTTTGGAGGACAACTTATGATGTTCGGATGCGTTTAACGTAATTTAGTTTTTTTTTCTTTTTATTTTTGTTGTTTCGTTAAATCATCTTTTAATAGAATGCACAGCCACTTGATTTCATTTAATAAAAAAAGGGAGTTTTTCCTTCTATTCCACACCCCATTTCTCATATATGGGTCTCAGATTTAAAATTAAAAAGTAAATTGATCCCTATTGTTTCGTAGAAAAAGTACTCATTTATCAATGTAGAGTTGATATCCTGGTTTCATGCATGAAAAAATAGTTTCGGTTTAGCATCCACTCTTTTGAGTTTCTATATCTGTGATGTGATGTATCTGCATTATCTCAACGATGAAAGAGTATTTTGTTATAATATTTTTTTTTATCGAATTAGGAAATTTTACCAAGTTTTTGTAATTATATTTCCTGCCCTTGCTTGTAAGTGTTTTTGCACAATCACTCTCGTTGCAATAATGCAACTGCATGTGTACCTTCTATAAAACACGAATAACTCGAGGGACTTCTCTGTAAATAAAAAAATTAGGGGCGGTTGGCCCACGTTTTTCCTATTATTTGATTTGTTTTGGGAATAATGAAAAAGTGTGTATTTTGGTGAGACCAAGAAAATCTTCAATGATTCGCGCAGGACTACATGGGTCCCATGACACGTGTCACCAATTGTTATCGATTAGAAAATTCAAATTTGGAAAAAAGTAAAAACCCTGCAAACGGCAGCCATAAATACTTTTGACTCAAATAATCCAACAACCTTTTTACATTATGACTCAGGAACAAAAATGGATTGTAAAAGCAATTATTCTCACTGAGCAGGGGTTATCGTTAGAATCCCTATTTGATTGAAAAAAGTCGAAACGGGTTATCCGCCGTCTGTAGTGTAATATATAAACGGTTGAGATTTTTTTTACAAACAAACTAACTCCTATTTTTGCTGCACTTGTTTATTTTTTCAAATCTAAACTATCCATGTATTACAGTATAGACTGTGGATAACCAGCATCAACCTTTTCGTATCAAATGAGGATTCTACAAAAAACGCGTCGAATTTTACCATGACAAAATACTTGACCTATCTAGATAGATTCCATAGAGCTTAACGAGTTGCTGATGATGAGACAAAATTATGACTTTAGGACTTGTATTTTTATCCGTATTTTTTTATAGTCAATCATCAACCTGATAGGCTGTGTAAAATTTACTGGTTTTGTATGTAAAATATTCTTCTTTGAACCGACCAATGATGAAGATTTATTGAGAATTATTTTTATAAATTAGAGATTAACTTAAACCTTCATATATAAAATGCATTGTTTTTAGAAGTACTAAGTAGAACAACTTTCGGAATTCTAAAGCCGCCAGTAATTTGAAGGGAAAAAGTCGATCGAAGGCATGGAGCAACTCTTTTGATGAAGGTAAAATTAATAGATGCTTGCTGTGGGTCGGTCCAAAGTGTGATTATGGGTATCCAAATAGTGGGCCTCATGGTTTCTCGAAGAATTTGGTTGTTAAAGTCCACGGTCGTCACTACATTTGTCCGACAGCCAGCCATCGTTGATTACGATCGAAGAGATTGTTCGGTATGTATGCCGTTCTCTTGCGGGACGCCAAGTCTCACAAGATACCTTCTTCCCCGTGTTTCTCTAGTAAACGAAGAAATATCGAAAGGGTGTTAAGCTAGCGTAATAAGAATGCCAAAAAAATCAACAAAAAAAACGTCTGAAAAGAAAAATTAGATCACTTACCAATCGGTTGTCTACAGGTTGTGATTAAAATGCATAGCTGTTTTTGTTTTGAAATAGGATGATTTTGAAAGAAAAAGACGAGCTTCGGGCTTTTAGTGTATTCGCAAAGGTTTTAAAAGATGGCATCAGTGTTACCCAGGTCGAATTCAAATCCCATTAAATGCATGCTCATTGCCAATTAATCAAGTAAAACGCTGTGTGAAAAAATCTAATTCTCAACCCATAGGAAAGACGCTCAACTTGATATCTATGTTCTCATAATAAATTCAGCGATGGAGAGCTTAAGAATAAGCATAATGATGATATGATAGTTTAAGCAAAACTATATCTATGAATCTTGTGGTACAAAGCTATGTTGTCGCTTGTGGGATGCCAAAATGATGAAACAACATCCACAAAAAATCAAAATTGACCATAATCGTGCTGCTCCTCGTATCATTTCATCTGCATCCCACAATCATCACTCATGGAAACAAAGCAGCTACCATCACCTATGATTGCAGCCCCAGTGACCAACCAATCTCTTTGTCTCACTATTTTCATTGCAAGAATTCAATGGCAATTAACAAACCTACCACCAAATAGAAAATAAATCAATGGAACAGATGAGGGACCCTTCTATATAATCTCTGGCGCATGAAATCCTAGAATTTTCGTTGGGCAGTAATTACGAATAATGGATGTTTTTAAGTATAGGTGGGTGGAAAATAAATACTCTTGCAGCTTGTATGTTTCTACTCGGTATGCGTGCATTGAATTTAGACCCGTGTATCTGATCTACCTGTTGGTCCCCTATTGATTGGGTCATGTTTGCGTTACATGCCGAGCACTATAGTCTAGCACATGAAGTTGTTAAAACATGGTCAATAGAGCTTCAAAATGCACGATATCATAGCAATAAATTTGATTGCAATCGTTTGTGGAAAGCAATGATTGTTTTACGAGTCAAACCAAATATGAATTCGAAGCATACTGCTTCAATAGATTCCGTATTTTACTAATGTAGAAACCGTACGATCTTTTGAGGCTTCATTCGACGATTTTATTGGGGTTAACCAAACGTTGATAAGTTGATGTTGTTTGGAGGCCAAACCTTCACTTTAAAAGATGGAAGCGTTGGGTGTTTGAGAACAAAAATAGATTTTATTTTTAATCCTAGATTTAGAAAACAAAAGCAATCTAATCAAATGGGACTTTTTCTATTGTTTGAACCACAGGTTGTGCTGCCAAATAGTAACTTCAACTTAGAGGAAACACTAGTGTATTGTAAACCATACAAAACACATGTTTATGAAACTATGTCGCAAGACAAAAGTGTTTCCAACAAAAATTATCCAAGGCAAAGAAGATATTTGCTCTTGTGAACATTGTTAATCTTGCTAAGTACTCTTCCTAATATATTAAATGCCAACTTCCCATTGGAATTTAATTGGATGCCACATTGGATTTCAATTGGATGCGACGGTATAATTTCTTAAACGGAATAAAGCAATTGTACTAATTCATTTGGAATTTACATTTAATTTCATCCGAAGTATAAATTTTGTATGTTATTTTATTATATTTCATGGTGTCTTATTTTCATTTATTTATCACGTGCCAAAAAAAAACAGCTCAACAATAATATTTGTAAAAGTCAATTCGATTTAAACACGAATTCCATCGGAAAAACTCCTTCATCACTCTCAGTCCTAATACTATACCTAGATACCATACTCATCCTCCACCCAACTCTATAGTTTGTTTGTTTTTTTTAATAATGAATAAATATTTCTTTGCTCTTGTTAAACTAATGATTGAAATTTACCCGTCTATAAAACTATTAGTTATGAAACAACCAAGAAGAATGATAGCCAAAGAATGAAAACCAAATTTCTTAGCAGCCCAGAAGGTTGTTCGTTACTGAAAATTGAAATAAAGAACAAACCGCAGATATTTTAAGGGTATATACTGCTACATGGGCAAAATTGAGAAATGTGGCCTCAATCCAGCCATCATTATGTTTTGTGTGAATATAATCATCATGGGCAAGTGTGTATTTGGCTTTCTATCAAGATCATGGGTTCTAAAGACAATCTTTACGGTCCATCAAATATATTTTGTTACACACATATCCCAATCAAATCTTCTAAGAATATCTCCACAGGTTTCATGCGCAGATGTTTGGACTATATAGAGACAGACGTCTGCATACGCTCTGTATAAATTGTGCTGTGAGGTCAGACCTCTGAACCGTAAGGTTAAAACGTTTTCGTACGCTCTGTATATTTTGTTGACATGGTCACACCCATGAGGTTCAAACGTCTGGCTGCGCTCTGGATCCGTGCTTGATAACCGCTACAGCGGTGGCTTATGAAGCACAGACGTCTGACACGAAGAGTTCAGACGTTTGTCGTCTGATTTTGGATCTGGTGGTTTTGGTTCGTTATTATGCTCCCTCAAGACGAACGGTGGCTGGACAACGTTGAACTTGGTCCGCAGTTCGATAAAGAGTTATGTTAATAGTGGCTTGGTGAGAGCATCGGCATGTTGATCACTCATGGAAATGTAGCGCACAATGAGTTGGTTATCAGCGACACGTTTGCGAACAAAATGAAAATCAATTTCAATGTGCTTAGTGCGAGCGTGGAAGATGGGATTAGCAGCAAGGTAGGTAGAGCCGATGTTATCACACCACAACACAGACGGGAAATGAGAAACCCAAGCTCGTGAATTAAAGACTGAAGCCAGATAAACTCGACTGTAGCATTCGCAATCGCTTTGAATTCAGCCTATGTGCTCGAGCGAGTGACTGTCGCTTGTTTCTTAGAGCTCTAGGAAATGAGATTGCGATCCAAGAAAATTGTGTACCCGCCGGTGGAACAACGATCCGCAGTATTTCTAGCCTAGTCTGCATCACTGAAAGCATGCATATGGTGTGGCGAATTTTGATAGAGAAGAAGGACATAAGAATGCGTGCCTTGAAGATAGCGGAGGATGCGCTGAACAAGCGACCAATGGTGTACAATAGGAGTATGCATATGCAGGCCCAATTGACTGCGAAGGAGATATCGGGCGACTGATGGTAATACATTGAAGGGCGCCCACAATACCGCGATACATGGATAGATTAGCGAGTGGATTGAAAAGAGGATCATTAATAGTTGTGAGAGTGGCCGTGGGTGTGGACATCGGGCGTGCGACAACTATTTTGGATTGCTTAAGAATGCCTACAATATATTGAGATTGAGATAATAGGCAGCCGTCAGGATGAGGGCAGTGCCAAGAAAGTAGTGAGCAATGCCGAGGTCACGAATAAAAAACTCCCGTTGAAGTGAAGCAATAAGATCAGTAACACCCTCTTGATCGGAACCAGTTATCAAAATGCCGTCTACATATATCAAAACATAGATTCGTGAGCGGCTGGTCCAACGAAAGAACATCGAGGTATCTGTTTTGGAACCAAGAAAGCCGACCTGAAAGAATCGGGTACTCAGGGGTTTGAACCAAGCACGAAGAGCCCGACGAAGACCGTAAAGGGAGCGATGTAGTCGACAGACATGGTTGGGGAACCAGGGGTGAGTGAAGCTCGGTGGTTGATCCATATATACCACATCCTCAAGATGGCTATCTAGAAATGCATTCGAGACATTCAACTGCCACACTGGCCAATCCGAGTTTATCGCAATGATAAGAATCAAGCGAACCGTGGTGATCTTGATGACTGGACTGAAAGTGCTTGTGGTGCTCAATCGAGACATCAGCGTGATGTTTCAGCTTAAAAATCCATTTGCACCCGAAACGAGATTGGCAAGGGACCAACAACCGTGTACCATTGCGAAGTAGAGTATCGAATTCTGAGGACATAGCCTCACGTCTAAAAATCACCCTAGAGAGGGGTGATTAGGATGAAGATAATAATTTAAAATTTAAAAGCTCACACAAGCATTTCTAGCAAAAATATGTTCACATTTAATAATATTTCAAACACGGAGAAAGATAAAAGAAATTATCACAGAGCTAATAAAAAATGAAATGCAAGTTACGAAGAGAGAACACAGAGAATTTATCCAAGTTCAGCAATTTTGCATAGTCCAAACCCCCACAACTCTCTCACCGTCATGAAGATTTCGTTTACTAAAACCGATCTCTTTATGTAACAACCTTGAAATCTTAGTACGGAAATTCTTCTGTTAATATATAGATTAGAGTTTCATAGCCTGAGTTGGAGATATAAGTTACTTTTGCTCGATAACAGCAAGAAGCCACTTGTAACTCACCGGTAAAGTCTTACACTGCAGTGACGTAGCTTCTATGTTTGAATCCCATCAGACACATTATTTTTTAAATTTTCTTTTTTTAAACTTTTTGGAAGCCCAAAAGTTTACACGTGCAATACACAAAAAAAGAAAAGACAAAAAAATCAATTATGTGCACAAGGGTTTAAATACAGACAAGTACACGTGGCATCAATCTACCAACCCCACTTCCTCAAACGACCGTTGGATCTTCGATTATGGCTGGCGGGGACGGTCCAACCGTGGCCAATAAGTCTCGTGCTTTGCACACTTGCTCTTTCCCCTATCCCTAACTCCCCTGCACTGTTTGATTGCTCTGCAATAAAAAAGAGACCCTTCAATTCTTAATTTATCATCTTTTTAATACATTTTAATTCACCATTTTAATTCCAAAACCCTAATTTTACACTATAAATACTATTCCATGTCCTAGCCCTTCACCGTTCTGAAAATTCTAGCCAAAATTCTCAAAATTTCTTAAGTACAAGCGGAGTAGAAGAGGAGTTAGCAAGCTATCAACTTCCGGCGAGAATCGAAGCAAATTCTGGCAATCCCGCGATGCCACGATGACAACAATCTCTTCTCCTATCTCTTCTTAATATAACCAAGTAGCAAGTCCCTCCCAATCTATCTTTCTATTCCTTGAATTTCTTGGTAAAAAAAATCGGTAAAAAGTGGAGTTATTACCGATATTCCTTTTTCTAAAATATATAACTCTATTTTCCTTTATCTTTTGATCAAACAAATTGTACCACTTCACTTATGAGCTTAATACTCATGTCTAGAATAAATTTTATCTAAAAATCTTTTGTAAAACAATCACAATTTAACTTTTTCATTAAAATACCATGAACTTTAGATAACACATCTTTTCAGATTTTTTGTTTATACTTTACCTTTAGAATACTTCACGGGGTAATGACCTACCCCTCACATACACACATAGTTCCATTGCATGATATTTTTCTTGTATGAATTTGCGTTTCGAGAAATATTACATTAAAATACCAGTCACTTTAAAAACAGTTTCTCTCTTTCGTTTCATCTCAAAACCGCTTTCTAAAACAATACCGGCTAAAGTGGAGTTAGTCTAAATGAATATTCTATTAAAAAGTTTTATCATCCTTACTATATTAATATTTCACCCTAATCTTTCTAACATCATTTTAAAATATCATTCATATCATCTCTATATATAATGCAAACACCCATATTTAGAAGTCCACCATTCTCCTTTTTTCTAAAAAAAAGGATAAAAATTCTCACCTCTCAAGCCTTTCACATCATCTCTCTCTCTTCTTCCAAAAAATAATTAGTTGTTTATCTAAAATCCTATATATATATATATATATATATATATATATATATATATATATATATATATATATATACCTTCCACCACGTCATCTCTCTCTCACTTCTTCCAAAAAAATACTTAATTGTTTAATTAACATGTGCAACGCACGTGTATAAATTCTAGTTTACTTTTTAATGTAACTAAAATTCCAAGCGAGATAAACACATATCAAACAATTTTCATACAAATACCATGAACTTTAAAAGTAACCATTTTATCGAAAACTAGAAATATATACCTATAAGCCCATCACATACACTATGCATTTATAGCACGATATTTTAGATACACGTTTAATTGGAATACAATTTTTATTAAAATACTATTACTTTACAAAAAGAATGTTTTTTATCGATATTTTTAAGTCTTTTGCAATTACGCCTCTACAATCCTTTTAGGAGAACCCATTTACGGATGATGCGGGTTATCGCACGTCCTTGGGATAGTAGAGCGGATTACAGAACTTCTCACTGAGAATTCAGCCTCGAAAGAAATAAAAATACGCTTTTTAAAGAATACGACTTTTTAAATAAATTAAATCATTTGAAAATTTTCATAACTCATAAATTCGTATTTTTCTATGAAAACTAATTTTTGAAAAATATATTATTAAAATGAAATTAAAATTACACAAAAATACTACCAAGTTTCCAAAATGTATAATTTTCACAAAAATACCATAAACATGTAAAAGTTAGGTTTCACACTAAAAATACCACTAAAACTAAAATAAATTTTTATAAAAACTCTTAATATTATAAATCACCCTTAAGATTTATTTTTAAAACAATATTGTAACATTTTTCATAAAACCCCACCGAGAAATGCAAACAACGTAAACAACAAGATTAAATTTTTAAAGATCCTAGATTAATATAGGTTTAAACGATATCATTTCTTTTGAGTCTCAGAGAGCCGGAAAAAGTGAGTGCTTGCTTATCCAGATTAGACAATACAGCAAATTAACGGAGTTATCAATGGCAATCGTTTTAGAAAAAGACACAAATCCTGCCGTACATGAGCAGCGGTTGTCCGATTATTTCTGAACTTAAGAATTTATAAGATTATAACTATTCGAAAGATTTAAATGTAGTAATATGAAATGACAATAACTCAAATCCAAACTCGAACTTAAACTTGAATTTGAACTTGAAATCGAACTCGAATCTGAACTAGATACTTAAACTTAACTTGAATACCTGAACCCAATGTCTACTCTTGAACCGACTTGACTCGAACTATGAATACAACTTGACAAGAATACATGAACACTTGACACGAATACTTGATCTTGATATGAAACCCAATTTTGTAACTTGATATATTCATGGATTCGAGCAAGACTAGTAATTTTAAATATGATGTAGAATACACGTGGTGTTGGGGTAGTCCAATTGCGAATCCAACCAAATCTCAGAAGTCCCCTAGATTATGAATCTTGTCTACTAACACAAGTAAACTATCTTGAGGGTCCGTGTTTGTTTGCTCCTGAATTATAGCCTGTTGAGTTTGGAATACTTTAATACTAGGTTGAACTCCTGTTACCAACACTTGATTCGGAGTTCCTTACCTCTAAATTACAGCCTGTTGGGTTCGAGAACATTTTTGGGATTGGTTGACATTCATCCTTGAACTTGTGTTAGATTAGTTTACCCATACAGAGACCTTTTTATGACACCTACAAGTACCTCATGTTCACTATATATACACTACACGGCCATGCTATACTATGCTCATATTATTTTGTCATGATATATAGAACTGCATGTTATATAGAATTATCATGCTTGTATTAAATGACATGTTTAAATACCATATCTTCTAGTCCATTGTTTCATGATATCCATTTCCAACTTATCATTATATTTTTATACTTCACATCTTTACTTGGGAACTTATCGAGCAAAAGTTTGCCGACGGGCATCCACCCATCTCTTTCTTCTTTTGGATTGTTCGTCAGGTGATCTACATACTGAGAAGATAGAAGCGACGACAGGAGATTATGACCAGATCACTACTCAAGTTTTGCTTAACACATCTCTTCCTTCAGTTTATGTATGCCATCTGGATAGGCATTGCTGTTCTTGTATTTCCTTTTCAATCGAACTCGTGTATTGTAAATGTATCAAGTTAAATGTAAATAAAACTGTTGAAGTTTAAATATCATGTCAATTTCTTATCTTTTTTATATTGGTCATTTACGCTTAGCGTCCTCGTCACGTCACCGTTTCTGTCTACTGGGAAGCGGGGCGTGACATGAATATTAGGTGATGCTTGTAAGAAATGATAGAGGGCTATGGCTAGTTTTTAGCGAAAAATGTTTAACGTAATGAACTTGATATCGTTGAAAGAACTCGAGTGGCTTTGAAAATGAGTGGTTTAGGCTCCGCTTTTTAAAACTTGTAACATAAATTTTTGCTTAAGTGCGAACTCTCCGTGAAGGAATTAAGGTTTTTTCTTCATAAAATGAGGTGCAAGTTATTCCTAATCGAATACCTCTATGTAATGCAAAAGAATATGACTATAGTTTTGAAGAAAATCGAGTAGTTTTAAAAATTGGTTCCGATAATATCATTTAGGTTTATTTTACTTGCATTAAATATATAATGTGTTCTCATCATTACAAATTTCTAAACCACACCGGAAACAACCAAAATAGCATGATTTCATATACCATCCGCATTCTCTATGGGGTCCTGGGTTTTTACCGTAAGGTTACTTAACTTACGACAGGGCAGGGACACGGCTAGTGCGGATGCAAAATATATAGAAGTGTGTGTGTGTGTGTGCGCGTGCGCGTGTGTGTAAAGAGAGAATAATGGAGAAAAGAGGCCATAGGAGGAAATTTCCTCCTATGGCGTGGAAAAAATACAACCTCCACCAATTTTTTCGACGATCGGCCCCCATCATTTTCATCGTTATCATCTAAGATGTGGGTACACCAAATTTCATGTGATTCTACAACCTTTTCACCGTTGATTTAGCAATGTAAAAAGTTCTATTGTAGGTAAACCGTTAATTTTGAACCCATTAAATCAACGGTGAAAAAGTTGTGGAATCACATGAAATTTGATGTACGCACATCTTAGATGATAACGATGATGATGGGTGCCGATCGTCGGAAAAAATGGTGGAGGTTGTATTTTTTCTACGCCATAGGAGGAAATCCCCTCCTATGGCCTCTTTTCTTCATTAATCTCATATATATATATATATATATATATATATATATCACATGCATATAATAATATCACAAGCATGCAACAAATAATATGGAATAGCGGATTAAGTTGGAGCTCCGCGTTTCATTTGAGTTTAAATAAAACAAGACGTTTTCCAGTC